>JASPKZ010000030.1:0-600000 GCA_030220185.1 Diploptera punctata | reverse complement strand
TTAAAAAATAGAATTCTACGAAAATAGAAGTAAAGCACAAGTGGATACTATAAAATTGATTCCATCCATAGTAATTCTGCCTGAGGGCAGGTCTTTCACTGCAGTCTTAGCATTTTCATGCTATGCTTTGCAGCTTCACTAGGGAATTATAGGTGTGGTAGCTTCCCGTTGCTTTTAACACCGGTGAAGGGTGATGACGATAATGATAAGGATGATCATGATGGCCGGATGATTTTCGGGGACCGTTGGGCCCTAGGCTTCCTGATATTTGTCTTACAGATGAGGAGAAACCCCGAAAAACACCTCACCCAGGAGCCTGTCCCGACCGGGAATCGAACCCGGGCCCGCTGCGTGACAAGGCAGCGCGCCACCTCGAGACCACAGCGGTTGACATAAAATTGATTGGTGAAGTGAAAAATGACTTAAAATTGGCAGGAATTATTCAAGAAGATATCATAAACATAGATATCTTTAAAATTAAGGTGCAAAAGTGGCAGGTTCACCAATAGGAGAAACCCAAGAAAAAAGGACAGAAGAGAGAAATAAAACCCATAGCCAAAAAAGAGGGAAATATGGAGTAAAACAAAACGCAGCTAAGTACTTTGCGTAATCCTACATGAGCTCATTCGCAATAAAAACAAATATTCACTTATTTAAACTGGCAGAGTTAAGGCTATAACGCCTTCTCTTCCACTGAATCAGTGAAAAATATTAAATAAAGAAAATATGCTTAAGATTATAACATAAAATAAATAATTCATCATCATCATCATGAACAAATTCGTTTTAGGCCATGTGGCCTGTACGGTAAACCTAGCGAAGATGGTCTTGATCTTTCCACCGATGTTTTGGTCCTCCTTGGTCCCTGTCCAGTTGGGGTATATTGGAATGCCAATTTTGGAAGTCTATTTCTTGCCATTCTCCTCAGATGATTTTTCCATTCTTGTTGGTATTTTTGTATATCTTCATTTAAACTTGTTACTCCAAGTTTTCCTCTAATAATAGTGTTCCTTTGGTGATCCAGTCTATTAACTCCTAACAATGATCGTAAGAAGCGCATTTGGCTTACTTGAAGTTTATGAGAGTTTCTTTTATTTAAAATCCAAATTTCACTTCCGTATTTTAGAGCAGCTTTTGATCTGATGTTATGTAATCTTTGTTTTGTCTCTGTCCTCATCTGTTTACCAAAAGTCTTCTTATTACCCCATTCATTTTATTATATTTTTGTAATTTTGAATCAATGTCACTCTTATACTCTGCAAATACACTTCCTAAGTAAGAGAAATCTGGCACTTGTTCTATAATTTTTCAATCAATCTCAATTTTCACCCGTTGTATGTTTTTTCCACACATTGCCATTGTTTTGGATTTTGAAGTGGAAATTTTCATATTATATTTGCTGGCAATTTTGAATAATTGATACGCTGCTATTTGTAAGCTATCTTCGGAATCTGATAATATTATTTGATCATCAGCATATAATATTGTTTGAATTATTTTATTCCTAGTTATTGAAATTCCACTATTTACTGTTTGTTTCCATTCTTGCACTATTCTGTTAATATACATATTAAATAAGAGTGGAGATAGTCCACATCCTTGTCGAACACCTTTGCTTGTGTTTATGTGTTCTGTTATTTCTCCATCTGGTAATTTAGTTTTGATTTTAGATTTTTGATATATGGCTTGTATTACATGTGAGTGTATATGTTATTCATACAGTATCTGCCAAAGTTTATCTCGGTTTACATTATCATATGCCTTTTCATAATCTATAAATAGTATGTATAGTGGGAGATTAAATTCTCTCCTTTTTTCCATAATTTGTTGTAGGGTAAATATTGCCTCTATAATGCTCCTCCCTTTTCTAAATCCACATTGTTCTTCTTCCAAAAATGTTTCACTACTTACTGATAATTTATTTTTAATTATGTTGACATATAATTTAGATGCAGTTGGGAGTAAGGTAATGCCTCGGTAGTTATCACATTTGTTTTTCTGACCATTTTTATGTATATTAATTACTAGACCCGTTTCCCAATCCGTTGGAATATTAAGATAATGCCAAATATTGTTAAAAAGTTCTAATGGTTTCTCTTTCAAGGCAGTTCCTCCATACTTAAAAAGTTCTAAATTTAAATCATCTAAACCTGGACTTTTCCTGTTCTTGGCCTTCTTTTAAACTTCTTCTAGTTCTTCCATTGTTGTGTCTGGTTTTTCTATTCCATTTTCACAAGTCAAATTCAAAGTAATTTTTTCAGTGTGAGTGTTCGGTTCTGGCCAAATATTTTTGTAGTAAGTAATCCAATCTTGTTTTGGTATCAGATTAACATTAATTTTGTCTTTTGTTTCCATTTGTAATTTTTTGAATATTTTAAATCCCTGTCTTTGTGCTCCTGTAATATCACGTTCTAAGGATTTTACAAATTTATCCCAATGATCCCTTCTATATTTTCTAGACAATTTACGAACCTTAGCTCTGAGTTTTTTATATTCTGTATAATGTTCCTCTTGTTTAGTTTGTAAATACACTTTTTAGGCTTTTTTCTTTTGTTCAATATTTTCTTTTAATTCAGGATTCCAAGTTCGTAATCTCTTTTTGTTTTTGATTTGTTTATATCCGAGACTCTCATATGCTGCTTCCACGATTGCTTGTTTTAGATTTATCCAGTCCTCTTCAATATCGCCAGTGCTTGTTTTAAGTTTATTCCTTATTCTAGTTTGATATAATATTTGTGTACTTTGGTCTCCAATAATAAGTGAATTTTTTTAAACTGTTTTGGTATCTTATTTTGTATTGTCTGCTTGTATTTTTCTTGTGCTGATTGTGTTTGTGATATTTATAATTTATTGTGCTCTTTCAACAAGGAAAATGGTCACTATCAATTTCACTTCCTCTGTACACTCTAGTATCATTTACAGACTTTTGCTGAATTTAGTATGAATTAGTACATAATCTATTATAGACTTTGATCCCCTTGCTGCCCATGTATATTTGTGTATTTTATTGTGTCTAAAGAAGGAGTTTGTGATTCTTAAATTATTGAATATGCAAAAATCTATTAGCAGTTTACCATTATTGTTGCAAGTTGGTTCTCCTTCTGATCCAATGCATTCTCTTATCGGTTGATTTCCGACTCTTGCATTAAAATCACCAGCAATTATGAGATAATCTTGTTTATTTACTTTGTCAATGGTTTCTTGTAAAATATCATAAAATTCTATGGTTTCTGAGTCGTTTCCTTCTACAGGGGCATAAATTCCAATTATAGTCAAATTATGTCCTAACATTTTTATTCTAACTGTCACGATTTTTGGGGAAATCCATTGGTAATATAAAATGTTGTGTTGTAAATGTTTCCTTATTAAAATTGCGACTCCTGATGATGCCCAATTCTCTGCTGGAACTCCAGAATAAATCATTACATATTTTCCTTATTCTTCTGATCCTTTGTTCTTCTTTTTTGTTTCCGAAATAATGGCAATGCCAGTTTTTCTTTTGTCTAACTCTACTTCTAACTCTTCTTCTTTATGTGTTATTCCTCTCACATTCCATGTTGCAACTTTGAGATCCTTAATCATTAACCTATTTCTTGCTTTGTCGTCATCAGTGTGATCATTCCAGTCTTTGCTTAAGTTTCTTCGAGTAGTAGGAAGTCCCCTGGGTTGGTTACCAGCCATCCACAGAGCAAGACTAGTGGTAGGGCTGCTACCTTATAGCCTCTAGTCAGGCGTTCAAGATATGGAATTTCCTCCATATTTGATGGAACGGTTATACCGCCGTGACTCGGTCCCCCATTACCTCATTGGTTAAAAGCAGGGTGTACCACGTGCAGGTGAGGTTGAGAATTAGGTAGGAGAGGTTATAGAATGCACATCACTACCTCTTACACCCCAGAATAAATAATATAAATAAATATTCATACAAATTAAACTAAAATTGGAAATGTGACGCGAAAATTTGTTTTAAAGTTCCAATCATACACCATGCGCATGCGCCAACAAACGCTAAACGGTTTACACTATGGGATCATGGGATGCAGCCAACATATACACGAAATTTAACGAACCTAAAAGCTAATCTAACGCAATATAAGTATTCTAACCTGTGAAAGACCAACCTAGCCAACTTAACCTATCGAAAGAATGCAACGCTCAAAAATAAATAGTAAGTTATGAAATTCTTAAGTACATCTGTACAGTTAATTAGTGCATACTTTATGTTGGCTGCACTGGAACATGTCTTTTTGTTGCTTAGAATATTCGTTAAAATCAATATGGCTGCCACTTTTTCATGCAATGTAGTTAAATATCGTAGACAAATATATTGAAATAATCGTTAAAAAATGTAAAGATCATTGTATATGGTGGGGAAAATTATACCCTAAGAATAAAATTTTACAGAAGTTTATAAATAAATTTAAAAAATCGCGTCACAGGTTGTAAAGTTTAGCCCTAAAATTAAAATGAATCAAGACATCTTTATTAGAGAAACTTGTTGAATTTATCTATGTTTTGCAACAAACTACGTTACTGTATCAGTTTTATATTTATAATAATTTCTTATTTGTAGTATTGGTACCGGACACGGTATTCAGTGTGACTGGCTGAAGAGTTAATATTAATAAAGTTAATTGTAAAATTCCGTGGGGATATTAGCCTAGTCACAATATAAAAATATATTTTTTATTTATTTATTTAGCCTGGTGGAGTTAAGGCCATGTGGCCTTCTCTTCCATTCACCAGGACAAATGTATACTACATCAGAATATAACAATCACAATCTTTTTGTATCTTGTAAGCCCATGTTTCCCTTAACAGAGATTTAGGCGCTCTGCCCCTACAGGGAAGAATTTGAACCATACTAATTTAGTTACACTTGTTTTCGTATAGATGTCATTTAAGTGATCCGTGGTCAGCGTTCCGCCTCATACTGACATCTAGGAGACCAAGGTAGTAGGGCCTACTAGGACGAAAACAATCGGTAAATTTTGCTTAGAGGCCTTTTCATTCAGGCTTAAGGATCTTTTACGAGCCTGAAAATCTTCAGACTCGGGACCCACGGCTTAAAGTCCCTCCCGGAGGACTTGCTCCTTGGATTTTTCCATCCTAAAAGATTCCATCACTCCGGCCGGGTTTGAACCCGCGACCCTCGGGACCAGAGGCAAGGAACATAACCACTAGTCCACCGCGGCCGATAACAATCACAATTAACTCTAATATTAAATACTAAATGAATATTTGATCAACAAGATCATATCTACTGTATTATGATCTATAATACAGTCAGTTAATGATAGTTAAGATTAAGACTAAAACTAGTAATGAAATGTATTCAAGCAAGATAAATTAAATTGTTGGTGGACTGTTCCTGTAAATGTACATAAAAAATCAAAGACAAATTATAAAATATAGAAAACTAATTGTACGGTTATACAGTATTTAAACAAATGAAAATATTTGCTAATATTAATATTATTTTCGTAAATAATTTAATTTATTAATTGTTAAAAGAATACTATCGTGAGGTGTATAAGTTAGTTTGTTATTAAATACTTCTTTAGTTTATTTTTGAACGATGTTATAGTTTGACAGTCTCTGACATAGGGCGAAAGGGAATTCTATGTTTTTGGCAAGTGAGACTGTAAAAGAAAATGAATAATACACAGTGTGATGAGGAGAGATATAAAGGACAATGTGCTGATGGGATCGAGTGTCAAGGTTATATGTGTGTCGTATAGTCTGATGAAGCAACGTTATAAATAATTAGGCGATGATGTGTGAAGTATTTTGTAGAGAAGGGATAGAGAATGGACAGTCCTATAATCTCTTACACGAAGCCACGAAATTATAAAAAAGTTTCGTCTCCTCAATTCATAAGACATTTAAAAGCACTGCAGGCCTTTCGGGATCAGTCCCATCCTCAATAAACTTTATTAGTATTGTATCTTTTAGAGCATACCATACATTTTTCAGAAGAAATGAATGCAGTAAATCATACCTATAAATTGTGGACGAAGGGAAATAAAATAAAAGTGAAATATATTTTGGTCATAAGTGATGAGTTGATAGAGTGAAGTGGTGCAGGTTTATTAGAGAGCTTGGTGTCACTTCTGATCAAGGCGTTGCGCTGCTAAGTGATAATTTCTTCTTACAGCTCGCTACTTCATTTCCACGGTCGCCATGCCAACAAACAAAAGTACAGCACCCTCCAACATGTGCGACACATATTAACGCCTAAGTATACAATGTGCCCAAAAAAGTCATGGTGATTCTACCCCGTATGTAAAGTCTTTGATGGATTTCATTCTATTATAATTACAAAACTACTAGATATAGCAACTTAGTTGGCTATGAGTGAAGTAAGCTTAACAAACATCTAGAGTATTGACAGTGACTTCACAACTCAGTCATCATGTAATTTACGTCATAGTTTCAGTAAAGCACCAAACAGCCAGTCAATAAGTGTAACTGTAGCTCATTAAATCAAGTTGACTCTACTTACGAGTTGTCTATTAGGGTGGGCCGAAAAAACTCATTTTTTTATTTCGAAGTTATAATAGCGCGGATAAGTTGCGAATTATATAGACAAAAGAAAAGAAAAAATATAAAAATCGGTTGACATCTTCCGGTCGCGCAAAGGCTCTAAAGTTTGACAAAACTTCATTTTTGAGATTATTTCTGTAATTTTTTAATTAAATGTTTTCGTAATGTAATAGTTTGTAACATCTTCAAATAGAGCCTAAAAACATTGTATTTTAATTTTTGTTTAGACCAGTTGATATCTTCCGGTCGCGCATAAGTTCCAATGAACAAGTTATATTTTCGCATTTTTGGTATTTGATAAATAACTTCCAGAGTATTGATTGCCAGATACCTCAGATAGACATAAACGTGCTTAGCAAAGATAAGCTATAGCTACATAATTCACAACTTTTCCGCGCTATTACAACTTCGAAATAAAAAAAATGTGTTTTTTCGGCCCACCCTATTGTCTGTTATTGACCTGTTGTAATACGACGAAAAGAATTCCGAAATCTTAAAATTTCTGTCTAACGTTTTTTCTTATGTCGTTCTCCACGTCGTGTAACGATTTAAGCATTGGTCTTCCTATCTACCGTTTACCACCCATTTTTATACTGAAAAGCTTATTTACCATGTATCAACTTATCATAGATTCCCAAAATCCTCACGATGCTGAAATATAGTAGTAGTAGTAGTAGTAGGACTTTATTAGACAAAAAGTAAGATATTTACAATATTATTTACAAATATGGGTCGCACGGGCAGTGAGCCGTACGTGCTGTTGACAGTCCGTTACAATAAAGTAATAATTGGTACTAGTGTAAAGAAAAATAAACAACAAAAAAAGCAATAACATTACAATTACATAAAGAAAACAATAATATCACAATTAAATAAATAACACAATAGCATTATACACTAATTAATTTATATATAATTGTTAAGAATTAATGGTATTGCATTTTGATAACATATATTTATTCATGAATGAGTGTTGTCCTTATTTTCCGCGTTTTGTCCAGAAATTTACCGAGGTTTATCCAATTTTCTGGATTTACCAATAACTCGTAGCATGCCATTCTTTCCCGATTTGAATTTATAAATCTTTCCGGTAATAACTGACGTCTCCAATATTCTAAATCATTACATTTTCCTAATTTATGTATCTCATCTTCAAAGTTCCCGCACATTGGACATATTCGCATATCGTGATCGTCGCTAATTTTTAGAAATTTCCATGCCCCTAGCCTAAACCAAGCAAGCCCTGATCTCTCCTTAAATCCTAGGTTGAGTATGTTCTTCTACAGCATCGTGCTGAAATATAAAAAAGTACAGATGCGGCATAAGTTAGTTAACCACTGCACATGGTTGCAAGGAAAAAAAAAATCAGATTTGTTTAAAATAGGGTTTCAATAGGGATCTTCAGAATATAAATGCTTAAACAACAAAGCAGGTCACTTTGAATAATTTTGGTAGTTGTTTTTTGTATACATGTTGATAAGCTACAGAAAATAATATATTTGCATTTTCGGTTAACTGACTTATGCTGCGCCCTGTATACTCGTATATGAAGTATAGTTCACCGCTATGGTCTCGAGGTAGCGCGCTGCCTTGTCACGCAGCAGGTCCGGGTTCGATCCCCGGTCAGGACAAGTTCCCTGGGTAAGGTATTTTCGGAGTTTTTCCTCACTTGTAAGACAAATATCAGGGAACTTTAAGGCCCAAACAGTCCCCGAACAATATGTGACCATCATAATCATCATCATTCATATTCACCTTAGATTAAGTTTAGAATTAAGGAATTTCCTGGCGCACCACCACCATCATCATCACCCATCATATCATCGGGGCAGCCGTAACCCTGGCTTCCTTGCGCTCCAACCTCAGAAGTTGGTTACAATTATGCCAATACCAGGAGAGAACACCAGAAATGTCGAAATGACAACCTGGGACATTGAATAAAAAATATGTGAAGTATAAGCCGCTCTAGGAAAATATAAAATAAATAGCCTCTATTATTAAAAGAAAAGTTTCATCCAACCATTCTATTCATTAATATAATTTCCCCCAATAAATTAATTGAAGGAGATGCAGCCATATTACATGATCGTAATAGAAATCATCGCAGATATATGCTTGTTACTTACTTACTTACTCACTGGCACTATCGAACCCATAGGTTCATGGCCGCGCGGACATAAGCTCTCCATACATCTCTATCCTGAGCTAATGCTTTCTAATCATTCCCTGTATAATCTACTTCCCTCAAATCATAGTTAATGTTATTCTCCCAGCTCATTCTTGGTCTACAACTGGGCGCTTTCCCTCTGGTTTTCCTACAAGAAGCTTCCATGCACGTCTTTCATTCCCCATACGTGCCACATGTCCTGCCCATCGCAGTCACGAGACTTAACTCTTCTTACTATATCTGGCTTCCTCTAAAGACCATATAGTTCATCGTTATATAGTCTTCTCCATTCACCTGTGTGTAGATCTCTCTTTGGTCCAAACATTTTCCTAAGAACTGTATTCTCAAATACTCGTAATCTCCTTTCTTTCCTTAAAGTAAGACTCCATGTTTCGCATCCATACAATATAACTGATAGAATAATAGTTATATATATTTTCAGTGAAAGAATGAGTTCAAATCGGATCTCCAAAGCTGTTTATAATTATATACCAAGAGGACGAAGATCACTGGGCCGTCCTATGAAACGCTGGAGGGAAAATTTTCTATAGGATAGTAACACACCTTGGCCTAATACTTGGAAGGAAGAAGAAGAAGAAGAAGATACATTTTCAGTTTAACGTTATTTGAAAGGAGTAGATATATAATTGTTACATAATATAATAGAGCTTTATTATTTATTAATCTCCGTCTTCCTAGCCATTCATACTTAATATTCGAGAGACAAAACACACCTGATGAACATGAGCAATTATTAAAGTCTAAGATCCTCAATAAGTTGAAGTTATTAATCTTCCAATTACAATACCCATGTGAGAAACTTCCTTCCCCTATGAGAACTCAGCTAACCGTGGTCGAATGGTCTAAGATGTCATAGGTTGGCGCAGAGCTACGGGTCGCGAACTCGTTGAGTCCACATAGGGTAAGAAATTTTCTCATGGAACTGTTGCCATGTATGGGATCGGTGCGGTATCTACACAGCATCGCGATAAGTAGCGGCTCCAGATTGAAAAAAAAAAAACTATAATTTGGGGCTTAAAATGTTGGTCACATATCACCCCTTATGATGATCTTCCAGCTCTGGGAATTGATACATATGGATGAGGTCAGTAGCCGGCTGGTAGGCCAAAGGGTTTCTAGTCCTGTCGCATCATGAAGTTTTTTATGGTGACTGAAATCAATGAAGGTCCCGTAGTTCTGCACCAAGATGTGATGCCTTAGAATGCTTGGTCACAGTGAATAAAGAAGAATGAATTACTTCGCCCACCCGACTTTTCTGTATGGAAGTGAAATATGGGTTCTAAAAGAGAAAGACATCACTATATTAAGAGCTGCAGAAATGAGATACATGCGGCGAACTGATGGATATAGAAACTTGACCATCAAAGGAATGAAGATATTTTAAAGGAACTCTACATGCAACTTTTAGAAGAAAAGATACCCACCTACAGAGACAGAAAACTGCAACGTGTATCTCAGATGTCACCAACTAGGATCCCTAATGCAGTTTTTCGGTATCACCCACGAGGATGACGACCTGGACGTCCACAAAAATGACTTTTAGTCCCTGTCTGGACGAGACCGAAACAGGTCAAATAACTAAGTAACTAACTTACTGGCACTATCGAACCCGTAGGTTCATGGCCGCGCGGACATAAGCTCTCCATACATCCCTATCCTGACCTAATGCTTTCCAATCATTCCCTGTATAATCTACTTTTCTCAAATCATAGATAATGTTATTCTCCCACCTCATTCTTGGTCTACCAACTGGGCGTTTTCCCATTGGTTTTCCTACAAGAATCTTCCATGCACCTCTTTCATTACCCATTCGTGCCACATATCCTGCCCATCCCAGTCTACGAGACTTAATTGTTCTTATTATATCTGGCTTCATATAAAACCATGTAATTCACTGTTTTGTAGTCTTCTCCATTCACCTGTTTGTTCATCTCTCTTTGGTCCAAAATTTTTCCTAATAACTTTATTCTCAAATACTCGTAATCTCCTTTCCTCCCTTAAAGTAAGAGTCCATGTTTCGCATCCATATAATATAACTGGTAGAATAATAGTTTTATATATTTTCAGTTTATCTTCTTGTATCTTGTAAGCCCATGTTTCCCTTAACAGAGATTTAGGCGCTCTCCCCCTTTCAGCGAAGAATTTGAACCATACTAATTTAATTACACTTGTTTTCGTATGGATGTCATTTGAGTAGTCTGTAGTCAGCGTTCCGCCTCATACTGACATCTAGGAAACCAAGGCATTACTAGGACGGGGAAATTCGGTAAATTTTACTTAGAGGCCTTTTCATTCAGGCTTAAGGATCTTTTTACGAGCCTGAAAATCTTCAGACTCGGGACCCAAGGCTTAAAGTCCCTCCCGGAGGACTTGCTCCTTGGATTTTTCCGTCCTAAAAAATCCATCAACCCCGGCCGGGTTTGAACCCGCGACCCTCGGGACCAGAGGCAAGGAGCATAACCACTAGTCCATCGCGGCTGATTTTTTTTCAGTTTAACGTTTTTTGAAAGGAGTTGGGACGCCAAGAGTATTTGTAATGCATAATAGCATGCATTTCTAGAATTGAGCCTATGTTTAATTTCTTTTTGCATCTCATTCCTATTTGTGATTTTTGTTCCTAGGTATTTGAATTCAGCAACTTCCTCAAAATTTCCGGTATTTGTCATTAGCTGTCGATTTGCATTATATAATGCATTTGTATGTGTTACCATGTATTTAGTTTTTTTATATTTATTTTATATTTATATTTACTTTATATTTACTTCTTAGTGTTACTCGATAGTGTGTGCGTGTTGGCCTTTAGTGTCTCTTCGCTATCGCCCAATACTACTACATCATCAGCATAAAATAACAGCTTATTAATACCATTGAGTTATATGCCTTCTTCATCCTCTAAAGCATTGATGGCATGCTCTAGTACAAAATTAAATAGTAGAGGAGATAGTGCATCTCCTTGCTTCAACCCATTGTGGATTAAAAAAATAACCGAAAACTGTTTGCCTACACGCACCCTACTCTTTGTGCCATTTAGACATATTCATATAAGTGTAACTAACTTTTTAGGAATTCCGAATTCCAGCAGGATACTATATAATCACTGCATATTGTATTCGTAATATTAACTAGGGAGTTAAATCTTGGAAATATCGGTAAATAAGTTGGTAATGGCAGAGGCCGGTGCTCGGTATTGCAGATTGATGGCTTTGTGAAGAGCACATTTGTTCCACGCGCTGCTGTCCACACCAGATCATGTTGCGTCAATTAATGAGCCACTTGTCGCAAACAACAAATTAGTTTCTCCTCCCTCCACACGCCTGTCTGCTAACTTTGCCATATTTATTTATTTTTTCTCAGGAGGTGTCTCAAGACACTACGCTTCGTTGGAGATGTTTTCCATCCTTTAGGGACCACTTCTACTTAATTTGAGTGATGAAACCATTTATTTAAGCGGCTTTGTGGCGCAAGGTTAGACATTAGTCCTCCTCGTCTGGCCCTGGAGTTCGCGTCTCGGTCACTCCATTTGAGTTTTGTGATGAATGAATCGGTAACAGTACATGTTTTTCTCGAGGTTCTCCCATTTTCCCTGCAAAAAATAATTCGAATAGTTCTTCTCATTCCTTAACCTGTCTTAACGCTGGAACGATTATAGGATTTATAACCATTCTCCTGTTAGTTTGGTGGGGATGAGTGCTTAATTTACCAACTTAGCCAAATAGAAAACTTTTTTGTTACATAAATCGTTAAACTATTAAAATTATAAAATTCGTACCTGTTCTTTCCTCAACTAAAACAAACTTCTATTTATAAACATCGTCAAACATTACAAATATAGTGTATAATATTAAAAGATTCCGGGCTATGTGGCTGTGGTCTTCCAGACTTTTCTCCCTCAACTGTGGAGGGCAACTTCAGTGGCGAGTACTTATAGGTGGCGTTCCCTTGTCGTAGACTCGACTGTAGACATTCACAGTCGAGTCTACGACAAGGGTACACCGCCTAGAAGCACTTGCCACTGAAGATGCCCTCCGCAGTTGAGGGAGAAACGTCTGCAAGAAACATCAGTTATAGACCACGGTCACACATCCTGGAATCTTTTAATATTATGATTACCGGCCGTGAAAGCCTACATTCCACAAATGTAGTGTATATTATCCTCAAATAAACAAAAGTTTCTTTTAGTTGAGGACGACTGATACATCAATTACGAATTTTATAATTTTAACCTATAACCTCAAGCGTTTGTACCGAAAATACAGATTTCATTTGCGTCTCTTACGTCATATCTTCCGAGTCATGCTTCAAGGTTCTAGAATAGTGCCATTCCATCCATCTTTATCCACTCTCCTTGCTTCCCCCTCCTGTACGCCGTGGATTATTCGCGGTGCAACTTCCTCTCTTCCCCGGAACTCTAAAACACGAGGCCGGAGAATTAGTCGTCGCCAGGAGTTCAAGTCAGACAAGTCTACATTTGTTTTTAAGTCCGGGAAGCCGGGGTAGGGAATCCGGGTGCGGACCCTATCCCTTGGCTGGATTGAGTGAATGTATGTATGTTTGAGTGCTATTATTATCATTTGTTGCATTTATTGATTTCTGAGTGTGTTGAAATCTTGGACGACCGATCTGTTTAATTTCTATTATTAATATTGTTTGATTTTTTCTTTAATCCTTATATATTCGTCAAAATGTTCAATGTATTTGTAATATTGTTTAACGTATCTGTATATATATATATTAAAACCTCTTTTAGTTAAATATGGGTTTTTTTTTTTTTCTGTTATTCAAACTCATTAAATAGCTGCTTTGCATTACGTTCCTATACTATAACATAGCTTTCTCATATTACGTTAGTTCGCCTTCCATTCTCTTATTCTCATGATTATAATTTCGTTTGGACTTAAGTATATCTTTCTAAACAACTTAAAAGTATTTAGGTTTTCATGTTTATAAGAATATGTGTCACCGAGACAGCACAGGAACAATGAGTCAAACTTTGCCTAATGTGGGCCCGGGCAAAGATTTATAAAGTGTGATTGTTATTACGAACTATTTAAGTATTCATCCACGGGCACCCACATATATATTTTCACATACTCGGTGCAGGTTGTTGACAATACATTTTAAAAATATTGACACAAATGGGTGTCTTAATATTGACAATATTATTAAGATAGAAGTTTGAGATGTCAAGTCTTATAGTTTGAATAAGTGATAGAAATGCTGGCAATTTTATGGGAAAATATATGATGATAGCAATGACAAGCTTTTAATAAAAAAAAGCTTTTTTGCGGACTTTTGGCAAAATAATTACGGAAGAGGCTAGTGTGGAGTATGATGTGTAGCATTGTATGATGTAGAGACTTAGACATTACGACGGAATGAGGAAAGGCGACTGGACGCTTTTGATATGTGGATATGTAGAAGAATGGAGCATAGAAATTGGACAGACAAAATAAAAAATGAAGATGTGCTAGACAGAGGGGGTGAAGGAAGAACAATGCTGGAACTCATGAAGACGAGGAAAATAAATAGGTTTGTCCACTGGCTAAGAAGAAACTGCCTGCTGACAGGTGCCCTAGAAAGAATGATCAACGGAAAGAAGGTTAGAGGCAGAAAAATACACCAGATCGTAGACAATATTAAAATTAATGTTTGTATACGGATACAAAAAGGAAGGCTGGGTTAAGGAAAGAGTGGAGAATGCTGAGTTTACAGTGAAATACCTGCTCTTCGGCAGAACACTGTCTATGTAAACCTGAGGAAAAGACAATTAGGAAGGCCTAAGTGTATGTGGCATGATAATATTATTGCGGATATTAAGGGACTGGATTGAGGATGGATATATTAGAGGGACTTACCTACGAATTCTATTAGCGGCAGTGGCAGATGGAAAGTTCCGAGAACGAGACTGTGACTATCTCACAGAAAAAAAAAAAACTAGAAGGATGGCCCCTAACGCAGTCTTCGCCAATATAAAATATGTTTCACCATGAAAGTATAGTTGTCGTTTTGTTTCAGTCATACAGTAAGTTCATGGCAAGACAACTTCGGTTTCAATTTATTTCACAATAAATTCTCTTGGCTAATGAAGGTTCTTCTGGGTTCATAACTTGAATTCATATTTTCTGTGCTTACCACATCCTATGTAAATATTGAAAGATTTTTTAAAGCACTCTGTATTAGTGGCATAGTTTAATATGTGATATTAATGCATATTGTACATTTTATGTGATTTACGAAGGGCATTTATGTTTTTATGGCAGATTTCCAGTAAATTGTGGAATTGAAATGAGTTTAAGGCCAGCTGCCAACATTTAGACATTGACCTGTTGCCATTATAAGGAACCATCAACTTAATAACGATAACAAAATGAGCGCCACGAAGCCCAGCTGTAACATAGCACATAAATTATATAAATTTTACGGAGATTTCTCTCTCTGCCAAAACTACTTAGTTCCATATGGGCCTAAAGCACTGGAAATAAACTATGAACAAACATCGAGTTTATGGATTCCAAATTTTCAACAATTTTGTTATTTTCATATTATCAATGGTGCAATTGGTGAACCTATGTCCAAATTCTGGATTGAGAGTGCAGTTTAAAATCACCAACCATGAACAGAATAGATGATACAATTTTCATAGATAGGAACCTGATAAAATTTCCGAATACAACGGATTATGAACTTCTCTCATTTTTAAATTCGTGAGATTCTTAGAGCTTCTAAAATTAATTTCAATATTACGTTCTAAAATTAAGAACGTAATATTGAAATTAATGTACTAAGACAAGTTATTCGCACGAAATATTTACAACTATTATGACGCAGAGTTGGGCCGGCTTTTGAAATTTTCGGGCGGTGGTGGGAATCAAGTCTATCCTTATGGTAGAAGATTCGTGAGTTGGCGACTCATGAGTCGGTAGGCTCGCTGGCAACTTCCAGATGCGATTACGATTACTTTTCTGGAACATACCGACCAAATGAGATATCTAGTAGCTATTACTAGGATGAAAAGAGTCGATTAATTTTGTTTAGAGGCTTCTTTATTCAGGCTTAAGGATCTTCAGACTCGGGACCTACGGCTTAAAGTCCCTCCCGGAGAACTCGCTCCTTGGATTTTTCCATCCTAAAAAATCCATCGACCCGGACGGGTTTGAATCCGCGACCCTTGGGACTAGAAGTAAACTAATAATAATAATAATAATAATAATAATAATAATAATAATAATAATAATAATAATAATAACAATAATAATAATCCATCCATCCATAGTAATTCTGCCCGAAGGCAGGTCCTTCACTGCCAATCATGCATTTTCATGCTATGCTTGCAGCTTTACTAGGAATTGTGTAGGTGTGGTAGCTTCCCGTTGCTTTCCACACCGGTGAAGGATGATGATGATAATGATAATGGTAATGATAATGATAAGGATGATGGCCATATGATTTCGGGGACCGTTTGGACCTTAAAGTTTTCCCGACATTTGTCTTAAAGGTTAGGAAAAACCCCGATTAAAAACCTCACCCAGAAAAACTGCCCCGACCGGGGATCGAACCCGGGCCCGCCGCGTGACAAGGCAGCACGCTACCTCGAGACCACAGCGGTGGACATATTAATAATAATAATAATAATAATAATAATAATAATAATAATAATAATTTATTTAAACTAGCAAAGTTAAGAGCATATGGCCTTCTCTGCCATTCAATCAATGAAACATATTATACACAGAAAAAACGCTTAAGATCATAACATATAATAAATAATTGTAAGCAAATTTTTATACAAATTAAACTAAAATTAAAATGAATAAAGTGAACTATTAGAGAAGCCAATCAATTAATCTGCTGGAAACCAGTTACAAAATATGTTGAATAATTTTTCATAGATTTGCATTACCCCTTTCATGTCCATAGTGTATTAGAGAGAAAATTATTCAAAATTCAGTTTTCTTATAATATACTTGTTGTGCCTACATAAATGCTCTATTGAATAATATTTTAAAAATACATTTAAAATTCCTGTAGTTATTGATGTTAAATATTTAATTTCCTGGACTTTGAGGAAAGGAGAGAAGAGCAGGATAACTTCTAGTGAAATGAGATTCATGAGATATACAATGGGATTACAAATACCATGATTATGTATTGAAGGAACTACATTAATTACGTACAAGAATATCATAACAAATCGATGAATTATTTGCGACCGTTGAGTTCAGATCGACTTTCCAAAGACATACTTCGTTATTATCGAACAGGAAGAGATCTCTGGGCCGTCCAACGAGGCGTTGTATACAAAATTAATCAGTTAGATCATAACAAGCCTCTAAGCCTAAGACCTGTAAGGATGAAGAAGAAGAAGGAGAAGAAGAAGAAGAAGAAACATAATTTCTATTTATGAGCAGACGAGCCTTGGAGGCCCAAAAACTCCCAATTTTTATTTAAATCTTAGCAACCTCAAAAATGTGTTTTGAGGAAACACATTAATATATAAAGTGGAGTTTTTTATTTTTCAAAATAATTGAAAACATGCTCCTGAAATGGTTAAAATAAATTAGTCACATTTTAAAATCCTTTCCAAAGCCCCCAAACTAAAAACAAAGATAAGGATAGATTCTAACGCATCACCAGCTTTACCAGTTATTCCATAGGGAGGCGGTGAAATAATTTTATTGGATAGGGAAGGCAGGGAGACAAGAAGGATGAAAACTACTGCTCTGTAACATAGGAAAATAGGACAGTGTTCTGAATAAGTTCTAGTAGGAAACTAGAATATAGAATTCACCGTGTCAGTGGGAATATAAGCGGTCCCTTTTACCTGAATTATTTCTCTTCCTGGAAACCTGAAACTCATTTACTGATGTGATTCAGTTACTGGGGATTGCTTTTAGTTTATGTTACTTCGTTATAAAGCTGGGTCCTGCATTGTACCGCGGCGGGTTGATTAGGTTTCATTATTTAAAACGTTGGTTGCAAACATTTCATAAATGTCTACTCTCTTCTTTACACGCAAACTTCATGTTTCCTCTTGGGTATAGGATGTTTCAAAAGTTATTATCCAAAGTGTAGGGATGAGAAGTGGAAATGGAGCTAAGCAGAAGGATTCTTCTTCTTCGTTTCTTTGTTTTAGGTCCATGACCTGATCCATTCAGAATTAAGAGTCCCTCCATCTATTTTTTGGTCTTCCAGGTTCCTTCTCCCATCCTCCGGTAACTTATACCTTGCTATGCGTACAATTCTATCTGGTGTCATGCGGGATAAGGTTGATTCCATTCATTTTTTTTTAATCCAGTCGTCTATTGCCTGAATATTCAGCTGGCTTAATATATGACTTGTTTAGTCATAAAAATAGCATCTATACAAGATCTGCCAAGTCTAAATCCTTGTGTTCATCCAGAAAACAAATTATATCTGAATTTTTTTGTTTAATTAATTTAGTTGTAATTTTCAAAAAGATATTAAGTAACTAGAAAGATTCCACTAAACATAAATCCGGAAATTAACCTGTTGTCAGATTCTTATTGTTTAATTTTGGTTTTATTTATTTTTGCTGGCTAGAGCTCTCAGAGTAGTAAGTATGATTCCAACAAAACTGGCACTGCAAAAGGGGAAGGGAGTTACTACACATGCGCAAACAGATTAAAACTTTAAGTTGAGATATCAACGTAACTCTCAGGTGCTTGTAAAGTGATGGATCTCATGAATACTGACGCATAACTAACTAACTCACTGGCGCTGGCACTATCATGACCGCGCGGACATAAGCTTTCCATATATCTCTATCCTGAGCTAATGTTTTCAGAACATCACCTGTATAATCGACTTCCCTCAATCATCATTCTCATCAACAACAATCACGGATTAAGCCCATGTGACTTGTTCCGGTCTCATAGATTCTCATTCATAAAATTGGATCCATCTCTTTTTCGGTCTACCAATATTCCTGTCTCCTCTTGGTTTGTAATTATTTATAACCAACATTATAGGTTATTAATTTATTTTTTAGTAAACAACTCAGTAAAATCATTATTTAAGAACACAATTAGGCCTATCAAATGTGTAGTTCGAAGGAATCTGTTCATTATTTGCTATATTCAATGTATTTGTTGGAGGGTCAGTTACTGCAAAATAGGCTAATGCTCTGATCTGTTCAGAATATCAAAAAGGAGGAGCTTTCTTTATCACAAAAGCAGGAGCTGGTAAAGAGAATTCGATAAAGAGCGAGGTGAAACACGACTGCCATTGGTTGTAAAACAAAATTAATTGAAACGTGATTGATCATTGACTCCCATTTGGGGCATGAGTTAAATAGTCAAGGCAAGAATCAACCCATTGAACGCGTGTCTTAAAATTGAGATAGGTCTATGACTGAATTTACATTATACTTAAAGGAGGTGTCAAGGAAAAATAAATTATTTGTGACAAAATTATATAATACTTTATAATAATTATATTATACTTTGTATTTTTTAAAGTATCTAATTTCATGAGAGTTCGAACCTACGAAAGCAGGAAACAGTAAGTTAACAATTGTAGATTCAATAATTAGCAGTGATACAGATTTTTTCTTCTGCACTCATAGAAGATACTCGAAGGAAAGCAATTATTTCTTTACATTGTATCCTTAAGTGAAAATAAGTATCCAATCTCACTCTTTTCAATAGATTATCCCTTCTCTTTGTGGGCACTTTTGCAAGAACATGGAGGACCTCTTCGGATGATTGATCAACTCAGTAAATAACATTCGAAACAACACAAACATTTAAGACAAGACTCACTATTTAGTCATAGATTCATGTATATACTCGATATGTCGCTTATGGAGACATGAGTGCTCCCCTAATGGAAGTTTCTTAACTAAGTTAATTTAATCACACTTATTTTCATAAAGACGTAAGTGTCAATAATAATAAAATTCATATCAAATTCCGTTGAGATGAATAGTCATAAGATACAAATTAAAAATTAAAATGTACCTGTTGTACCTGTTGGCAGGTGCCGTCGTCCTCAACTTTGTTAAAACAATGTATTTAAAATATTATTAATTGGAGGCCTTTCGGAAGTTAACTTCCATCATCAGCAGGATGAGTACGTTCTACTAGTTGTTGTATTTAAGACGCTGTAGACGTTGATGGACTTGATGCGTCCTACTGGCGACGCATCAAGACCATCAACGTCTACAGCGTCTTAAATACAAGAACTAGTAGCGCATACTCATCCTGCTGATGATGGAAGTTAACTTGCGAAAGGCCTCCAATTAATACTGTTTTAAATACATTGTCTTAACAAAGTTAAGGACGACGGCACCTGCCAACAGGTACATTTTAATCATTATCGTATGACAGATGTAAGTGGAAATAATACAAACTACAAGATTCTCTAAACAAACAT
Source organism: Diploptera punctata (assembly GCA_030220185.1). NCBI lineage: Eukaryota > Metazoa > Arthropoda > Insecta > Blattodea > Blaberidae > Diploptera > Diploptera punctata. The sequence continues at coordinate 579,872 of JASPKZ010000030.1, read as the reverse complement.
TGAGTTATAAAGTTAGTGGAAACAGATCAGTGCCTATATCTTGAAGTGAAGAAGAAGGAAATTATAATGTGAGTGACATCAGCACATCGCTTCAATGAGGCAGCTAGTAGGCGACCAAGGTATCACTTGGATGGGAAAGCCGTTAAATTTTGCTCAGAGGCAGTAATTTAGACTTGAGGTTCTTTTACGAGCCCAAAAAAATCTTCAGATTCGGGACCCACAGCTTAAAATCACTCCCGGAAGAATTGTTTCTTGGATTCTTTGCATTCGAAGCAATTATAGTACTAGACTACAGGATGTCATATTTTCTCGAAACATGGCCAAACGAACTTTATATCTATTGGTAAACTTTCCAGTGCCATGTTTTTGTAAGTTGAAGTGTTGGGTGTAAACTCGAGGATGTAAATTAATAAAAAGAGGTGGAAATATCTGCGACAGGAAGTTATTTTGCGGTTGCGTAGTTGGCGCACTTCCGTCTTGAGTTGATGTTGGTGGCTGATTGATTTTACGTCTAGAGCATCGTCAAAACACGCGGCAGATAGTGACGTCAGTGTTGTGTCATTAGATTGATCACCACACGTGTTGGAACGGCCTGTGTTGTCCCGTCTCGTGCTATGGTAGCTAATCCACTTCATCGAGGAACACCTATAGATTGTTCAAATGAACACCAATTTACTTACATTTTAATTTTTTTTTTCAAATGCCCCAGGTTTGTCTTTCGGCATTCCTGGTTTCTCTCCTGGCATGGCGTACTTGTAACCCACTTCTGATGTTGGGGCGCCTGGAAGGCGTGGTTACGTTGCCCCTATGATATGATGGGTGATGATGATGATAATGGTGCGCTAGGAGAGGCCCTAATCCCAATCTTAACCTAAGATGAATATGAATGATGATGATTGTGATGGCCATATGATTTCGGGGACCATTTGGGCCTTAAAGTTTTCCTGACGTTTGTCTTACAAGTGAGGAAAAACCCCGATAAAAACCTCACCCAGAAAAACTTTCCCGACCGGGGATCGAACCCGGGCCCGCTGCGTGACAAGGCAGCACGCCTACCCCGAGACCACAGCGGTGGACACATTTTAATATAAATTCGAGTATATCTTTTGTATCAGCCTCGGTAGTCAAGATCCTTGCCTCTGGTCCGAGGGTCGCAGGATTAAACCCGGCCAGGGTCGTAAAATAACACCAACCCTAAGTTAGAACCTCTGTGTAAAATTTCATATGCCTTTCCCATCCATGTAATACCTTAGTTGTCTACTAGGTGTCACTCGCTGACATTTATAACTAAATTTGCTTGGTTAAGTAGGCCTAACTCCATTAAGAAAACACCTTTGCCCACATGGGAATGCGATGGGACAGATAGATCTACATACATTTTGTAATAATTGATTATAAACGCAGAGTATTTATATTTTGTTTAATTAAACCCTAAAAAGAGTAAAAGGGCGTACTAGAATGGACTAGATAAGAAACGAAGATATTCGTGAAGAACTGCAGATCTACTTCATAAAGGAAAATGTAATAATTACAAGAAACGGTGGAAAGAACATGTAGAAAGAAAGGAAGAGAGTAGATTACCAAAGAAAAACATTATTTTCCGAGAGGAAGAAGATATATCGGACGTCCTCGGAAGAGATAGTCTTAGCTCTATTAGTGAAGACGGAACAGGCAATCAATGCCTAAACCAGGAAGTGAAGGAGAAGAAAGAAGAAGAATTAATTAATTTATTTAACAGGTCCCACAATGTTTCACATCTTCTTCGCTAAGATAACCTACTCTCATTCTCATCCACACCTCTCTGTTATTCCAATCTCTATCGTCGAATCCTTTTTCCCCCATGCGGCTAAAAACACCACCCATCTACATATTTTTTTGCCGTCCTCTTCTTCTACCAAGTGGCACCCATTCTAGTATTCTTCTTGGGAATCTGTCTTCTGTCATTTTTACATGTTCATGCCATTTTAATTGTTTCTTATTTAATGAATCCAGAATTGAGGTTTGAACATTCATCTTTTGTTTAATTACACTGTTTCTTATTTTATATCTTCTCTTATTTTGTTTAATTTCTTTTTCAATACTCAAGGTTGATTCTAGAATATTTTAATTATTGATAGAGATTCAGTACTACAGGCCTTAGAGACCCTTGGAGTAGTAGGAGGTTAAAGCTTCCACTTTTTCTAGAAAATCGGCACTTGATGTCAGCCGGGTTGTTAGCCCTGCGTGACGGCCGCCTTTACGCCCAGAACAAGGGTCTGGTACTCATTTCAGTTAGAGGCTGATTCGACCTCAGGGCCATAGTGTCGCCAGAAGGTTTGAGTCAGTTTAAAGATCCTGACCCACCGGGACTCGAATCCTCAACCTTCCGGCTTGTAGTGTATTGCCTTAACAAATTATTTATTTCTAATGCGTACATATTATTAATGAATCCATCGGTCAGAACTTAGCTGAATGAACAAAGTAAACGGTACTAGCTGCCAAGATTATACAGTTGGTACATAGTCCCTCCATAAATAATTGTGTATTGATATTTACGTACATTTAGTTAGTAGAACCTTTACCCTGACTGGAATTTCAGGTTCGAAACCTGGCGGTTCCAGGCGGGGGCCACACGGGAATTTTCGGGATTTTCTCGAGGTTCTCCCGTTTTCCCGAATTTCATCCCACCAACACTCCTATTCTTCTTTTCCTCCCCTTCATGTCATTTAATTTCTCATAAATTCATTTCGTATCACCCTTAACTCATCCCATGTTAGGAAAAATAGTTGGTAGGCATCAAAAGGTGTTGAAAATGTGATTACGGAGATTTAGTGAGTAGACCACCAGGGCGCTGTCTCATGACTCCGAGCACATGCAATAATAAAGGGTAAAAGGAGACAACTGGGAGGGCTTGTAGTTCCTCCTCGCGGCAACTGGTCCTACTCAAATATCGGTATGGGAGTAGAATTTGATATGTCGAACCTATAAGAAAACCTACAACTTTAACATCGTAAGAGTACACTTTTATTCTACTTATAAATATAATACTGGAGGATGTAGCTAGAATGATTAAGTTACTCTAGAAATTAGAGTTTTCATTTACATTGAAAATCTTAGGCCTATTATACGATGTAATATAACGTGATTTAATTGTAATTAATTTTATAAATATTTTATTTGGTTGGATATTTTAAATACAATTATTTGTTTTTTTTATTTATTAGTCAGAGAATCAATTTTCGGATAAATGATTTTGGATTTTTTGTAGCTGCAGTTTTGTTTTACTACATTTATTGGTTTGTAGTTTTAGAAGTTTAAATTTATTCTCTTTTTACCTAAACGTTTGCAAGCGGGTATTTACAGCGCAATAGATCTTCCAGGTCGTGGTACCAATCTGAGTAAATAACTACAGAACTATTAGGCCTTATAATATAATGTTTTTAGGTTTGCATCAATGAAAGACCTATAATAATAATAATTTTATATTATACTAAAATTTCGACAGTTAGTCCTGTTTGTAGTAAACGATTCTTTGTGTTAATTTGAAACACAGAAAAAAAAAAGAGAAAAGAACGTTTATAAAGAAAACCTTCTTTTAGACTTAGTGCACATATTGTTTTAGGAACGACTCCTGTACCATATATACATTGCAGTAGGCTTTGAACGAGTTAAATAAGCTGCGACTTATTTCAAATTTATTTTCTACATTTTAAAATTATTTTCATTTACTGTTAATTATAGCTCTACCTTGTTTTCAGCTAATTTAGAATTAGGGTAAATTATTACCAGAGGATTAGGTCGAAATAACAATTACATTATTGTTTATAATTCTTTCATTAGATATAAGTATCATTGATTAAATATTGTAGATAACATTTTACAAAATTAGCTTTGGTAACGCATTGGTCTTAGAGCACTTCTTCCCCCCCCATGGGCGACAGGGCTATAAGACCCTTGTTTTACCAGCTGGCTTCTGATCTCAGATGTGTTTAATCACAGAGGTAGACGATCGTCGTGCCAGTGAAGGGGTGACATGTGATCAGCATATCGGTGTTTTCAGTCGTTATAGCTGTTTTTTTTATTGTAGCAACCCAAATCCCTTACGATGATGGGTGGGAACCGGTTCCATATTGGCCGAAATTCCACTAGGAGATTTTTCGTCCATGAAGACCGAAACCAGCGTAAATCCCGCTGCTCTGCGCCAAGTCCTCTTGTCTTAACCACTTGGCTATGGCTCGGGACGATCACTTCTTCCGGCGTGTTCTAAATTGATCCTTTCACTACTAAAGCCCCAATTTTGTAACTAGTTGTCTAAATAAATATTAGAATTTTGACTGTAAATGCATTTTTATTGATTTTGCTTAAAATTCAGTCCTACAGAAAGTATAAGGAGTAACGAAATATTGTGATTTGGGAATAAGAATATTACTCCTCTTTGCAAGGACAAGGCATATTTATAAATCATTACATTGCATTTTAGGGGAAACTATTTGTACCATCTTCTTCTTCTTCTTCTTCATCTTTCCTCGGCTCTAAGTTCATCTAATAATTTTGACTCCTTTATAACATCTGTCCATTCTTCTCTATTCCTAGCGTTCTGTCTCTATATTTTAACTATTAGTTATGTTAAATCTTCCTCAGTCTTGTCTAGCCATTTTAGCTTTTTACTTTCAACATTTTTCTTCCTTCGGTTTCCCTTCTAAAATCCTTCTTGCTCCTCTTTCCTGCTACATCCGCAACACATGCTCTACCCATTCCAGTATCTTTCTTCTAATATCTCCTACCAGATCTAAATCCCTATATAATTCTTTCAACTCCTGGTTCGTTCTAATTCTCCATGTATCTTTTCCTGTATTGCTCTATATATATCTTCCTTAGTATTTTTCTTTCCCATGCTTTTAAAATAAACTTTTTTTTTTGATAATGTCCACGTTCGATTCCAAACATACTTACTTACTTACTCACTGGCACTATCGAACCCGTAGGTTCATGGCCGCACGGACATAAGCTCTCCATACATCCCTATCCTGAGCTAATGCTTTCCAATCATTCCCTGTATAATCTACTTCCCTCAAATCATAGTTAATGTTATTCTCCCACCTCATTCTTTGTCTACCAACTGGGCGTTTTCCCTCTGGCTTTCCTACAAGAAACTTCCATGCAAGTCTCCCATTCCCCATAACGTGCAACATTCCAAACATAGCTATTGGTTTCAGCATTATTCTATATGTTTTGATTTTTGCTACCCTACTAATTATCCATGCCTTAAAAACTTGTTTTAATACATAAAATCATCTATTGTCCATTGTAATCCTTGCTCGAACCTCTTCACTCAGTTCATTTTTAGAGGCAATTAGAGAACCCGGGTTTTAATTCTATCATCTTTCTGAAATGTCTGACTATCTAAGACTCTATGTGAGATTGGATTTACTTCTACTCTTGATATTCTCATATTTGTACCATAAAGAAATATATTAAGTGTGTGAACATTTTGTTTTTCCGGTATTTATGTTCTACCAAGTGTATTTTTTGGCAGCTTACAGTTTATACACTTATAGTAGGCAGGCAGGTGCTGCGTAATTTTTCTTACGTTGAAATGCTGACAGTTGTTGGAAGTTTGATGTTAAGTGCAATGTGTTTATCAAACACAGTATTATATACACTCAAACTTTCAAGAAAATGTCACGATACGTCGACTGGGAGAACGGTGAACTTAGTCCATCTAAACGACAAATGACATTATGTTTGCTTGCAATCTTACAGGTGCCATCGTGAAAGAAAATAACTAATTGGCGTTGAAAAATCAGACATGAAAATATATTGATTTGGAACACTACAGATGCATTCTTTCAAAGCCTAATTACAATCAAATTTAAGTGAATAATGGAAATTATGAAGTCCAAAATATTGTTTTATATTGAATACATTACATAAAAGATACAGAAGATTACTCTTCGTGTTCACATATTCCGGAAATATTGTGTTTGAAACAGAGATGTAAAGGTGGTTAGAATGATCCAGGTATTTAAATATACATATTGAATGTGAAATGTTATGCCGAAAACTTAAAGTTAACAAACAACTGCAAGCATGCGATTATTTTTTTATTTCGGAAATTATCATAAGTAATGCCACGAGCGATTTCCAAATTATCGATAAATTCACGACTCACAAAGTGAGGAGTGAATTTATCTGGAGTATTTGGAAATCAAGAGTGGAATTTGTTAGGACTATTTAACGAATAAAATTAAGCTGTTTACTCAGAAATCATTATTTAAATATAGTTATTTTAAAATATTTATATATTTAATGTAAACGGCGATGTTTGAAAACAAATGAGAAACGATTGGTACGCTTCATTTGCTTCTTTTGTTCATCACTGCAACCAGATCATATTATTTATTGCCAAACGCACGCAATATTGTAAGAATGTACTCTAGTAGAGAAAAAATGAAACACATCAAACTGTATATTAATTCATTTCTGATGTCCTATGATATAAATATGACAATTATATTTTTCTGGGAAAAAATACATTTAAGAAAGTGCAGACAGTGGTTTCTTTTTTTGGTGGTATAATCAATTGCTACAAATGTTTTTATATTAACTCCCGCATGCGGTAGGCCTATGTGTTGACATTCATACACTATATATACAATCTGGTAGTCGTATGTTTTAGTGGATCAGTCACTGCAAAATAATGCTATGACCTATTCAGAGTGTTTAAAAGGAGGCTGCTTTCTTTATTATGATAAACTTTAGTTGGTAAATTCTAGGCGATACACGACTGTGTTTGGTTGTAAATAATAAATAATAGTTTTAAAAAACTAAAACAGCACGCTTTATTAGAAAACCGAACTCAAAAATGAAAAATAATTTTAATTTCCAACACGCTTGGGATAAATTTAAAGTGGTCAACAAAAATATCTTCTCCAACACATATAGAATAAAACTAGAATTATCAACAAAAGAAAATAATTTTACCATCAAAAGCGTGGGGTGCTCTATATCAATTAATATATTTGATAATAAACATATATTGGTAAAAGTAAAGTCTCTAAGAAGAACATGTAAAAATCATAAAAGGCACCCCACGCTTTTGATGGTAAAATTATTTTCTTTTTGTTGATAATTCTAGTTTTATTCTATATGTGTTGGAGAAGATATTTTGTTGACCACTTTAAATTTATCCCAAGCGTGTTGGAAATTAAAAATTATTTTTCATTTTTGAGTTCGGTTTTATAATAAAGCGTGCTGTTTTAGTTTTTTAAAACTATTATTTATTTTTTATTTTTTAGTTTTAATATTTTACAGAATAAGATAAGAATATAAATATCTTTAAATTCCATACTATTGTAGTATGAGCTAAAATTATTACTCTTCTAAAAAAAAAATCCTCCCCAGCCGGATTCGAACCAGCGACCTAAGGATTACTAAAATTATATACCACTAGTTCACACCGCTCTACCAACTGAGCTCTGACAACGATTGACTAAAAAGTCGACAAGTCCGTAACCTACTATACCAGTTTTAATATTTTTGATTTTCTGATGATTCTGGCCAGGAATTTAGAAATAAAATATGAAATTATTGTAGTGTCATGGGTCCTTTACAAGTATACAAAGTTGCAAGTCGATCCAATGCTTCTAAGTGGGTGAAAATCGTGTTCAAAGATTCCGTTACATAAATACAAAAACACTTTTTTTGATTTTATGATGATTCTGGCCAGGATTTTAGAAAATAAATATGAAATTATTGTATTGTCACGGGATCTTTACAAGTATACAAAGTTTCAAGTCGGTCCAATGTCTCTAAGTGGGTGAAAATCGTGTTCAAAATTCCGTTACATAAATACAAAAACACTTTTTTTGATTTTCTGATGATTCTGGCCAGGATTTTAGAAAATGAATATGGAATTATTGTATTGTCACGGGTCCTTTACAAGTATACAAAGTTTCAAGTCTATCATATGTTTCTAAGTGGGTGAAAATCGTGTTCAAAGATTCCGTTACATAAATACAAAAACACTTTTTTTGATTTTATGATGATTATGGCCAGGATTTTAGAAAATAAATACGAAATTATTGTATTGTCACGGGTCCTTTACACGTATACAAAATTTCAAGTCGATCCAATTATTTTAAGTGGTTGAAAAAACGCGATGAAAGATTCAGTTACATAGATAGATAGATAGATAGATAGATAGATAGATAGATAGATAGATAGATAGATAGATAGATAATAGATAGATAGATAGATAGATAGATAGATAGATAGATAGATACAGGTCAAGCTAATATAAAGCGTGTAAAAATCATTAAAATGTGATTGGTCATTGACTCCCATTTGGGGCATGAGTTAAATAGTCTACAATACAATGGTTTTCCGTCGCCCTCAAGAAATGTGCCTTCTCCAGTTGTAGCAGTCCTGAACATAGGAATAAGGACTTACACTAATTAATTAGTAATAATGTTTTATTTTTTCTGGTGAAGTTCTCTGTGACAAAGTAGGCCTTAATGTGTAAATAAAAGTTGCTTCAGTAATGTCACCGATATTTTGTATTAATAAGAGTAATAAACGTCAGCAGATTGATCTAGGTTAGTAAATGTTCCATTAATGAATTTCTTAATGACGGGATTATTGAATATTAAGGTTTGTGATTCATGTTTTGGTTTCCAAGAATCAAATGTCCATCTACCTTGGACATATTCGGTGACTTATTCTATTAAATGTGTACACTATTAAAATATGGAGTTAGAGTTTTATTGTAACCGGGTACCGGGTTGTTAACATTGTTTTGGATTGGAGTTAAGTTTCTTTTTTTTTTAACAATACAATTTCCCTACCTGAAAATTAATATTTAAACGTCAGTGATTTATTTTTTCACCCATTATGTCTCCTTTAAGTTTGCATGAAAATATAACGTAATATGTCCTTTGGATAGCTCATGTTTAATTCTGTTTTCTTTGTCAACGAATTGTGATATTTTCTTGTTAGAAAAAAAAATTCCAAAAGAGAGCTGACTATCTGCTAAAATAGCCGCTAGCTACAAAACTACTATCGACTACAACTCCATCCCTATAACACGAGGCAAGCAGTTATTAAAAGAATACTATGAAACAATCTGGAATTTAATTTATACCAGATCAAAAGACGCCTTCCATACCACAATGTTCATCCCCAACATACCTTATAGACTCTCTCTATCTCTATGGCCTAACTATATAACCACACAATTTCTCACTAACCATGGACTATTTAAATCCTACCTACACAAAATGAACAAAACTGCTTCACCTTATTGCAACTGCCCAGAAAAATCACTGCAGACGGCCCACCATCTGATGACTGAATGCAACATGTTCTCCAGAGATCGACCAGCTATACTACAAATTGCTACTTCTCTCGTCCCCAAATATTCTGAAGTTCCATTTTAACACAGTCAACGTTGCAGAATTTCTTACGAGGATCTTCCGTCAACTACAAGAACAACTAGAACAATAATTGAACAATTGTAAAACTGTAAATATCCCGTGATATACCATTGGTGAAACACGGGTTGTAGCATATATGTAAATAAAAAAAAAAGTCGGCAACTAGACATGAGACTGGATAAAAATGCTAAGCCAAACTTAGTATAAAATATATTATTATTATTATTATTATTATTATTAGTGAAAGGACGCAAATTTAGAAGAATAAATTTGAACATATTCTAATAATAATAATAATAATAATAATAATAATAATAATAATAATAATAATAATAATAATATTAATAATAATAATAATAATAATAATAAATTGGAAGAACCATTAAAATTTAGGTTGCATTAACAATTACACCAGCTATCATATTAATTTTTATTGAAATTTCCTCATTATGTCTCCTTCATTCAATAGGCCAAATTAATCGTCTGTCAGTAACAATAAAACTATTCATGTATTTTATGTCTTTCGGTTCGGGCTAAATGGCCGTGGTCTGGGTTTATTAAAAACTCGACGTTTCGTCTACTACTGCGGTAGACATCCTCAGGAGATTCTGCGTGTTCTTTGACTTGTTAACTCTTCAAATGTCGGCTGCAGACTGGCTGTGTGTTGGAAATCGTGTCCTTATTTATAGTTGAGTATTGTGCGGAGATGTTTTCTACACCACGGTCCGTTACTTTGGAGCTATTTTTCTGATTGGTTATCACTGGCGTAAGTCGTGGGTTTTATTCTCGTGTTATATAATGCCGGAATCCAAATTTTATTAATCTTCGTAGTTTCTTCTTTTTTGTTAAAGGACTTTTTGTGTTTGTAAATTTCAATAGCCTCTCTGTGAAGTCTGGTGTAGTAATGTTGTGTTTTGGACAAAACTTGTGTTTCTTCTTCAAATTTTATGGCATGTTCTTTGTTATTCACTAAATGTTCTGCTACAGACGATTGTTCAGTTTTTTTCTTCAAATTTTTATGGCATGTTCTTTGTTATTCACTAAATGTTCTGCTACAGACGATTTTTCAGTTTGTTTCTTCAAATTTTATGGCATGTTCTTTGTTATTCACTAAATGTTCTGCTACAGACGATTTTTCAGTTTGTTTTTTTCTTCAAATTTTATGGCATGTTCTTTGTTATTCACTAAATGTTCTGCTACAGACGATTTTTCAGTTTGTTTCTTCAAATTTTATGGCATGTTCTTTGTTATTCACTAAATCGTCTGTAGCAGAATGTTTTAGACAAAACTTGTGTTTCTTCAAATTTTATGGCATGTTCTTTGTTATTCACTAAATGTTCTGCCTGACGATTTTTCAGTTTGTTTCTTCAAATTTTATGGCATGTTCTTTGTTATTCACTAAATGTTCTGCTACAGACGATTTTTCAGTTTGTTTCTAACTGAAAAATCGTCTGTGGCAGAACATATAGTGAATAACAAAGGTTTCAAACTGAAAAATCGTCTGTAGCAGAACATTTAGTGAATAACAAAGAACATGCCATAAAATTTGAAGAAACACAAGTTTTGTCCAAAACACAACATTACTACACCAGACTTCACAGAGAGGCTATTGAAATTTACAAAAACAAAAAATCCTTTAACAAAAAAGAATAAACTATGAAGATTAATAAAATTTGGATTCCGGCATTATATAACACGAGAATAAAACCCACTACTTACGCCAGTGATAACCAATCAGAAAAATAGCTCCAAAGTAACGGACCGTGTAGAAAACATCTCCGCACAATACTCAACTATAAATAAGGACACGACTTCCAACATACAGCCAGTCTGCAGCCGACATTTGAAGAGTTAACAAGTCAAAGAACGCGCAGAATCTCCTGAGGATGTCTACCGCAGTAGTAGACGAAACGTCGAGTTTTAATAAACCCAGACCACGGCCATTTAGCCCGAAAGACATAAAATACATGAATCAAAATACCTGCCGTGAAAGTCTACAATTTTACATAATAAAACTATCGATTTCTAATTATTGAAGTTAGAATATTAGAATTTCTAAAAGCAAAATTTGATTTATATGTAATTCCACACAGAAATACCAGGGTTTGTTGGGTGTATAAGAAAATTGCATGTAAATTAAAACGTTTAGAATTAGGTATCATTACGTCTTTTAATGGGTCTATTTGGCGCATTTCAACAACTGTCAGAGTAATAGCTTTTTTCAGGGGCGGTTTATGAGAGGTGTTGCAGTTTGCGCAACCACCAATTTTCATATAAGTTACTCTTTCCTTATTGAATGTTCAAAAATGCCATTTTTATCTAAACAAGCTCTTAACCTGTTATTTCCAATATAGACAGAGTCGTGAAATTACCTCTTTATAAATCATAGAGCACGACGATCTTGACAGAACAAATCTTATTTGGTTTTTTAGTACGCGGACATCCCCTTCCCCTCGTGAAACCTGGCTCTAAACAGCGATTTATGTTGCAGAGTTCTTGAAAATGCTGGATTGTTGAGAAGCGCGTGGAGTGTATTATTGCTTTCTTCATGAATTTAAAATAATGCCTACAATAACTGCTCTGCAATCTAAGCTGTTTTCAACAATATTAAAGACAAAGTGATCCCACTATAGGCCTCAAGAGACCCTTGGGGTAGTATGAGGTTAAGGCTCCCACTTTATCGGCACGAAATATCAGGCGGGTTGTTAACCCTGCATGACGGTCGCCTTTACTCTCAGAACAAGAGTCTGGTTAGAATTTCTGTTAGAGGCTGAGTCGACCTCAGGGTCATGGTGCTGCCATAAGGTTTGGGACAGTTTAAAAACCCTGAAACCCCTGGAATCTTCCAGTTTGTAGCGTATTGCTTTAATCAATTACGCTACGGTATGCCCCCTTTCATCAATTTTATTCATTCATCATCATCATCATCATCATCATTGGCGTGACGGTCCTTTTAGTTTGACCTTAGCCTCCTCATAAAACCATCCGTTCTCTTCGGTCGTCCATCCATCGTAATCTAGGTCTCCCAACTTTTCTCTTTCCATCCAGCTTAGCATTTGATATCATCCTGGGTAAACGTGTCTCGTTCATTCTGCAAATATGGCCCAACCATTCGATACGTCTAACTTCAATATCTATAACTATATTGTTATCTTTATATAGGTAATATATTTACTGGTTAGTTCTTATTCTCCAGGTACTCTTATCCTTAATTGGGCCATCTATTTTCCTTAAGATCTTTCTCTCCCAGGTGCCAAGTCTTGTAGCAACATTATTCATGAATAAATGAAATTTTAATTACTAAATGTTCATTTAATACTGTAGACATAGCTTGAAAGCATTTATATATCTATAATATGAATGGTAAGCAATGCAATTTGTTATTTTTTTGTTTCTAAGTGTAACTACTAATATCTCATTCCACGAGCCTGTACTGTCCTTTTATCATTCACAATGTGATCTCCATTTACTTATTGACGTTGATATAAGCATATGTTGTTATAAGGATAACCGATGCTGGCTAGTTTAATTTGGCATTAGATATATTTGACTAACTAGCTTAGGTGTTAACATATCTGCCTCTGACTAGCAGGTTCGGATTTGATTCCCGGTTGAATTGGATTTTTTAATGCTAAAATGTTCAATCTAGAGGCTACAAGAGTTTTTGGTGTACCATTTTAATTGCCAATATTTGCACCTTACGCCTGGATTAATTCTAAACCATTTCCAGTTCATGTGTTGAGAAGGCATATGGTACTGTTGATAACGAATTGTTCATCGGATGGGGACATTAAGCCTGGCAGTTTTCTTGCCGCTTTTCGACATGAGTAGGCTATGTGTCGGAACTAGGATTTACCTTCTTCCTACTTCACCATCCTTCACACAATGTACACTCACCCTACATTCGTCTGTGTACACAATACAGGTTCAATTACCTATATGTTATTGATAATTAAGGCTGAAAAAAGTATCGGCATCAGGGTAGGAAATAATTTCTATACACATTGTTTACAAAATGCGTGTCTTTGTCGAGCGTCTCCACTGCCTGCTCGGAGCGGAAAGTGTGTATGTTCGACTCCCCTCAGTAATAGACCTGTTTACATGACGTGTGATTGTATCAAAATGCCGAAACAAAAAATGTGCAAAGTTGAGTCCACTCTTACACAAAGCGGACTGTACTAGAAGTCTGTTCCGAGTAGCGCATGCCAACGTGTAGTTTGTAAACACAGAGGTCTAAGTACGATGCAGCCTAGCCTGTAACCCTTTTTTTCCAGCCCTATTGATAATATAGACCGAGGCTTGAAATAGACTCATTGCAAATCAGAGAATGATGATTGCAAATATCCTTCAAATTGGACACAACAAATCTTCGTTGGCTTTTAATGCGCACCCCCCTTCGTAAAAACCTGGCTGCAAGAAGCGATTTGGAGATCCTATGCCACAATGTCACCAACATAAATGAAAATAAACTACAGAAAGAACACGATTCATTGTTGCAATATGTGAATAATTACCTGAGAGAAATATATATATATATATATATATATATATATATATATATATATTGATTTCCTTCCCAAACAAATTAAGTGAGTGAGCTCAAAGTAACCTAAAATCAGCATATTTGCATTGTAAAATATGTATTACCATTGCTCAGACAGCGTAGCTAACTTATCACAAAACTCACTAACAAACAAGTGATCGCTAAACTAACCAATCTGGTGTACAACCTCACTCATTTTTCTCACCCTAACTTACCCATCTAATAATACTTGCCCATTTTCCCACCCTTACCTACCCACTAATGTATGTGGACTCCTGGGATAGAATCCCTTTATATGTGAAGTAAACATATTGGTAATTGCCTCCAGCGTGAACTTATGTTATCACATTGGCAACATGACGCTATCAGACACTTGTTGTCTGATAGAATATTCAGTGTATAGAATGGATAGCGATTTATATTGCAGTGTTCCTGAAAACGCGGGACTTCGGAACCACATGGAGTGCATTATGTTTTCTCTGAGATTTTAAAATAACTTGGTCTACCGAATACTTCATTTTGGGAGTTTCATCAGGAATTATTATACTTCACTAATAATATTAATCGGAGCAGAATTAATCAACCAGGATCCCTTATTGGAGATTATAAAATGTACAATGTTATTGTTATGGCTCATGCTTTCGTCATAGTGGTGCATAAATTGAAAACAAACCATATTTCACTTCATTCGATTTTTGTTGAGACTTGGTCTGTTTATTGATAGTTTAATTGTCTTCTGATATATTTTACTTCGCCCGAATGTTTTTTTGAAAATGCGTTGGTTTGTGACTTATGGTTCTTGGGTGATGAACCGTATCTTTGTACCCTGTTATCCTGACATCTCTGAGTTCTTGGTGGCTACTTGTTTTAAGGTCATGATATTGATGAAGCCTCCAAGAGCCCGGTAAAAATACAGCGATACGGTACAATACTCAAGAATCTTAAACGTATAAATCACGTAATAGACAGCCGTGAAATAATTAGATCAAGATTATTTTGTTTGTTTAGTGTGTTTTTCACAAACATTTTTGATACAAGCTAATCGTGTTATCAGGGTATGAACTTCGACACATGTGATTGATCAGTATTGGAAACTGCACCTGGTTTTATTAACACAGGGAGGTGCGAAATAATTTTAGATAAAATTGAATCTATAAATAAAAATAAACATGCATTCAAATAAAAAAGGGAAAAACACAAATTTATGAACACAATTTATTGTTGCAGCATGTGAATAATTACCTAAGCGAAATATATGTTGTTTTTTTCCAAAAAATGTGAAAAAAATGACTCAAAATAAAGTGAGAAATTGAGCTCAAAGTAACCTAAAATCAGCATAATTGCAACGTAAAATCTGTATTAGTCTTTGCTTAGACAGTGTAGCCAACTTATCAGTAAAACCCGCTAACAAACTGGTGTACTAACTCCTCCATTTTCTCATCATAACTTGCCCATTTTTTTACCCTAACTTGCCCAGTAATGTAGCTGGACTCATTGAATATAATCCCCTTATATGTGAGCAAACATGTTGGCAATTGGCTCTAGCGGGAACATATGTTATCAATTGACCAACACGACGCTAAAAGGCACGTGCTCTCCGATCAAATATTTACTTGTGGCACAATGGCATAGAGTAACCAAAATAATATTTAGATATTTTGAAGCAATTGCAAATGCGCCTAATAAACCATATATGCTAACGCTATTTTTAAATACGATAGTTCTTTATTGTGAGACAAAACGACGATTTTGAAGTTCCCCTTAGAAGAAGGTATTTCCTTGAACTTTCTTCACCCGATAAACTCCGTCCAAAATTACTCGATCGAATCTTTGGTTTCGAAAAGATTGCGCTACCCGAGACCTCCTAAAAAATCTTTCACAAGATAAGAATATGTTGAAATCTTAGAACTGACTGGGGCGTCTAGATGCTCAGTGTGTGCGCGCCTCTCTTTGTATACAGTTGTCGATCCCTTAATTGCATACATAAATGATATGAAGCCTGATGAGTGAGATACAATGCATTTTACATCATCAGTACATTTCTATTATAGCATACGTATTTTGAAAGACACATCACTGAAATGGTTTGTTTATCTGTTGTCAGTGCGGCAACTATTTGTGTTCGCGCATCAGAGCTGTGAGAGAGCGTAACCCAACCCCTGTCTTAGAGTATATAAATGTTAATATTTGTTATAATCAGATGCCTATTTGAATATTATACTTACCATAATATTAATGCTAGGGCATTCTATAAGTAATGGCAACACTGCTATAGCGCCAGAAACATTTATTTAGGTAATTTTGACATTATGAACTTAATTTATAGTCTCTTACCAAGGCAAATATAAGTTACCAATCCTTGGAAGACAGACGGAGCACTCCATCTGCAACACTATTTCTGGCTATATATTTAATCTGACAGATCTAGAGCTAACTTGATATCAACTATTGATTGTAATAGAATGCTTCGTAGATTTTTTTTGTTCTTTGTGAACAATTTATAGTCACAAAGTCTGGTGAATTTGGTGGACGTTTGAATACTTCCCAATTCCACCTAGTAAAGTAAAGTAAAGTAATCCCACAACAGGCCTCGGGAGGCCCTTGGGGTAGTAGGAGGTTAAGGCACCTACTTGTTTCTGGACAATCGGCATTTGAAGTCAGCCGGGTTGTCAGCCCTGCGTGACGGCCGCCTTTACCCCAGAACAAGCGTCTGGTACTCATTTCCGTTAGAGGCTGAGTCGACCCCAGGGCCATAGTGCCGCCAGAAGGTTTGGTCAGTTTAAAAATCTTGACCCCACCGGGACTTGAAACCCTCGACCTTCCGACTTGTAGCGCAGTGCCTTAACCACTACGCTACGGCGTGCCCCTTCCCAATTCCACCTTCTAAACAAATTCTACTGAACACCTTTTTAGGGCGGTATAACTTACTTGGTGAGAAACAATGAATATATTCACAAAATATTACTATTTCTAGACTTTCAATATTACGGATTTATACAATAAAGACCGATGAACAACATTACTACAAGATTACAATAGTCACCATTTCTTATCGAATGCCTGGCCATTTTATGTCTGCTTGGTATCATATTGCTGTAGTGTCAACTAAATTATTTTCGGCATTTACCCTATAAGCATTGGCCAGACTGTTAACATTAGTCAGTTGTTTATAATGAACGCAAATATTTCCAACAAAGATGTTATTATTTTACTATTATTTATTATTTTGAAAACACCATCGTGCAAAAAATAATGTACAATGCACATTTGTGAAGTGTTTTACAGAATCTCGGAAGTTAAAACCCTCACTATTGTTTGGATTTTAATCATTTCCTTGCTTCTGTAAAAACTTCTTCACAACCTCGCATCGCAATATACTGTTTCACCTCACCTAATATCCTCTCTTGTAATTAGACCAGTTTCAAAACCTGGCTGGTTCCATCATCTGTAATTTCACAATCAAACTCATCTGTTATTGATTTTTCCCAAGCCCAAAGAGATTTAACTGTAAATATAGGCCTATGCTATTTATAACTATCCAGCCGGCTTACAAATCACCCGGAAGTAAGATCGGAATATTTGGTAAATATTAAACAGTATAACTATTTTTAGCTTCTGTTGTATTATTCGCTAAATAGTCACTCTAAATTCAATGCGAGATTGAGTTTTTCATTACACAAAATCACTCGCCACTTTGTCGCTCGTAATTGTTTCAGTTTACTGTTGATAATGATAGTGACAATGGTGATAATAATAGTGATAGCCTAAAACTTAATTATATTAATAATGATAAAAATAATGTTAATTTACTATAATGAAAAAATAATGATAATAAGATTAATGATAATAATAATAATAATAATAATAATAATAATAATAATAATATAATAATAATAATAATAATAATAATAATCCATCCATACCTAGTAATTCTGCCCGAGGGCAGGTCCTTCACTGCAATAATAGCACTTTCATGCTATGCTTGCAGCTTTACTAGGGAATTGTAGATTTGGTGAGAAACAATGAATATATTCATAAAATATTACTATTTCGAGACTTTCAATATTACGGATTTATACAATAAAGACTGATGAACAACATACTACAAGATTACAATAGTCACCATTTCTTATCGAATGCCTATATTACAATTGAAGGGTCCAAGGAAATAACCAGATAAGTACATGTTTTTAAATGGATTAGATTCTTCATGGAAAGGAATATCTTCTAGAAGTTTGAAAGGGTAAAATAAACAGTTTAGTATGGGTTTAATTCCCTTCAAAGTTTGGTATACAGGTAAATAAGTAGGCACGTTGTAAATTAGATGTACAGCCTTTGAAAAAAATGATGGCGCAACTCTTGATGATGGAAAGTTAGAGTTTTGATGAGCGATTCACACCAGTACGTTGTTACATATTCTGACTCGTTTGAGTATAAAGCGGGCGGCGTAAGTCTCTCTTCATGCAGCATTCGTATCGTTTGCTTCAATGGAGCAGTCGGTAAGTGCTCTTTCTCCGACGACGCGGGCCCACGTTCGATTCTGGTCAAGTATATATATATATATATATATTTTTTTTTTATTTATTATTATTTAATAACGTCGTTAATTTTCATTATGTCTTCATGTTACCAGGCTTCATTATATAAATAAATTTGCACATATATGGAAATATTCCCGGTCGGGACAGGCTCCTGGGTGAGATTTTTTCGGAGTTTTTCCTCACCTGTAAGATAAATGTCAGGAAGCTTAGGGCCCTACGGTACCCGAAAATCATCCGGCCATCATCATCATCCTTATCATTATCATTCTTCACCGGTGTGGAAAGAAACGGGAAGCTACCACACCTACAGTTCTCTAGTAAAGCTGCAAAGCATAGCATGGAAATGCTATGATTGCAGTGAAAGACCTGCCCTCGGGCAGAATTACTATGGAATGGAATATATGGATATAAATAAATTAGCTCATATATATATATATAAATGAATAGCGATTGTAACGTCTCATTACTTAGGTTTCAAAACACATCGCATCATACAATTATTTATTTGCATTACTAATACAAAATGCGTCTGATTAATTTAAGTTAATATCTTATTTCAGTATACAAGTAAGTCCTGAAGTATTGCATCGCTTCATATAGACAATTTCTAGGAGAGATGGTTGTGGTCTAGTGGAGGGAGCTTCTGTTTCCCGTGCATGAGGTCGCGTGTTCGATCCTGCTGTCGTGCTCTTTTTTCTCTCTCGTCCTTATTTCAATTAATTTCCTTTTTTTTTTGTTTCTTTTTTTTTTGCTTTTTTATTTTCAGTATTTACCGCACTACTTATTTACACGATATTGTTTCCCATTGCACGACACACAACGAAATAGAACGGATTAGGTTTCTCAAATAGTTGTATACTTGTTAGCTGATCTCTGATCATGCGCAGTGGCTTCGTTCTGAGACTTGGAAAATTATTATCTGTGCGCCATCAATTATTTCAAAGGCTACGTTTTCTCGGTTTGAAGCTAAAGTGATTAACCTGGTTCTTCCCTGCATCCTTCAATTAATTAATATGTACTATATTCAAGTATTGTACATTTATGAAAATATTAATTTTGTGAGTCAATTTCATTTGAAAGTTAAAATCTTAATATTTGTATCTGCTATTTTAGTGGTACTTAACTACTTAAAAATTCAGTTTTATCACGTTGTCAGTCAGCTCACTTTTGAAGGCCTTTCAGAAAAATGTGTTCCATCATCAGCATTAAAAATGGTACTCTTATAATGGAATATTTTTTGAAAGGTCTTCAAAGTGATTTGGCTGACGAAGTGAGTAAACTGAAATTAATTTGTTGAGGAGGACCGAAATATCAGGTACACGTTTTAAGATTTTATTTTTGCATAATAAGCTCAACGGTGGTTCGTTATGAATTTTAAAATTATTGATAGTTTCACTTTGTGAAATAAACTGTATACTACGCATAAAATATTTGGTGATTCTATGCCACCATGCCACCTACATAAATTGAAATAAAAAAAATGAAAAACGCACCATTTATTGCTGAGGTATGTGAATGATTTCCCGAGAAAAATATATATGTTGATTTTTTCCCAAAAAATGTGAGAAATATCTTATAGTGAAGTGAGATGTTACTAAAATTATATTATTTACAATGTAAAATATGCATTAGTTACTTCTGAAAGAGTGTAGCCAACTTATCACAAAACCTGTTAACAAACAAGTGAACGATAAACTAATCTGGTGTACTAACTCGACAGTTTTCTCGCCCTAACTTGACCAAACTAACACTAACTAACTCACCTAACACTAACTTGTCCATTTTGTCACTCAAACGTAACCAAACTAACACTAACTAACACATCTAACACTAACTTGTCCATTTTCTCACTCTAACTTGACCAAACTAACACTAACTAACTCATCTAACACTATCTTGTCCATTTGTGTCACTCAAACTTAACCAAACTAACACATAACTAACTCATCTAACACTATCTTGTCCATTTTCTCACTCTAACTTGACCAAACTAACACTAACTTGTCCATTTTGTCACTCTAACTTGACCAAACTAAGACTAACTAACTCATATAACACTATCTTGTCCATTTTCTCACTCTAACTTGACCAAACTAACACTAACTAACTCATCTAACACTAACTTGTCCATTTTGTCACTCAAACTTAACCAAACTAACACTAACTCATATAACACTAACGTGTCCATTTTCTCGCCCTAACTTGACCAAACTAACATTAACTAACTCAACTAACACTAACTTGTCCATTTTGTCACTCTAACTTGACCAAACTAAGACTAACTAACTCATCTAACACTATCTTGTCCATTTTCTCACTCTAACTTGACCAAACTAACACTAACTAACTCATCTAACACTAACTTGTCCATTTTGTCACTCAAACTTAACCAAACTAACACTAACTCATATAACACTAACGTGTCCATTTTCTCACTCTAACTTGACCAAACTAACACTAACTCATCTAACACTATCTTGTCCATTTTCTCACTCTAACTTGACCAAACTAACACTAACAAACTCATCTAACACTAACGTGTCCATTTTCTCACTCTAACTTTACCAAATTAACTCTAACTAACTCATCTAACACTAACGTGTCAATTTTCTCACTCTAACTTGACCAAACTAACACTAACTAACTCATTTAACACTAACTTGTCCATTTTATCACTCTAACTTGACCACACTAACACTAACTAACTCATCTAACACTAACTTGTCCATTTTTCAAATCTAACTTGACCAATCTAACACTAACTAACTCATCTAACACTAACTTGTCCATTTCTCACTCTAACTTGACCAAACTAACACTAACTTGTCCATTTTCTCACTCTAATTTGCCCACTAATGTAGGTGGACTTCTGGGATAGAATCCCCTTATATGTGAATAAACATGTTGGCAATTGGCTCTAGCGGGAACGTGTGTTATCAGATTGGCCAACCTGACACTAGCAATCATTTGTTCTCCGATCGAATATTTACAAGTGGCACGGTGATATAGAATAGCCAAATACCTTTAATTTTAATGTAACCGCCAAAATACTCACCTTCATTAGAATACAAAATAGCAGTTACTCTCTTATTGTCAGTGTTGATTATTGTACATTTGGAAGTTTTTTTTTGTTCAATGCCACCACCTTGTCACTTCGACATTCTGGTATGGAGTTATTGTAACCCACTTCTGAGCTTGGGGCGCCTGGAAGGCGGAGTTACGATGCCCCGATGATAGGTGATGATGATAATGATGCATCAGGAGAGGCCTTAATCCTAAAGTTAATGAATATGTTAATGATGATAATGATGGCCAGATGATATTCGGGGACCGTTTGGGCCTTAACGTTTCCTGACATTTGTCTTATAGATGAGGAAAACCCCCGAAAAAAAACCATCACTCAGGAAACTTGTCCCGACCGGGGATCGAACCTGGGCCCGCTGCGTGACAAGGCAGCGCGCTACCTCGAGACCACAGCGGTGGACACATTTGGAAGTAAAATTAACATTTTATTTATCAAATTTAATTGAAAGTCATGTAGCAAATAAAATTGACAATTCAACCTTATTATTAAAAAGCACTCATGTCGAGTTGCCGATCTTCAATCATAATGTCAGCTTTTAGATGCAGCAGGATTTTGTCGTAGGCTACATCTTTTTATGAAGAACACTCTCTACATTAGGGTAAAATATAATTTTATAGCTCCAAATCTTTCTAAAGTGATCTAGTGTCCAAAAGTTAAGCAACAAATAATTAATTTTAAAAAGTAGTTTTAGAATGACAGAAATATGATTAACCATGTTTCTACAAACTTTCATAAAGATCATTAATAGAACACTGAAGGTTATGCAAAATAAATGTCTATGTGATACATTTATGTTACAATGGCTACACTTTTCTGTCATTCATTTATCTCTTAGCGACATGTTAAATGCATAGTAAATTATTTTAATATAAATCAACCTTTATACAGGATGTAAAAAAACAGGGAAATATGGATCTTCGCAGGTTCTAAAGAGGGTCATTCCATCATAAGCTGTCTTAATTTAACTTAAATTCTTTGTTTCTTGTGCTTTGTAAATGCAAGATTAATATCTTCTTAAATTAAAAAAAAATTATCATAAGTAATGCCACGAGTGATTTCCAAATTATCGATAAATTCACGACTCACGAAGTGAGGAGTGAATTTATCTAGAGAATTTGGAAATCAAGAGTGGCATTTGTTAGGACTATTTAACGAATAAAATTAAGCTGTTTACTCACAAATCATTATTTAACTATAGTTATTTTAAAATATTTATATATTTAATGTAAACGGCGATGTTTGAAAACAAATGAGAAACGATAGGTACACTTCTACTGCTTCATTTTGTTTATCACTGCAACCAGATCATACTATTTATTGCCAAAGGAACGCAATATTGTAAGGAGGAGCTTTCTTTAATATGGTAATTATAACACTGATAAATATTTGGTGAAACACGACTCTGATTGGTTGTAAAACAGAAATCATTGAAACGTGATTGGTCGTTGACTCCCATTTGGGGCATGAGTTAAATAGTCTGATAAATGAACATCCATACCCTGAAATCCAAAGTTTATCTCTCTGCTGCAGATTTTTTTAAAATTTCGTAATAGCATACATAATATTCGTATTTCAATCGGACATTAAAATTGCATTGGTACGAAAACATTTTTTACAGAAGAAAAGATACATTTTGGATTTCGGATATATCCGAGGAAAATAATTAAAAAAAAAAATCAAAATGGTTTTAATTACAACATGTATATAGCTTAAGAGATAAAATAAATGTAACAAGTAAAACTTGATGTTTGTTACAGTAGAATAACTCTGTATGCTAAGCGTCAAACACGATCACTTCATGGAATGGTGATGATGACGTAATGTATTGTTAAACTAAGTAGGCACATTACGGGGAAAATGTAGAGACCTACATAATTTTTAAAAAAGCATGAGAATTAAATATTTTGCTTTTTACTTCTGAATCAGTTGGGTCGTGTTTATTTTTGAGAGATACAATATTTATCCCATTAATATTCGTTTAGAGGCTAGTGAAGTGCTTTTTGTAGAGTGTGGCATTGTTTGACGTAGAGACTTGGACATTACGACGGAATTAGAAAAAGCGGCTGGAAGCTTTTGAGATATGGATATGTAGAAGGATGGAGCGTATACAATGGACAGACAAAATAAAAAATAGTAATTATGTGCTAGACAGAGTGGGTGAAGGAAGGACAATGCTGGAACTCATAAAGAAGAGGAAAATAAATTGGATTGGCTAGTGGCTAAGAAGAAACTGCCTGCTGATGGATGGCATAGAAGGAATGGTCAATGAAAAGAGGATTAGAGACAGAAAAAGACATCAGATTATAGACAATATTAAAATATATGGTTTGTATGCGGATATAAAAAGGAAGGCTGTGGTAAGGAAAGAGTGGAGAATGCTGAGTTTGCAGTGAAATACCTGCTCTTGGGCAAAACACTATGTATACAATATGCTTCCTACTCATATTTTCTGTTACTTCAATGCAATAAATCGAGACTGAAATTATTAATTAAAACATTACAATGTAAAATTAAAGTTCATAAACTCAATTTTAAACATACATTTTAACCTACTTTTATTATTCATCAATATTAAATCCACAACACTATGCAATGTAAATTATTTATAAAGATATGTTAATTTAAGGAGAAAAGCTTACGAGTGTTGAGAAATATCTTAGAAAAAATTGGAACAAGGAGAGACGAACAGACATTTATGGAAAAGACTACATAAGACAAAACTACATGACCTTATGGAAAACTAGATGTAATAAAACGGTTAAGTCTCTTATATTGAGTTACCCAAGACATGTGGAACGAATGGTGATTGAAAGAGATAAATGAAAACTTCTTGTAGGAAAACCAGGGAAAAAAGCTCCAAGTAGTTAGGTCAGGAGTGAGATGAGAGAATAATAATAATCATGATTTGAGGGCGGTGAATAGGTGAATTATACAGGGAATGATTGGAAAACATTAGCACAGGAGTGGATCCGAGCGACCATGAACCTCCGAGCTCCAGAAAGAATAAATGTATCATTTTCAGTTTGTTGCTTTACAAACTTTTTTTTTTTTCAGAAAATGACCGTGGAACGTAGTATTATAGTAATTTATAACAGTGAATTAGTTGGTTTAATATTCGGGTTTACCTTATAAGCACAGGTTATTATTACTCTTCCTTACATCTATGTTTATCCAAACAAAACCTTATTTTTCAAAATAAACTTGATACCTTCCAAGGAGCTACTTTGCTCCTACAGGAGTTGCTTTTCTCCTGTAATAAATTTTTTTTTTTTTTTTTGGAAAGAAGTTCTCCAATCATCATGAATAATTTATTGTTTTCACTTCTCATAAATGAAAAAAAAGTTGATAATGATTGGTGAACTTTTCTCCATATGACTCGAATTTTGTTTTATTAAGTAGCAAAATATATTTGTGAGTATAAAACCTAAACTTCAATACTTCCTCTACGAAGTAGTATTAAGTGTTTTCAGGTACCATTAATAGTTTTTGTTTTATAGGATGTTAAAGTTTTTTTTATTTCTTTTGTAGTAGTCCTGTACTTATGTGGCCTGTGATGATTTAGTTGTCCGGTTGTTTTAAGAGAGAGAAGTAGTCTGGTCGCTTTAAGAAAGAGACGGATACTCACCTTTCCATCGGTCACCATAGTATGCCTAAATAACTATATAACCACACGATGGAATGCGTTAGGAGGGTAAGGGTGAAAACAAACAAGCATTACCAAGAGTTGTGACAAAAAACCTTTGACAATAAATGGTGTTGTGAATAATATTAGACAAGGACAACACTCAACGCGAGAAGAGTAGAGTAGAAATCCTCATAGCGTATAGTACATTAATGCAGCTGCGGCGAATAGTTTCTTTTTACACGCTTTATATTAGCTTGACCTGTATCTATCTATCTATGTAACTGAATCTTTCGACGCGTTTTTCACCCACTTAAAATAATTGGATCGACTTCAAATTTTGTATACTTGTAAAGGACCCGTGACAATACAATAATTTCATATTTATTTTATAAAATCCTGGCCAGAATCATCAGAAAATCAAAAAAAGTGTATTTGTATTTATGTAACGGAATCTTCGAACACGATTTTCACCCACTTAGAAACATAGGATGGACTTGTAAAGGACCCGTGACAATACAATAATTTCATATTTATTTTCTAAAATCCTGGCCAGAATCATCAGAAAATCAAAAAAAGCGTCTTTGTATTTATGTATCGGAATCTTTGAACACGATTTTCACCCACTTAGAAACATAGGATAGACTTGAAACTTTGTATACTTGTAAAGGACCCGTGACAATATAATAATTTCATATTCATTTTCTAAAATCCTGGTCAGAATCATCAGAAAATAAAAAAAAGTGTCTTTGTATTTATGTAACGGAATCTTTGAACACGATTTTCACCCACTTAGAGACATTGGATCGACTTGAAACTTTGTATACTTGTAATGGACCCGTGACTCTACAATAATTTCATATTTTATTTCTAAATTCCTGACCAGAATAATCAGAAAATCAAAAAAATTAAAACTGGTATAATAGGTTACGGACTAGTCGACTTTTTAGTCAATCGTTGTAAGAGCTCAGTTGGTAGAGCGATGAACTAGTGATATACAATTTCAGTAATCCATAGGTCGCTGGTTCGAATCCGGCTGGGGAGGGTTTTTTTTAGAAGAGTAATACTTTTAGCTCATACTACAATAGTATGGAATTTAAAGATATTTACATTCTTACCTTATTCTGTAAAATATTAAAACTGAAAAATAAAAAATAAATAATAGTTTAAAAAAACTAAAACAGCACGGTTTATTAGAAAACCGAACTCAAAAATGAAAAATAATTTTAATTTACAACACGCTTGGGATAAATTTAAAGTGGTCAACAAAAAAATCATCTCCAACACACAGAATAAAACTAGAATTATCAACAAAAAGAAAATAATTTTACCATCAAAAGCGTGGGGGTGCTTTTTATGATTTTTACATGTTCTTCTTAGAGACTTTACTTTTACCAATATCTGTTTATTATCAAATATATTAATTGATATAGAGCACCCCATGCGTTTGATGGTAAAACTATTTTCTTTTTGTTGATAATTCTAGTTTTTATTCTATATGTGTTGGAGATGATTTTTTTGTTGACCACTTTAAATTTATTCCAAGCGTGTTGGAAATTAAAATTATTTTTCATTTTTGAGTTCGGTTTTCTAATAAAGCGTGCTGTTTTAGTTTTTTAAAACTATTATTTATTTAAATGTTTATATGCAATATAGATTATTATTTTTGTGTTATTGTAATAGTTAGACTTGGAATTGAGGCACCGGTCAGCACTAGGTGTTGTGCACACAGAGTGTAGATTGTCTGTGAACATGAATAAAAGTTACTGTGTTTATAAAAAGTAAGTCCGATCATTCAAGCATAACTATATTCTGTACTTCCAAGTGGCCTGACGTGGTACGTGTGCACTGCCATCAGCTGTTTACAAACAATCTATAACTCTGTGTGCACAACATCTAGTTTTGATCGGTGTCTCAAATCCGAAGTCTAATAATATGTTCTACACATGAGACCCTTAGAAACCAAGGGAGTATAAGTAGATCAGTTTTGAGTAAATGATGTTCAAATTTGAGACGTGATTGTCTTACCAGTTTTCTTTTAAGCCACTAGATTTCAGCACCAGACAGATTTTTAATTGTATCAATTGACCATTCATATTAGTATCTGCTTTAACTACTAAAATCTACACTTAACTCCAAAATTAGCTATTGTCACGTGTACCCATTTGCTTAACAGATCTCATATAGGCCCTATTATTTTAAAATTAATTTGTATTTTTGTTTGAATGTATTATAAAATGTTATAAAACTGTTAGACTGAAGTACCTAGTATTAATGGGAACAGTTGCAGTGCTAAGGAGTATGAAGAAGAGACAGAAAATATTTTGTAGCTCGCGATTTATGAGTCATACAGACACAGGTCTTATACAGTAATGACTAGGAGCGAAACACTTTTGAATGATGACAGGATTTTTTATCTCTGTATTTTAAGTGGATTTCTTGAGGTAAACAGTATATTCACATACTCATTTCTAATAAGTATGAAGTGTGTAGGCACATCATTGTAGGAAAAGCTGTAGAGGAGAAAAAAATATTTAGCTTGCCCGCCTACATTTTCAAACCTGTCAGGTAGTACTTCGGTATTATATACAGGCTATTAGGACATTTTCATTACAAAATTTCTAGGTATTTTAGAGGGGATTAACTATATAACGTTTGAATAGGAATCTTTGTCCAGAAAAGGTATGTTTTATTGCTGTAGATACAATTTAGAATTATTCGTTTAAATTTCCCGCGTCTGACGGAGATAAATCGATAATAATTTGACGATTTAAGACTCAATTGATAATAGGGGACTGAGTTTGAAATGGGAATTCCCGTGTATGTGTGTGTGTGTGTGTGTGTGTCAATGCTCTAGTGGCTGCAGGTTTTTTCGGAACGAAACTTGGTATATAGCAAAATAATTAAAAAAAGTAAGGTTGAGTTCGTTAACTATCAGAAATTAAAATAGGATCAATGGGAGTGAGGTTCACTTGAAGCGAACATTTAAAAATTATTTTATCGGTCAGATTTTATTCTTTTTGCAACGAATCTCGGCGTATGCCATTGAAATTATAAGAGAAAGGCGTTCGCAAAACATCAGCGACATGCGGCAATTAGGAGTGGAGGTTTGCATGTAAGCCGTAATTTAAATATAGCTTCAGTGGCCGCCATGTGTATTTTCTCGCAATATAATTGAATATTTACGATTTTAATTAACAAAAGAAATATATATTCTATAAACCAGCAAGATCATAGCTATATAAATTCGATATGTTTAGAAATTCATTTACTTTTCGCAGTTCCTGCGCGACGGACCATTAATAAAATGTATTTAGTGTTCAATAAATTGTTTTTATTCAATATCCGAGCCTTACGGGTAAGTACCTTGACCAACGCGCAGAACTCATAAACGACGTGTTTGGGAGTATATTAATGTGTTCCTTAACAAAATTGATATCTGTATGACTTACCATTCCTCAAATTTGTCGGTGAGGCCATATAATACTCGGTTTATAAAAATGATCTTCCCTCGCCTTTAACCTTTCCATTTCTCTGATATATTAACATGTATAATTAACAATTGTGCTTGAGGTAAAATTATACTCTCTGTCTTTCATGTAGATATAATAATGATAATAATATTATTATTATATTCTAGGACATTCGACAAGTAATGACAGTATTGTTGTAAATAAGCAATCCTAGTGGTGATCATTGTAATCTTGTAGTATGTTGTTGAGCAGTCAGTGTTGTAAAAACTTGTAATATCGAAAGTCTAGAATGAGCAGTACTTTATGAATACTTTCACTGTTTATCACATTTATTAAGTAATACGCCCTAAAAAAATGTTCAGTAGAATTTGTTTAGAAGGTGGAATTGGGAAATACTCGAACCTTTACCAAATTCACCCGACATGAGACCTTGTGACTATAACTTATTCTCAAAGATTAAATAACCTTTCGAGGTATTTGATTTCAATCAAGAGTTGATATCCTGAAAGCTCTAGATCAATTAGATGAAAGAGATATCCAGAAATGGCGCTGTAGATGGAGTGCGCCATCTTCCAAAGATTTGCAAGGTATATTAAAATGCAGTGCGTAATCTCAAAGATAACCTAATTTTTTATGTAGTAGTGTTGCCATACTTATCGAATGCCCTAGTATAATAAAGGCGATGACGTAGGTTGCAAACTACCGTTCTAGTCTCAAATTACAGTCCAGAGCAGCGAAGTTGATTCTTTTCCCATAAGACGTCACTCTTTCGCTTTCCCCACTTTCTATGTTTTGTTGTCAACCATTCATGAATTATGATATACACGAATGAATCATAGGCCTTCAAGGAGTGTGTTTGGTGTAACTCTACTTCCCCACTTTAGTTTAAGGCCGGTGTTCAGAAACCAATCTTTACGCAAAGAGCGACTCTTTCCCCTTCTCTGTGACGTAGAGAGTATTCATAAGACCGGTTTTATGAATACTCTCTACGTCATAGAGAGGGGGAAAGAGTCGATCTTTGCGTAAAGATTGGTTCTGAGTACCGGCCTTAATTTGGGCATCGCTGATCGAGAAGTTATTATAAATAGAATCACAGATCGAGACTTGAACATAGGACAAAGTTGTCACATTCCTTTTACAATGAGCAACATATTTGATGGCCGATGCGGAGGAGGTGGGAAAGAAGCACTTCCCAATCGTTTCCTTGTTCCTCCTTTCACCTTTGCCCAGTTGAGTGTTATTGTCCTCCTCCGACAAGTTTAGCGCTCAAAGGAATGTGGTGCAGGAATGAATACTGGATGACAACACCAGTCTGGAAGGAAGTGCAATCATATTGAAAATATTCGACCTATTTATGAAAGACACAATCACAGTAAACCACAAACTGAAAACTGCATATTTGTTAATGAATAGTACTTTCCTTCGACTCGGCTGTAGGAACCGAATGGCAAGAATATCCTTCCTCCCAGCGCTAAACTCCTCGGAGGAGGACAGTACCTGAACACCGATGTATAATTCATCCCTTTCGCGGAAAATACTATTTAAGATTGAGTATTGTGGTGATGTTTGGAAATAACTTTTTTTTCGGTCTGACAAAATTGTATATTTAATGGTATAGTTGCTGAGGAATTATGAATTGATTTATATGTGATCAAGACTTTAACGTATAGAGATACGTATTCGTGTATTTAATGAAGTCAGTAAGAACTCCATATATAAAATATATACATATATTAATACTTCGTCGATATACAGTTTCGAGAAAACATATAATTTCATGTGTCTTTAATAAAATATATTATAATAATAAATTGTCCTTACCTTAACGATAGCATAGTATTTTATTTGAATAAATACACTTATCTATAAACACAGTTTAAGATCAAGTTAAAGAGATATAGTGTAAGTGGAAATATACAGAGATAGATTGTAAGCGAGGCAACATCGCGCACTTTTTCTTGGTACCAGCTCATCGACCATCAAATATGTCGTTCACTGTAGTCACAGCAATGAATAATTACTTGAAACTATGTCTTTCCGCCACGGTCATAGGTATATGATGCAATTTGACTATTCGATGATGCTTCCCCTTCTCCCTTGAAACATGTACGTGTTAGTACTGTAGTAATACCATTAATGTTCTGCCATGGATAGCCTATTTTTGTCATAAAAAACAAAATTTGAAAGACTCGTTTGCAAATGAGCTGTCGGTTGACACTAAAAATGAGCAATTGTGTGGTAAAGACGGAAGGTGACGTACAAATGACATTTAAATAATTCTCCATTTTTGCTTTGAAGAATTCATACTTATGAAACATAAGCCATGCTATGCTTTTCCTCATGTTTTTATTTTTGAAGATAACATTTCAACTCTTATAAATTGTTAATTTTATTATCTGCTAACAAAAATGAATTACAAAAGATTATACTGAATGGATTATTTAAAGACAGTGCGTTACTATTATAGTAATTTCATTTTCGCCAGATGTTTCAAGGACATATGAATGGTCTTATATTCCCCGCTGGTAACATCCCACTACCTATAACATAACTCCTCACGTGACAGTCACATGATAAGCCGGTCCTTTTGCAGAGTTGCTTAGATGTACGAGTACGCCTGTTCAGCTTCACGGAGTTAAGGGTGGGCGTTTGTGTGATTAGTGGGATATACAGTGACTTGACCTTGAAACCTCTGTCGAAATTGAAATCACTACAGTCGTAAAATTTCACAGGTTACCAGATTTCTTCCGCTCCCTATCTCTCTAGTTCGAAATTTAGGCTTAATAATTATACTATAGCTTGAAGCGAACAAAATGCTGTCCATGCGTTAAAATGGAATGACGTAATATTCCCCTACCAATCAACTTGAGCGGGGTTACCCGGTAATCATGTGATTTAGTTGTAATCTTGGAAATGTTCAATTAGATAAACAAATTCCATAGCGCAAAAGGCCTAGAAGTCCTTCGGCCTACCACCCCGGCTGGTGGCCTCATATCCATATGCTTTAATCGCAGAGATGGATGATTATCCATCCGTGTATGGGTAGGATGTGGTCAGCCATCCGTTATAGCCGATTTTCTCAACCTGGAGCCGCAGGTCATTGTAGCTATCCAAATTCCTCACGATGCTGGATGGATTCCGGTCCCATACTGGCAGAAATTTCATGAGAAGATTTCTTCCCCCATGGGGATTCGAACCAGCACAAGTCCCATAGTTCTGCGCGAAAGGAACATGCCTTAATCCACTCACTACGGCGCGTGGCGATAAATTACATCAGCTCTGATATTATTGGTTATTGCATAGCATTGTTTTGCTGGTGATATCAGATCCACTGCAAGCGATACGGGCTTTGACGCTGACTGGTTGAAAAAAAGAGGGTTAGAGGAGAACTCCAGTCTGAGTAGTGAGATATGTATAAAGCAAGAACTGTATTTTGTTCCCTGTCAAGCTATAATATTCTGATTTATCTATTTTGATATACATTTTTATAGCAAATTGATATGATAGTTTATTCATATAATTACTGTCATGCTGTACAATATGCAAAACACCTTTTGCAATAGCCTTTATGTAATTTATAGAAAGTTAAAAAACCTTGGGAAACCATAGAACCTTGAAATATGCGGCTTTCAGAGTTATATGTAAAAAATTGAGTATTTTCTCTAGAATATATTCTCGACAATCAATATTGTTTACAAGGATTTCCTAGCTCAGGGAAATACATGAACAATGACATGTTGCAAGGCGTCATTTAGAAAATGCCTTGGAGCAGAGAAATAAAACTATTGACAATAGGTTCTTCAACAGTCCTAACTTAAAATCAATTTACTTTAGTAAAAACA
The DNA here is from genome assembly GCA_030220185.1 of Diploptera punctata. Classification (NCBI taxonomy): domain Eukaryota; kingdom Metazoa; phylum Arthropoda; class Insecta; order Blattodea; family Blaberidae; genus Diploptera; species Diploptera punctata. The sequence goes on along the minus strand of JASPKZ010000030.1, from coordinate 547,353 downwards.
CTTGTGACGTCACTCCTCCCCTTTACCACTGCACATCTATGGTTAGATAGTGGGGACCCGACTCTATTGCTATCATCCAATTTTCAATCTATTATTTTTTCCCGAAACTGTTTAATTTTTTTCTTATTTAATTTTGATTTAATTTCTTATTTATTATCTAATTCTTGTTAGCATTAATATAGTTTATCTTCTTCTCCTTATTTCTTCTTCTTCTTTCTTTTTCTTCTTCCCCAATCAAGCTTTAGGTGAGAGTTTAAGTTGTATTATACTATTTTAGAGTCTAATTGGACTTTTGATTAAAGTTTTACATATTTAATATAATTTTTACTTAAAGTAAGGTGCTTATAAAATTCTAAAATCAGTTGTATAAATTATTCATTGTGGTTCAATATTATAGGAATTTTTGCTATATTAACTGTCTTATCCAATATATAGAATAAAACTTTTTATATTGTTTCGTGACACATTAAGAGTTCCCAACATTCAATGGGAACCAAAAAAAAAATTATTATTCAATATAGAATCACGACTAACAGTATTAGTTTCACGACAGCCCCATGGGCTAGTGGTCAGAGGTTTTGACTACAATTAATGAGATCAAGGATTTGATTCCCGGTCAGACCACAGGATTTTTTAATATAGGGAATTATTCCTGTGGTCGCCCATGGTCTGGATTTAGACTAAGTTTGGGTTTAAAGTCTCTCCTGGTGCTTCATTATCATTCTTCACTTATATTATCGAGGTAACATAACTCCGCCTTCTAGGCGTCCCAACTTAAGAAGTGGATTACAATTCCGCCATGCCAGGAGAGGATATCAGAAATAGACAACTTGGTGGCATTGATAAAAAAATATTAATAACTTAGTATGCAGGGTGTCTCTAACCTTAGGTTCAAAATTATACGGATAATAGAAGTCTATAAACTGAATAATTTGAGACAGGGAACCAATGATTGGAAGTGCATATTTCAGGCGCCATGAGATGTTAGGTGAAGAACGTTATGTAAGTTTTTTTCCATAGTAAACATTGGCTGATGATTTTAAATTTTAGGTTTTTTTTCCTATTTTGGACAAATCAGGTCGTTAGTGTATGAAACCCCGGAAGATATCGATGACGAACTGCTTTCTAGGCAACATAGTTCTAGGAAAGAATGCAGCAAAATGTTATGCACAATTGTCATGCATGCATTGATCATAGTGATCGTCACTCTGATCAGTTAATCTAAGCTTTAAGTTGTTGTATGAGGTGTAAGTTGTTTATGATCATAAAAAATAAGTTTGCATTTCCGACCTTGGTTCCCTATCTCAAAAAACTGAGATTATAAACTCAAACTTATAAATTCTCTACCATCTGTTCAATTTTGACCCAAAAGTTTAGAGAAATTATGTATAGAGTATGTATGTGTCACGAAATAAAAAAAAAAGTTTTACTCAAGGCCTAATTAATTTTTTTCAGTAAAACATCGGTTAATTAAAAATCTGAAAGGTAATATCTATATTTTAACACAATGCAGTATTTTGCTTAACTTTTGAACACTAGTGTAGAAGTTGCATGCTTACCTTTTCCACAAGATGGAGCAACGGTTGATTTTTTTTCCTGAAATGCATCTTTATTGTCAACTGTACTATCAACAACATAGATGAGGACTAAAGGTTGTGTGTGTGGAGCCGTATTTTTTCTTTACTTTTTTTTTAATCCACAGCGGCTGTGTAGAATTATCAGTTTTCATTTTTTTAGTTACCTGTATTTTTCGTGACCATTTGTAATAATATTTAAAGTTTTTTTTGTAGTAAAGTTTCATTTTTTGTGTGTTAAAATGCAGTTACATTACATTGTGGTATGGTTGCACTCTACTGTGAAACAATCACATATTTCTTCTGCTTCTTCTTACTTGATCATCTTCTTTTTTTTTCACTTGAACACGTAACAAAAAGCTATCATCGCAACACTCAGTTTATAACTTGGCAATAAAAAGGGAACCCCATTCTCACTCGCATAGTATTTCAATATGCGCGCACTAATATTATGTGTGCGTCTATTTACAAAAATAAAAACAAATAATACAGGTGCATTGTTTTCTTTCACTATAATACATTTTAACAATTGAATAAAATTAAAATCGGTATATTCTCTGAAGTCACTCACTTTTGGGAATGTATAAAATGGGTACCAGCCACAAGACGCTGCGAGACATGAATCAATTGCTAGCCGATATCTCAAAATATAGACCTATAGAACTATACCAAACAATGACAATACTTTTTTCTTCAGATTCTAAAAGTTTTTAGATATTGAATAAAAAAAATCAGGTAGATATAGCAAAAGTGATTGAAGAAAATTAAAGTTATTACTAAACCCGGGTCCTTTCCCACGAGCAACCTTAAGTTTCTCACATGGGTTGCAGAAAGGAAGGGGACTTTACTGAATCTGTACGTTCGAGTTACAGTGCCAACTGGAACTTTCGCGCAACGAAAATAATTATGCCAGGAGTACGATATGTCTATCCTGCTCAATGTAGTGATAATAATTATATAATATATAATTAAATAACATAATGGGTCAACAGTGCTAAAACGTGTTACAACATTTTAATATACGTTATTAGTTTTACAGGAAGATGTTTCTGACATCTACTGTGCTATATACTGTGCCCAATTTTATTGCATGGTCTCTGTGGCAAACGGCCGGGGTTTAGTCATTACTTTCAAGTTGAAGATTCATAACAAGATAATGGTCCCTATTTGAATCATGTGCTATTATAGTTCATATTTAGTTTACCCCTGTTTAGCTTCAGATTATTGCTATTTCTACCTGTACACTAACAGTTCAAACATTGATCTAAAAGAAACTTCAGTCATTCGATTGAAAAACGAAGTTAGAATAATAATCGATAACCAACAGAACAAAAGTTATTCACATTCAAACCTTGTTTACCCGTTATTTCTTGTTTCATTGCAATCATATTTATAGTAAGTACAATTTTGGAACTGCTAGTATAAGTTTAAAGATATTTATTTTGTAGTGGCACACTTTACCAAATTAATGAATCAATCAAGTATTGTATTGATACACATATTATCCTTGTAATCCGACATCAAAGAATTTTATTCAAACTTGGTGTCTGGGACTATAATGATATTGGATGAAAATATTTTAGGACATTAATTCACAATATGTCGAGACAGATATTCTTATGGCCCAATCACTTGTTGGACTAATGGTGAACATGTTTACCTTTAATTCCAAGGTTCGCGGATTCAAACCTTGTAACTACAGGTGAACACTAGTCATCAGTATGAAGACGTGAACTGATGAATAAAATCCGTTTAAAACTTTGAAGTTAAACAGTTCCTCAATATTGAACTATTATAAGAAATATCACTATAAGGTTTAATTTAAGACAAAATAAAATTATTTACACCTGACCTCATATCCAATCTTCCAATTAAATTGGTTTCAAAACCTAGGCGGTTCCATCATCAGTAATTTCACTATCGTTGTTCTGTCCTCCAAGTGAACGCTTCTTACTCCATATGTTGGTGGACCGATGAATCTCCGAATCAAATCAAATTCTCGGGAATTTTAAAATTCATTAGCTTTGTATCCTGTTTTTTTGTGTGGATTTATTTTTTTCAATTCCGTGAGCTCTTTTGGTTTTTCTTTAAAAACAAGGTAGAAAAGCTATTGTTATTTTTAATTCCCGGGAATTTGATTTGATTTAGAGGTTCGTCGGTCCACCAACATATGGAGTAAGAAGCAGTTATCCTGGTCAACAGAACGTCGGTCGTGAAATTACTGATGATGAAGCCGCCTAAGTTTTGAAACCGGTTTAATTAGGAGACTGGATATGAGATGAGGTGTAAAGAATTTTATTTTAAATCTTAAAGTTCCTCAATAATTAATACGTTCAAGATTAAAAATAAAGAATTAATATTCTTTAGAAAAACAGTTAATAATAAGAATGGAAATAAATTCACTATTTTAAAAGTACAAGTTAATATTATTAACAAACTGGATTTTTAAGTAAAACCCAACATACTTACTATTTAATAATCTAAGTTTATAATCATTATAATGTTTGGTATACGTAATATTACTTGTATTCTACCTTTTACAGAGGGAAAGATCACGCCTACCGTTTGAATTGTAGATATCCTCATTTATAAAGCTTGGTGTTTTTACAAACATTTAAATTACACAATTTTGAACGATATATTTTTGTCTCTCTTTCTCAGATTATGGTCAGAGTATTTTTGGAAACAATAGGCATCCAAAAACAAACACATTTCCATTAGTTGCATATAGCGCAAAATATGGAAGTATCTAACCCTTCCCTTCTATTATTGTACGTTGAAAACATTAAAATTTTACAAGTTTTTTCCCTCTGTACAAAAAATAAACTTAATTTTTGTATCCTTCTCAGTCCTGAAATAACAAATCTTGATATAACATCAAAATAACTTCTAAAATTACAATAGGAAGTAACATATGCGGTTTTTTTAATAAATAAGGTAAGTCTGTAGGATTTTATCTCGTAAAGTTGAGTTCTTTTGGGACGTTTCGAAACTATTCTGTTTTTTCTTCAGCTTGTCAATCTGGACAAACTGAAGATAAAACATAATTATTTTGAAACATGTCCAAAAGAACTCACATTTATGAGGTAAGATGCTACAGACTCACCTTATTTATTTATCAAAATAATTATTATTCTTTTTGCTTTTGCAATTTGATTATAAAATGTCATAAATAAAGTATTCATTGTATAACGAACATTTGAGTTAGCTGGACAAAACGTTATATTTTAGGCCTTCAGGGATACGACTCTGCAAGCTCTTGGAAAGTATCCAGCAGACTGGATAGCAGCACTGAGGAGAATGTTAATCTTGAACAGAGTGTGATATCTTAATAGTTATAAAAAAATATAAACTTCTTATATTAAAATATGCGAATTAAAATTCTTTATCTAAGGCTTTCATTTAAGGTTATTTTCTATTGGATCATGTCGTATTCTGATCTGCCGATATTTTCCAGTTTTACTTGGGTTTTTCATCTGGTGCGAAGACGTCAGTAAGAGCTTGAAAACATCGGCACACCAGAATGCAACGGTATGGGTAGTATCCAATAAATTTAAATTATACACCCTTTTATCAATAAAATTATTACAAATTAAGCTACATATAATCTCTATGTTGACTAGCAGTCCAAAATTAGTGCAAACCATGTAATGGTTTGGTAATAAGTTTTGATATTTGAGATTCGGAAACAGTTGATTTCATATCTCGCATTTTGATTATATACACTGTGAGTGACTACAGAAAAATAAACAGAAGGAATGGGAAGCTGTGCGTTTTAATCTCTCCTACTATTCCAGTATTGTGGCATCTACTTATCGCACATCAGAAACAAGCGTATTAGTTGTTTGCCTCGGTACTTCACAGAACTTCTCACGTGACTCAAACGTATAGTAGACCTGGTAATAATAATAATAATAATAATAATAATAATAATAATAATAATAATAATAATAATAATAATAATAATGTTAAAATTTTATGGGCATATTAAATGAATGAACTCAAATAGACTTTCAAAACAAATAATAGAATTCTACGAAAATAGAATTAAGTACACAAGTGGATACTATGAAATAGATTGGCGAAGTGGAAAAAGAACTTAAAACTGACACGAATTACTCAAGAAGATATCATAAACAGAGACATTTTTAAAATTAATATGCACAATTGGCAGGTTGACCAAGAGGACAAAACCTAGAAAAAACTGGAACAATGTGGACAGAAGAGAGAAAGAAAGCACATGTCAATACATGAAGGACATATGGAGTAAAAGGAAACGCATATAAGTACTTTGTGTAGTCCTACATGGGCTCATTCGCAATCAAAATAATAATAATAATAATAATAATAATAATAATAACAATAATTTATTTAAACTGGAAGAATTAAGCCTATACGTCCTTATCGTCCATGAAACCAGTAAAATAAGATAGGCTATAGGAAATAAAATGTAATTGTATACCGTAATTCACTCTTAAAATTATCTAAAATACATTTGAAATAAAAACAACTAATCGTTGTAGAATGCAGACTTCCGCGGCCGTTAATCATAGTATTACAAGATTCAAGGTTACGAGGTCATGGTTCATAACGGATGTTTCTTCCAGGCCTCCATAGCCAAGAGAGAAACGTCTGGCAGAAACACCAGTTATGAACCATGAACTTAAAGCCCGGAATCTTCTAATATCATAACTAATGGTATTACAATGGAAGCCACATAATTGTAAAACTTTTAGAAATTACATTTCTTGCTTGAAAGACGCTATTGACCGGAAACTCCTGAGTTCAACTAGTAGTAAATTCCAATAACGGACAGTGAGAAGTAGCGGAATCAGGTTAAGAAAAATAAAATTATGATCGATATATTGCGTCACGCTAAACAAGTTACAATCTGTACAGTTTTACTTATGCCAGAGACTGTAGAAAATTAAATTTGCCTGTTTTCCTTAATTATTGATAGTTCAATTAAATTAGAATTAAATTATATCTATAACTTATGATCTACTATGGTTTTGTTTGTTTATTATGGATAATCAATTTAAAATGCAATAAATTATTTAATGAAAGTTATGCGTGCGAAATATGATCTCTTACATTAAGGAAGGAACAAACGATTATGAGTATTTGAAAATAAAGTTTTGGAACATTTGTTGGACCAAAGAGAGTTAAACTGACAGGTGAATGGAGAAAACTAAACATAATAGTAAACTTGATTGTGTAGGAAACCAGATGTAATAAGAATGTATAAGTCTTACAGACAGGGGATATGGCACGAAATGGGAATACAAAAAAGACACGGTGATTCATATGAATACTAAAAGGAAAACGCCCAGTAGATAGACAAATAATGAGGTGTGAAAAATAGCATCAACCATGATTTGAGTGATATGAGTTATGTAAGGAATGATTCAAAATATTAGCTCAGGATGGGAATGTAGCAGAGCTGATATCCGAGGGGCTATGAACCTCCGGGTTCGATTGTGACAGTGAATTAGTTACTTATTTTAATTGATAGAATAATTATGATAATATTAGCTTATTGACTTTAAAAGTTCAAAACTTCGCTTTGTTATTTTAAACGATACATGGAACCATTAAATGTAAAACGCATATATTCCGCTCTGCACTGACAATGAGCAAAACTTTACTGCTCTATGATTAAAGTGTCATTCAAATCAAGAAAATAATAAAATGTCATTCCGGCCTAGTCCGATTCCTTCACATCCCGTCATGTCATGATCAGTTGGGTGCATATTCGGTCGAAAATTTTATGGCAAAGTACGAACTTTACAAGTGCGGTAAGCAATGAAAAAACAAGTTATATTGTAAAAAAGATGTTCTTATATTAATCATATTCCATTTGTTTTCATTTCGTTTTCAATATTCTTCCCTCTTTTATTTTGTTATAATAGCGCACGGGATAAAGCACAGCACTCGCAGAACCTACCATAATGACAGTAGGCCTACAGGGTAGCCATCTTACACAAATCAGAGGACTAACATTTTTAACAGTAAACTTAATATTTAAATATAAGGAAGTATTTAAACGTGTCTGCAATGTATACTTTTTATTCAATGCCCCAGGTTGTCATTTCGTCATTTCTGGTGATCTCTCCTGGCTTTGGCGTAATTGTAACCCACTTCTGAGGTGGGTCGCCTGGAAGGCGGGCGCCAGGAGAATCTTAATCCTAAACTTAATATGAATGATGATGATGGTTATGATGGCATTATGGTGTTCGGGGACTTGGCCCTCAAAGTTTCCTGACACATTTATCTACCTCACGCCGAAGAGAGAAAGAAAAAAAAAAACCTTACGCAGAAAAGTGGTCTCCAGCAAGACTTGAACTCAGGTTTGCTGCGTGACAAAGCAGTACGCTACCTCGAGACCAGAGTGGTGAGCTCAGTCCACGTACCATTTTATTGCACATCACTTTCATAGCTTCCTTCAACTGTTTATGTGTTTTGTTAAATGCAGACAAATCGTTGTACTATATTACTACGCTGCATTTGGTATGATAATATTTTAACATTTAAGTTTTGAAATATCTATAATTATGGTCTGAAATATAATTTTAATATAATAGTAGAGATCCGTGAATATGAATTAATATTGTACAATTTTCAAAAACTACTCTTCCATCTTATAATTGAAACATTAAGTGGAACTATTTTCTGCCGCTGCACACCTACCAAGTAGAGAGAAGAGTTGCAGCTTTTTTCTCGCTGTTAGTTGCGTTTTGTTTGCGTTCTTGATGAAACGGTCTATTGTGTCTTTAATTTCTTATATTGTGTTGTTACGTATATCTTGTGAGAATGCGCGATTTTTGTATTACGTATTGTATTAACTAATATTATGGTGTACTTCAATCCTATTGGCGTTGTGAACATTTTGAAAGTGGAAGTTGAAACGATGTATACGTAATTGTAAAGTTTGACAGGGAGTTGATCAATTATTTCCATCTGAACTAGAACTAATATGCCTATATGACAAGTATAAAACAGTACCGGTGTATTTACTATTTCATGTGATAAGTTTGGACGTTGAAAGTGATGCATTGTCCGACGGTTGTGGACCTTCACACGAGGTAAGCTTTAATCGGAATTCGAAAACTGGCATGTTATACTAACGGAACCTTCTACTCCGTGAAATCGATGGTCTGTACACCAATAAATATCGCTGTCAGTATTGCTAATAGTTACAACAAGATTAAGGAGATTATGAAAACCAAAAAAACCGGAGTAAAAAGATAAAACCTAATACATGGACTGAAAAAAATAGGTGCACAACGAAATTTGTACTCATGTCTCTTAAAATTGTACAACGCCTAATAATTCACTATTTTAATTTTAGAAACTGGGCTATATTGTAAGGAAAGAATCACAATTATTGGTAATTGCATCTGAGAAGTTTCCCCTATGCTTCTACGAAAGAAAATAAACCAGTTCCATAAAAATAACAAAATTGATTTCTCGAACACATATACAGCAGTGGCGAAGCGCGATATTTAGTATGAGAGAAGCGTCAGATAACTAAATAACCAACATGGTTTAAAATAAATATCGTTATTATCATTAAACTTGTTTCACGACGTACAGTGCAAAATACTTGATTTGGTTTAGATACTTAAAATAATTGGATATTTAACACCTTTACCCCTTGAATCAAGGCCATTATTGAGCATTTTTTTCGATTTAGTTTTTCAATTATAGTTATTCTTCGTAAGAGACAGAATTAAATGCAGTATTTAATATACTACTTTTTCAATAGAATACACACACATGTCGTTCTTCCATTTGAGAACCGCCCGAGCTGCTAAAACTAGCAAAGTTGTATTTCACGTCAGCAGGATCGAAACATTTAGAACCTCATCAACACATATTTAGTAAGCATTAAAAAACTAACTTTTATATGTTAGATAACGAAAACATATGATAAAAAATCAGTACATACGAAATGTATAATTACAAGTATAATAATTCGTAACTATGTAACAAAATAACATTTTAAATGTATAATTAAATAATTATTTTCACTAAAAGTAAAACCACGTATAATAAAACTTTTGACTTGACAGCTATTCGTGTCGCTTACGAGTGTTTCCGATATTTCACTCTGCTCGCCACCAAGTAACAAGATGTACAGCCGCGCAATGGCCACTTTCCATTATATTGTGGAGCCGTGGGGATATCATAGCGCTGAGGTGGCTATTTACAAGATGTTCCATAAAATATTAAACGTTTCAAATAAATAATTATTTTTCTCAAAATTGAATGGGAAGTGCCGGAAATAACGCTTTACCACTGATATACAGAATGTGTGTAAATTGATTGAAACTGCAGAATGGTTTGTTACAGATCATCATCATCATCCGTCACTAATTAGGCCTTTGTAGACCTGTCTCGGCCCCATCAAGCAGTCTTTTAAGAGGTCTTCCTGGTCGACGATGTCCTGTGGGCTTACATTGTATCATCATTTTTGGGATTCGTGAAATCGGCCGCGGTGGACTAGTGGTTATGCTCCTTGTTTCTGGTCCCGTAGGTCGCGGGTTCACACCCGGCCGGGGTCCATGGATTTTTAGGATGGAAAAATCCAAGGAGCAAAGTCCTCCGGGAGGGACTTTAAGCCGTGGGTCCCGAGTCTGAAGATTTTCAGGCTCGTAAAATATCCTTAAGCCTGAATGAAAGGCCTCTAAGCAAAATTTACCGAATTTTCCCGTCCCAGTACTACCTTGGTATCCTAGATGTCAGTATGAGGCGGAACGCTGACCACGGACCACTCAAATTACATCTATACGAAAACAAGTGTAACTAAATTAGTATGGTTCAAATTCTTCCCTGTAGGGGGAGAGCGGCTAAATCTCTGTTAAGGGAAAACATGGGCTTACAAGAAGAAGGGATTCTTGAATTATACATTATTTTTACATGGTGTAGCCAGTTTAATTTATATCTGTTGAGTTTTTCTTCTACAGATTTTACTTTTATTGTTCTAAAATTTCTTCATTCTTTTTTCGATCTGAAAGAGCGTATCCTGCTGTCCTTCCGAGAAATTTAATTGTTGTTGCTTTTATTCTGCTCTTGTCTCTTTTTCTTAATGTTCAAATCTCAAGTATAAAAGGGAGGCTAATGCCAAAGTATTTTTATTGTTGTGGATTTTTTTACTAATTTAATTTTTAATGTATTATTTATTATTCATAAAATGTATGTAAATTTGGTGATTTTCTTGTTCTAATATTTTTCAGTTTGATAAGACATTTCACAACCTAAATAGTTGAAATTGTGTATTTGTTCTAGACATTGGTTTTGTTACAGATGGAAACAAAATTATTATAGAAACGTATAATGCTGCTGACTATATATTTCATATCGACCAGTTTGATTTGAATATGAGTTGATATCTAGTAGGATATATCAGGGACACGACTATACATCTGTTTCCAAAAACAAAAAGGAAAAAGTCTGCTTAACAATAAGCCTGAGAACGCCGTAGTGTAGTTATTTTTAAACCTTCTGGTGGCACCGTGGACCCGGGATCGACTCGGCCTCTAATCGAAAACGAGTATCAGATGCTTGTTTGAGAGGTAAGGGCGGCCGTCACGCAGGGCTGACAACCCGGCTGACATAAAGTGCCGATTGTTTAGAAAATTATGAGCCTTTAACCTCCTACTACCCTAAGGTCTTCTAAGGCCTGTAGTAGTAACACTTTACCTTTAAAAATAAGACGATTCAAAATCAATACTCCTCCGTAGGTTAAGAGATTTGTGCAGCTATTCGATATTTTCGTTTTCCGTTAGTATAAAATTGTGATTCGGCGAATAGAAGGTTACCACAGAATAACAATTGAAAATAGTACAGAAAGATTGAATAATGGAGTTTTGAAAATGAAATTACATTGTGTGTTACAGGACATGTTAGTATAGGCCTATGCATGGTTGAATCCTAGATGTGTAACAGTGGTTTTCTGAATGTTGTTAAAACTTCTGCAAATTAGCAGTAGAGATTGTGAATTAGAAGATTGTGACGCATCATTTGTTAACTGTCTGTACTATACCGTAGCACTTTGTCCACACCACTTCGTTTTGAATCCACACTCCCATCGATAAGATTAGAGTTGTTTGCATTGTAAGTAAATAAAAGTAGGACTATATACAATGAAATATAGCCTACTAAATGTATATTGAAGTATTAAATGAAGAAGATATTTATTAGGAACTGCTTAAAACAACCAGTGAAAAGGTAGAAGTTAACTGCTGCTTAGTATGTTAATTGTAGTTCGTGCATGAGTGGGATATCTGCATCATAGCTTTACGTATAAAAAAAACATGTGGTCAGCATGTCGAGTCCCCCAGCCGTTATAGCTGGTTTTCTCAACCTGGAGCCGCTACTTATTGTAGCTACCCAAATGCATCACGATGCTGGGTGGGCACCGGTCCCATACTGGCCGAAATACCATGAGAAAATTTCTTCCCCCATGGAGACTCGAACCAGCGCAAGTCCCGTAGATCTGCGCCAAGGCTTCCTACCTTAACCACTCGGCTACGGCGCATATATATATAGTTTATATAAAAAATACACAAGCGACTATTGCCTTGTTTACCATACAGCATTTAGCTTGTATAATTTGTTTCATTCATATACCTGTGGCCCAGATGGTTACCTTGTAAGATGCGCGTGTTGACGCAGCTCGCGAAGAATTAAAACAGCCCCGCGTATAGAACTTGCAAATAAATAAATATATTATACATATATTATACATAACAAAAGTTTAAGAACGCTCTAAGTACGTAATGTAAAATAAAGCTATTATTATTATTATTATTATTATTATTATTATTATTATTATTATTATTATTATTATTATTATTAATGTTAAACATATTGTATACAAATATTGTAAATAATATATTTTCCGAAAATCTGTTACATGTCTAACACACGTGTCGTGTTGGTCGCTATTTTTAATTTGTAAATTGACATTTTAGAATATCGGCCGGGGTGGACTAATGGTTATGTTCCGTGCCTCTAGTCCCGAGGGTCACGAGTTCAAACCCGGCTTTGCCGGGGTAGCTGAATTTTTTAGAATGGAAAAATCCCTCCTCCTGGGGGGGACTTTAAGCTGTGGGTCCCGAGTCTGAAGATTATCAGGTTCGTAAAATATCCTTAATCCTGAATAAATAAAAATTTACCGACATTCTTCATTCCTAGTAATACGTTAGATGCTTACTAAATGTCTCATTGGGTCGGTGTGTTGAGCGCATACCATAAGTGACATCTTTGGGAAATAAGCGTAACCAAATTAAGTTGGTTTAGTAACTCCTACAAAGAGAAGAGGCTAAGACCCAACATTGTGCTGTTACGCCATTGTAGATTTAGATATTTTAGAATTTATAGTAATTGAATATTTATTTATGTTTCACACTGAACATTAATGCCAGTTTGCAAACATTGTTTAAATAAAATATTTCTTATTTTTGGAATAATGTTGTTTCCTATTTTGTTAGACCAATTATTTCTAAACTTAAACATTGTATACTAATTGTTTTTTTTTCTAAATTAAGTGTCACAAAACATTTAAATTTCTTAGCAAAGCCTCACAAGTTAAATAAATAATTCATATACTTCTTTAATTCAGGATGTATTATATTTGTTGTTATCCATTATTATTAAAATATGATAAAATACAAATCAAGCAATTTAATCTTTTTAGTTATATTTTATATTATTTGTATCACAGTGAGGTAAACTTACCGGTAATATACACTCGATTAGTAATTGACACTTTCACACTAAAATGTAATAAATAAAGTTCTCGTGGGAAGTGCATATTTGAACTGAGCGATGGTTCCTAGAGGTTCTACCCACACTCAGTTCAACTGTGCACTTCCCGCGAGAAACTTGTTTACTTTAGTGTGAAAGTGTCAATTACTAATGCAGTGTCAATTACCGGCATATTTACCTTATATGCCGTACGCCTACAGTAAGTAAAAAAAATGAAAATTATTAGTTCGCTAAGTGCTATTCCGTAGCTTTTGAGATTTGAACTCGTTACTGTTATAATGTCATAACTGTTAGTTAATTAACATTTTATTTAACAACACTGTTTAACGACTCGGGCCTTATCATTAGCTTCAAAATTCAAATTTGACCGTGAAAGGACCAACACATGTATTTTAGAGGCTACCTATTTCAGCCTTGAAGTTCTTTTACGTGTCTTATATTTATTGGGCCTATTTGGGATCCATGACTTTATTTCTCTGCCGAAAGAAGTTATACTCAGTAAAAAATCCGTGGATTGCGGCTTGATATAAACTCGCGAATTCCGGAAACAGAGGCGAGCATGTTATCCACTAGTTCACCAGGGCCGACAATATCAAACCATTGTGGGTATATGACATACATTTAAAATAAAATTAATTATTGGTGATACCTTTAAATGTTGTTAGTTTTTGTTTGAGTAATTCGATTTTTTTATTGAATATTGTTCAAAATTGTTCTATGGTAGGCCTACCTGTATTGTAATATAAAATTATAAATCAAATTAGAATTTATCGCACAATAAAAGCTGGGAAATTAATAACCTAAACTACAGAAAAATTCAAAAAATCATTTCCGTGAGAAGAGCAAAGAATTTGACATGACAAAAGACCTCGTTCTTATAGTATGGACCATTTAAAGTAACGTCCTTCTCGGAATCTGTGCCAATTTCCTTACTAAAATGTCTGGCGATGTAGAGTTTATTAGACCGTAGTTTGCAGCTCTGGTGTAGGAGAACATTTTTGAATGCATTAGTTTTAAGAATCCAATGAATGCAGTAGCCGCTAATTAGGCTTAATCTCCTATACCTAAAACGGATTTTTGATTCATGTTTATATGCGGTAATATACTTTTGAAGTGGCTTATTTATTTATGGAGTCACAGTTGTGATTTATGATCCATTGCTGATATCTCAGTAGTTTCAAAGCGGCTGCACATGAACGGTGATATTGAGGTATCTTGATTTATATACTGAAGTTATAATTTAATACTGTAATAATAACCTTATAAATGATAAAGATAACTTGGGTTAAAATCGTTAGAACACTTATTGAGAATGCAGTAACTATATGGCCTAAAACAATTTAGTAAACACCAGCTGGAATAAATACTCGGGGAAGACCAAGAAGATTATGGTACCAGAAATTTACGTTATTTCTTAAAGGGACTTCAAAAAAATTACGCACTTGATCGAGAAAGCTGGAGAGGTAACGGATTCAGTTAAAAAAATCTCTGAATAAAAATAATGATAACCTGGGACTCGAAATGATAGTAATGTATTCTTGTAGCCCTAAAGAAGTTACATACATACACCTTTATTAATGCAATTCAAAGCTAAGGATCCACTATGATTTTTATAAACTAGTGCACTAGGCCAAGGGAATATTTAGTCGTTAGAAGATCCAGCTTTGCGGACGACGTAGGTTCCTAAGTGAAGATAAAGTTGTTGGGATATCCTGAAATTTAAGTGGGAATAGGCTACAGTTTTTAGGTTGCATGCCACCTAAGTGATTACATGCCACCTAAGTGATTTCATGCCACCTAAATGATTGCATGCCACCTAAGTGATTGCATGACACCTAAATGAATGTACCTAGTGGGCATAATCTAACATTTAAATTGATATATAGTTATGGAGATGGACTTGAAGATACAGTTGTACATATGACCTGGCAGCTAAGTAAATGTATTGTTGTAAGGATATTCTGGCAGTAAATGAAGACCCTAGTTGTAAGGGCACTCAAATATATAAATGAATATTCAATTATGGGATGACTCGACATTTAAATAAAGATTAGTTTGGAATGCTTTAACATCTAAGTGAAGATACAGTTTGAGGGATCGACTGGTATCCTGATACTCCGATTCCGATTGAGGGTCTTTCCACTTTTCAGCGGTTGCCCTTTTACCAGCCGGCTGCTGGCCCTTCACATCCACATGTGTCAATCGCAGAGGTAGATGATCAACAGCCAGTGTAGGGGTGACATGTGGTTAGCATGTCGAGTCCCCCAGCCGTTATAGCTGGTTCCTCAACCTGGAGCCGCTACTTATTGTAGCTACCAAATTGCCTCACGATGCTGGGTGGGCACCCGTCCCATACTGGCCGAAATACCATGAGAAAATTTCTTCCCCCATGGAGACTCGAACCAGCGCAAGTCCCGTAGCTCTGCGCCAAGGCTTCCTTACCTTAACCGCTCGGCTACGGCGCGGGACATCTTGATACTCAAGGTACAAAATTAAAATACATTTTTGAAAAAAAGTTATTATTGCCCTATACAGTACAAATAGCTGTACCATGTGTTATTCTGTCCTTAATACAATTTTTTATATTTAACACATAAACTAATTAAAATTATTTATAAATTTAACTTTAATTAAATCGAGTCATATTGAATCGCACAATAAAATATTCAATATAAATGAAAATTCTAACTTCTAGAATAATTTCGTGAAAGTACAGTTGAGGGAAGCCTGGCACCTGAATAGGATACAGTTTTGGTATGGCTTGGTACCTAAATCAAGGTACAGTGAAGAGAGAGCCTGGCATTTCAGTTGAGGGATGGCCTATACCTAAGTGAAGATACAGTTGAGGGATCGACTGGTACTAAGTGAAGATACAGTGTTGAATACCTGGAACTCAGTTAGGATACAGTTTAGAGATGGTGTGGTACCTATGAGAATATACAGTAAAGACATAGTCTGACATCTTAACGAAGGTACAGTTTGAGATTGCCTGGTACCGAAGAGATATTCTCGAGGGATGACCTGGCACTTATAGTGAAGATACAGTTGAGGAATGGCCTGGTGCCTAACTGAATGCACAATTTTGGAATGCTCTGGGATTTAAGTTAAGATACAATTGTGGATATGATAATTCACCTATGTGTATATACAATCATACGGATATTGTAGTACACTTAAGTGTAGACGATTTTTTTAAGTTTGTGAATTTATGTTTTAATTGAGTACCAGACGGTTGTTCTGGGGGTAAAGGCGGCCGTCACGCAGGGCTGACAACCCGGCTGACATAAAGTGCCGATTGTCTAGAAAAAGTGGGAGCCTTAACCTCCTACTACCACAAGGGTCTCCTGAGGCCTGTTGTGGGATCACTTTACTTTACTTAATAATTTTGGGTAGAGAACCAGTGGTCTGACAATTGATTACAGATACAGTTTTAGGTATATTCTGGCGCGTATGTGAATTAATAGTTGTGGGAATGGATTGAAGCACTAAGAGAATATCAACACTCATCAGTAATGGGACCATAGCCCAAGACGGCCCTTCATCTTCCTCAACATCTGCCTCCATTATTCTTTGTCCGTAGCTTTTTCTTTCCAATTCTTCAACTTCAACAGTTGTTTTGCAGGATCGAGCCATATTTTACGTTTTCTAACAGGTTGCTTACCGAACATTTGACCTTCAACGATTATCTTGGGAATGCTTTGTCTGTTGTAGGGAAATTATAGAGCTTAATTAATGGGAGGGTTGTTAAATTGTTAATGGGAAGTAAGTTTACTGTTTCTTGATTATGAATAGGAAATGGGAAGATATTAAATGATAATAGAAGTATAGGGATCAAAATAAATGTAAGTAATGTTAATTTGGTGGAAAAGTTGAATATTTCATTTAAGGCTAAAAGGGTTAATAATAAATATCCTGCAATCATATTGGCCGCGAGTCGAACTGTTAAAGTTCCGGGTCAAATTATATTTTTAATCGTTTCAATACATACTGTAAATGGTATATGTCTAGCTGATTATAGCACTAAGGAATATAATTGTGTAATGACCTGTCATCTAAGTTAATATACAGTTGTGGGGAGGGCTGACACATAAATAAAGATAAAGTTATGGGGATGACCAAACATGTAAAGGAATATAGATTTATGCGAATAGCCAAGCATCTAAGTAAGAATATAGTTGTGCGATGACCTTGCATCTACAGTAGTGTAATGCCTGACATCTAACAAGGGAACTGTCAACCATTGCATGCCAAAACCTTCCCTGAAATTTCTTCCAAAGAAACGTTGTGATATACAAAGACCGTGTCCAAAAATATATATGCTGTTTTTAATTACAAGGCACTAAAATCCAGCACAAAAGCTCTCATTTAAACTGCAAGGAAGTAATACAACCCTTCACTTGATGAATTAGAAAATCCTGACAAGCTGTCCGCGAACCGCGTCCCGCTTTACTTCATTCCACTCTAGTCACGCAGGGCTGTCCATCTTCTTCGCACAGTGGGTTACCATTGCTGGATTCATGGCTTCGATTTATGTGCCATGCAGTTAAAAACGACAGTTGATTTTTTTAACACGTCCTTGGTACATCACAACTCTTCTCTGGGAGAAATTTCAAGGTAGGTTTAGACGTGCAATGGTTGATAGTTCCCTTGTTAGTTAAAATTCAGTTATATGGAAATAAAGTTGTGGGTATGTCCAAGCATCTAATGAATATTTATATATTTGTGCAATGGCCTGATTTGTAAGTGAAGATACATTTGTGGGAATGACGTAGCACCTAAGTGAGGATACGGTTTGAAGCACTAAGTGAATATACAGTTGTGGGAAGAAGATACAGTTATGGAGTATTACTGGCACCCTAAGTGAAGATATGACTAAGTGTTGGCGGGATTCGTCCAGGCCAAGCAGGGTTCTGCTGTCACTATTGATCCTGCAAGCCAGACTCCGTTCCGCCCCACCCCTCTCGGCTCTGGCTCAATCCCTATTATCACTCCACTTTCAACAAAAATTTGCCATTCTCAAATTCGTACACCTCATTTCAAAACATAACTTCCAAATTTGTCCAGCCGATCTTAGAAAACCTTCTAAGCAAAAATATCTACACCTATCTCGGCTATTAATAACGTGAAGGTACTGGGACAGAACCAAATGATTAATGGATAATTCGTTTAGTAATTTCTTGTATTCGAATATTTCTTTTAACTCTTGAGATTTTTTGGGCTTTAAATTGTGTCGCTTAAATTATTAAAATAATACATTTATTTTACATTACAAAAATATTAGCAAAATTTTTCAATTATTATTAAATTCAAATAATATATTTTCCTAAAATAAAATAAACAACATCCATGGCGCGACAGGCCTAGAAGACCCTTGGCCTACCATCCACATGTGTTAATCACACAGGTGGACGATCATCCAACCAATGTAGGAGTGACACGTGGTCAGCATATCGGGTTCTCCAATTATTATAGCTGGTTCTCTCAACATGGAGTTGCTACTTATTATAGTTACCCAAATTCTTCACGATGATGGGTGGGCACCGGTTCTATACTGGCCGAAATTAAATGAGAAAATTTCTTCTCCCAAGAAGACTGGAACCAGCGCAAGCCCCGTAACTCTCTTGCCTTAACCAGTCGGATACGGCGCGGGACATTTTCCGAAAATTATTTCACAAAATTTATAAAAAAAATTGAAGTTTTTTAATTGTATAATTTACTTCTCTAAACGACCGTACTTAACTAAAAATGTGTAGAATAACAACTTTCAGTTTTTAAATGTTCAATATTGATTTGCCTAATTATCATATTACAGGAAAATTTAAACAAGATTTGAAATTCTCACATTTGATTTTCTGAAATAACATTGAAAACATTATTCATAATGAACATGAATTAAATTTATTTTTTCCGCTACTACTGTTCTACACATTATTATATTGTGCAAAATTATTGTGGGCAGATGGCCCTTAGGGATGTAAAAAAAAACAAGTATAATTTTATAAATTACAAAAGATAAATAATGAATTTTAGATTATTAATTTTGCCAGAAATATATAGTGTTTGTTTTTGATACCAAAAATAAAATTTGGGCCTGAAACGGACACTTAAATTTCAATAATTGATTTTCCTAAATAATTGTAGGCCTACATACCGTTATAAAACAAAATTCTAAATTGTCGAACTGTAATTGATTTCTTCCTATGAAATTATAAATTTTAAACCTTATAAATTTAATATTTACTTAAAAAAATATCGCTTCTGTAACTAACGAATAATTTGAATTACTGATAAGAATTTTGGTCTATTCGCATAAGTTATTTATTATGTAACTCTGTCATTGTAATTTATTATTTTACTTATTCAAAAATGTTTTATTTGGTTCTGTTCTATTAAAATTTTTTTATAAGTATTTCATTAACGAGTTATGAAATAAGAACTCTTAGCGATAAGTAAGCGCGTGTATTTGTGAATGTGCACGCTCTTTGGTATGCGTATACGAATAAAGCGACACTCTTTAAAGAGTAATTTGCTTAAACTGTTTATAAGGTGTAAACGTTTTCAAACTCCTGTAAATTTGACGTGCTACGCTTATTAAATGGCTCGTTTACAAAAGTTGTGCTTCTATTACTCGAGTTTTCTGTACTTTAAGAAGCACGTAGTCATTCAGTTTAAGCTTTAAATATAACAAGACATTGATAAATGTCTTATGTATCAGCTAACAGATTCATAATTCCAACAGTAGAATCAGTCTTCTCCTTCTTCTTCGTCACGATTTAGGCATATTTACTAGCCTGTTGCGGCTCCAAATTGCTCCTCTTTCCATCTTTTCTTTGGTCTTCCCAAACTTCTTCTTCCCCGTGGTGAATAGTTGTATGCTGCTTTTTGGTGTTCTATTCTGAGCCATCCTTGCAAAGTGTTCTTTCCAGTTTGTCCTATATTTCACTATAGTTGTGTTTAATTCCTCTACTTTTAGTTGTTGTCTTATTTTTGTGTTGTGTTTTTTGTCAGTTCTTTGGTATCCTGCTATTGGTCTGAGGAATTTCATTTCAGCAGTTTGTATTCTGAAAGATTGTTGTGTTGTCACTGTCCATGTTTCGGATCCATAAGTAATAATAGGAACTGTCATTGTCTTGTATAATTTCAATATAGAGTCTTTCCTGGCTTTATTTTTCAAAGTTCTTTTTAGTGTTCCTGTTAATATCATTACATTTATTTACTTTGTTATTTATGTCTGTTTCCGCTGTGTATGATATTTCGCAACCTAGGAATTTATATCGATTCTATGGGTTTATTTTCTAATATTATCTTTGTCCGGACTGGATGAGCGCCCTTGAAAGCCATTGTTTTTGATTTTTCTGATGATATTTCCATGTTGTATTTCTTTGATACTTCATTTAGTTTATATAGCATTCTTTGTAATTCGTCTTCCGTTTTTGCTATTAAAATCTGGTCATCTGCAAAGGCTACTGTTTTTATTACTATATTTCTTAAATTAATACCCCCAGTCGTTACTTGCTTCCATTATCTTATCATGTCGTCAAAATATATGTTAAAAAAGTGGTTGATAGTGGGCAGGATTGTCTAACTCCTCCTGTTATGTGTAGAATCAGTATAATAGTTATTTAGACAACTAGTTACAATAGCAGATGTTTAGTAATGAGATGCTCAAGTTAGAATACGACCGAAGAACTAGATTATATTTACTGAGGTTAGGAATCATTGAAGAGCCGTAGTGAATGCGGAATGGTTCCATACATAGTCGAGTTAATTGGATATCTATACCTTGAAAATACGCGATGAATATATGTTGAGGTTATTATGTAAAAATTGGAAATATTAAAGCATGATATTTCAGTCGATCTAAACTAATTAAAATATCAGCTTAAACACTTTGTTAGTCACATCACATTAAATGCCTTTCAGAAACATGTTCCATCTCTAGCATTTAAAACAGTAATACTATTAGTGAATGCAGGTTTTCAATGCCGGTAATCATAATGTTATTAGATTCCGGGCTATGTTATCATGGTCCATGACTGATGTTCCTCCCACACGTTTCTTGTCAAGGGCATCTTCAGTGGCGAGTACTTTCCTGGTCGGAGGCTTGACTGTGTCACAGAAGATGCCTTCCGCAATCGAGGAAGAAACGTCTGGGAAGAACACCAGCCACAGATCACGGCCACATAGCTCGGAATATCTTAATATTAGGAATACTATTTATTATATTTAGTAGTATTATAGTAGAACTATTTTAAATGCTGAAGATGGAACATGTTTCTAAAAGGCCTTCAGTATGATATGACTAACGATGTGTTTAAACTGAAATTTTAATTAACTGAGGACAATTGAAATATCAGGTAGGCCTACGCTTTTTAAGATTTCAACCATTTAATTAGATATGTGGGTACTGTAGTAGATTTTTATTAATTTTTGTTGAGATTATTTGTAATACTTAATAATAATAATAATAATAATAATAATAATAATAATAATAATAATAATAATTCTGTGGCGCGACAGGCTAGAAGGCCTTTAGCCTACCAGTCGGCTGCTGGCCGCGCATCTACAAGTGTCAATCACATAGGCCTATGTAGATGATCATCTAGCCAGTGTAGGGGTGATATGTGGTCAGCATGTCGAGTCCCCCTACCGTTATAGATTTCTCAACCTGGAACCGCTACTTATTGTAGCTGCCCAAATGCCTCACGATGCTGGGTGGGCACCGGTCCCATACTGGCCAAAATACCATGAGAGAATTTCTTCTCCATGGAGACTCGAATCAGCGCAAGTCCTATAGCTCTGCGCCAAGGCTTCCTGCCTTAACCCACTCGGCTACGGCGCGGGACATTTGTAATAATTACTGAACTAAAAAGAATAAAATATTTTCTTTAGGAAAACTAGGACCAAAATGGGATGGAATAAATTACATTATACTTTTGACATATGCAAAGTACACGAATTTGAATAAAAAACATTTAGAAGAATTCCAGAAATAAAGCATTAAAATATAAATAAATAAAGAAAATGTAATTGGATACGGCGTACATTAAGGAAGGACAATGGGTCAGTTGAAAATAAGTTTTTAACCTCTAGAGAGAACAGAGAAAGGAAAAGGCAAAGTAAATATGAAGACGGGCAATTCTTGACGAAATCACAAGGGAAAGAAAACATGGAAGAATTGAACAGAATAAGATCCTAAGGAAATCTTTTATTAATTCTTCGTGTTCCTACAGGATATACAGTACCTATGATGTCCATAGTTCATCGCTATCATCATCATTTCTTCTTGTAGCCTCTGTTTAATGCATTTTGTGCCGGATTTTTGGCCTCAAACTTTTGTCTCGGGATTTTTTACCTGTTCAATTACATTTTTGTTTTCACTTGATTAATCTTTCCTTAATGTGTTTTTAACCATACCACTCTTCATCTTTATACTTCATTCTGAACAATCTCCGTCCAGTTTCAATCATATTACATCCTGTTTTCCATAAATAATTAAAATTTAAAGATAATCTTCTCACATATGTCACTATCACCTCGAAAGTAGATTCTCCTCTGTATTTAGGCCTACATTTAAAATTATAAGTAGACCCTATTCTTTAAAGCCTATTTCTATTTATTTAGTTAGATTTTTACTTGGGTATTACATTCGGCATAGACGAGCGGTCTAAGGCATAAATTCTTGGTGCAGAGCTATTGCGCTGGTCACATTTGGTTCGAGTGCCCCATGGGGAAAATTTTAAAATGGAAATATGTCCAGTTTGGGACCGGTGCCCCAACAGAATCGTGAGGAATTGGCATCTATAGTAAATAGAGGCTCCAGGTTGAGAAAACTATAATGACTGGATGATCCAATATGCTGACCACACGTTATTCCTATACAGGCTGTATGATCGTCCACCTATAAAAATGGAACATCTGTGTAAGAATCCAGAAGCCGACTGGTAGCCCAAAGGTCTTCTAGGGCTGTCGCGCCATGGGGTTAATTATTTCCTTCATAATAATTATTATAAAAATGTTTTTATGAAGATATGTAATTTATCTCCAGTTTATTTTAAGCATATCCATAATAATGGATATTTCTCTACATTCTCTCGAGTCTTTCCCTATAATTTTCCCTGGTATTGGATCTTGTTACTGATCTTCCCAAATACGGTGTCTAGAAGTGACGTTCAGCTTTTTTTAATCAATAGATGTAGTAAACCCTCTCTCTTACGTATCTATTATTTGAAGAAATATTGGATTTAAAAAGTGGATTTTTAATTTCATTTTTAAATTCCATTTTTATAATCAAATATAATACACAAAAATAATACGATTTAATATTTCCATTTAATAATAGTGTTGTACAAAAACTCTTAATGTTGAATTTGCAGATCAATTGCTTTTTAAGTTTTCCACTCCATGAAAAATAATCTACCGACTCCGGTCAGGTTTGTCGTGATTCTTTGTTTCTACATTTAAATATAATAGTTTTAATGTTTATAGTTGTCCTGAAAACAATAAAAATAGACCATCTATATGTCTTATTCTAAACGTTTACGCTCATGTTTGACCATACAGTGTAGAATCAATGAAAATTATATTGAAGTGGTATGGAAAGATATAAGTGGAAGATTTAGTCTACTGAAACCGGCATTCATTGAAGGAAAAATATCGTAGATCGTAACTTTGGACCCGATTCCTTTCGAATTGCATTTCAGGGTTATTTATGAGTGATGAATGAACTCGCTGTGTCAGTAGTTATTAATGTAGGTTAATCCGTTTTATGAACGAGTCGGCTTTTCGATACAAAAGAGTGAAATTTATCATACTGTGATTGATGCCAAGTTTTGTTTGCCGGACCTGTACCCGTCTGTTTGTGCGTATTGATCCAATCCGAAACCAGATTACCTATTTTTAGTTTCCAAATTTGATTGGCCAGTGTACAGATAACTATGGCGATTAATCTAATATTCCCCATGTTCCAAAATTAATCATCATCCTTGTCGTTGTTATTGTTTTGCTTGTCTTTTTTTTATTTAACATATTTTAAACCATTATCTGTTTAAGTTCTCACCAAACTATGTAAACTTTTGTTAATTTTTTTTTGGGTTCAAGCCTACTCAATTCAAACTCAAGAAAATTTTATTACAGCCTTCAGTTTAGGCCTTAAATTAAAAATGCATTATGGAATTTTCCTTTCTTTTGGATTGTTTCTTTGTAAACGGATTTCGGCCAACATGCAGATTCTATTGAGTAAGACTAACAAATTGGAGCTGGAAGTAAACATCAATTTAACTAATTACACGGGCACACATTGAAATACATTATATAATGGAAATAGATACTTGATGGAAAAAATTAGAGAAGTTTTGAAGAAGTGGGCGAATTCGAATACCTAGTAACAATAATTACATATAGGAATGAGATGCAGTAAGGGCTTAATTATGGAAATGCATGCTATTACAATTACAGGGACTCTTGTATTCCCAACTTCTCTAAAAAAACTGAAAAAAATATAAAACTGTTATTCTTCCCGTTATACGTATGGTGCGAAACGTGGACTCTTACTTTAAAGGAGGAGATAAGATTACGATTATTTGTTAATAGAATTCTAAAGACTTTTTTGGACCGAAAAAGAGACGATCAGACAGATAATTGGAAAATACTGTATATTACAGTGATCTACATAATCTTTATAGAAAAGCAGATATGGTAACAGTTTTACTCCAAGCGCGACAGGCCTAGAAGACTCTTGGCCTATCGCCAGCTGCTGGTCTCACATCCACATGTATTAATCACATAGGTAGACGTGTAGGGGGTGACATGTGGTCAGCATGGTCTTCTCAACCTGGAGTCGCTACTTATTGTAGCTACCCAAATGCCTCACGATGCTGGGTGGGCACCGGTCCCCATACTGGCCGAAATTCCATGAGAAAATTTCTCCCCCCATGGGGACTCGAACTAGCTCAAATCCCATAGCTCTGCGCCAAGGCTTCTTGCCTTAACCACTCGGCTATGGTACGAGACATATAACAACAGTTAAGACTCGTAAACTGAAGTGGACAGGACTTGTCGCACGAATGGGGAACGAAAGATGACATGGCAACTCTTTGCAGGAAAAGCAACTAGTAGGTAGGTCAAGAATGAGGTGGGAGAATAACATTAACCATGTTTTGAAAGAGGTAAATTATACAGGGATGATTGGAAAGCATTAACTCAGGATATGAATGTATAGAGAGCTTATGTCCGCGCGCCATGAACCAATGGGTTCGCCATGGCCTACGATTCGATTGTGCCAGTTGGTTAGTTATCTACTAATTTCGGTAAAAAACTCAGTGTTCTTTATACTATTCCTATTTATAGAAGCTCTAACATTTAATGTCATATCGCGTCTATAATCTTTGGTCTATCCATGAACTGTGTTTGGCGTGTGTATTCTGATTAAGTTCATTGATTTAATTACTATAACATAAAATGATTATGATTAAATACATTTAGGTAAAGAAATTTCAGCTCTGCTGGCTTGATGACTTCGGGAAATGTGAAAATATCTCAGTTTTGGTGGGCACCTCAGTTTCAACCGAGACACAGCACTAGCGCCTAATCCAAACTTTTGTTTAACGAAATTCTGTCATACATTTTATCGACAGTAAACTTAGACCACAAGTTACATTTATTTTGATATTTAGTAAACGAAATGATAGCAATAAAATTATATATCCATAAAGTGTTCTTATAAATTAGGCAATTGATATTGAAATCCATCATAATACCCGCTAATAATAGAATAGATAACGATCGAAATTGAAACTATTTCACAGGCTTATTCTGAAAATTATACGTTAGTGCGATAACAGGAAAACGATAAAATTCTGGGTACAAGCTGCCGTGATTGATTGATATTCTTGGAATTATTATACTGGATTGATTACTGATTCATGTGCTAAATAGAATCAATGTTTTTTTAATGAAATTGGCTGTTGAAATCGGGCAGTATTTATATTTCCAGTTGCAAATTTACTTAGTTAAATACCTAATTCCATTATTATCGCTATTCCATTATTTGTTTTTCGATTTTACAACAATCAAATTCTATTCTTTTCTACTTTTATCCAATTAGACATCTGATCTAAATTACTATTATCTTTTCTCATTTTTCTCACTTTTTAGTTAGTCTATTCATGTTTGATATTATCCTCAATATTTTAATTTGATATGTTTCCAATGTACATTTAGAAACAAAAAGAATGAGCCGCTTTAAATAGCATAGTCCCTATTATGACCCACTGCGCATGCTCGAAAAGGTGAAGCTGTGGTTCACGAGTTAACGCATTGTTAAATGTTTTAAATACGCTGTATTTGGTTTTAATCGTCTTAAATAGTTGAAAAACAGTGAAGGAGGCATGTTTTTAGATATTTACGAGTGTTCGACAAATGCAATATTAGTCAAATCGCGACATATTAAATAAAGCTCAACTCTCGTTCATAGTAAACAAGGCGACTAGTATGTGACGTTCGAGTAGCGTCGATCGTTAAACCACTTACAGAAAAATGAAATACATATAAGAGCGACGGTTCAAATTCTTCGACAATGTTTTTTTTTTACTCATTTGTATTTTCTCAAAATACATCCCATAACATTTAATTCCTGCCACGTAATATACGTCCACTTTATACTATATTAAGTAATATCCGTACCTTCGGAAACTCTATAACACTATTTAGCTATCAATATAAATTTAATCGCGTGTGCAGTACCACGTTTTAATAACAATGTTACAAATTTAAGTAATAAAATATAATATAGCTTCATATATTTATGTGTTTATTTAATTATTACGTATTAGCGAGGAAAAAGTTTCACCTTTCAATTAAAATATTTAGTTTATATATGTCAAGTCCACATAATAATAGTCCATAGATGATGGACAATATTAAAAAAAATATATATATCAACTATAATACTACTACTACTACTACTGCTACTACTACTTATTCTACTACTACTACTACTACTACTACTACTACTACTACTACTAATAATAATAATAATAATAATAATAATAATAATAATAATAATAATAATGATAATAATAATAATAATACTCATGATAATAATAATAATAGTAATACTTCCAAATAGTTTCTACGTTTTTCTTTAAGAATGGACATACATAATAAAATAGAAAGCATTTTAACAGTTAAAAAAATTAACCTCACCGGGAATCGAACCTGTAACTTCTTGCACATGAATCAAGCCAGTAGGCACAGAACTAAATGTTCGCTGCATGTTGAGTTTAAAAAATAATGTTCTTCAAATGAAGAAGGGAAACATACGTATTGTAGCTCTATTGTGCAATTAGTTTACTCGTGTGAATCGCGAGTTAGAACTTAAAATATTCGAGATCAAGAGTCGGCCCATTCTTTTGTCGCTAAGTGTACGTCTAGTTTCACTTGTTCGGGTTATAATTTGTACTACCTGTGGACACCACTATCCTTACTATCAATTTGTTCATCCTAACTTTTGTGTCAACCCTTACAGGTTTGTTTTTCCACATACTTTCTCTCGTGTAGTTTTAAATTTATTGAAAGGTCAACTAAATTAATAATAATAATAATAATAATAATAATAAAACTGAAATTATATATCAACTTGTAATATCCCCATTTTTTAATTTGCCAGGAAAAATGTACGACAGACCTGCAACACGCTTATTTAACAAATATTAATACATGTGTCCCCACCGATAATTCGGGTTGCAAACGATATTCTCTTTGCATCTCTCTCTTTCTCTTTTCCAGTTTCTTCCCAGGAAGATAGTCTCAAGTTTGAAGTTGAAAGCTTGTTGGAATTTGATAACTCGACTTGTCTCTTACTCCTTGAGGTATAACAAAACTCTGGCAATCATTCAATCTAGCACTTATATTTACACAAGCATGTTAAAGAGCGAGCTCAGAAGTATCGTACATAATTTTATCCAAGCAAAAAAAAAAAAAAAATTATGAAAGAAAATATGTTGAAAATTAGTCGTCATATTTTAGATATATAGCCTAGTATATATTTTAGAATTTATATGTGTTCTAGGTAGACAATGATATTAAAAGGATTTGAATATGCTGTAATCTTATCCAAGGTTTTGGATCTAATAGACAATGAACTATGATGCTAACCCTTAAATTGACAAAAACTCATTTCAAATGTGAGTTATTTAAATATGACGGACTGCACTGAAAACGAAATCGTGTATAACACTTATGAGGCAGACCGATTAATTCTGCACACATTTCAGTAATTTCTACTCGTTCGTTTTCTTCTGTTTTATATAAAATATTAAACAAATTAAACCAATTGATATATTATGTAGGATACATTGCCAATTTAAGGGTTAAATACTTTATCTCACATGTAAAATAAAGTAATGTTGAATAAACCTATTTTACATACGAAAAATCATTTAGAAAATGTATATTTTTATTTTGGTCCTGGATAAATAATATTTAAACAACAGTAGATCTATTTTAAGCTATATTTAAAATAACATATCTTAGAATTAACTATATCACAAATTAGGCAAATTTATTTTATATTTTAAAATGCAATTTGCTCATTAATTTATAAGAAGGATGTGGTCCAATGAAAGACATTTGAGTCACGTGATGGGATGTCTGAAAGTCACCGAGGCAGTATTTTTCTTACTTCCATCGCATTTAACTACTCTATAAAAATAAATTAGTGTTCTTATTCCTACCATGATGGGCGCACTAAGTGGGTGGAGGGACAATGTGCGTTAGGGCAGGGGGATGGGATCTTGTTCTATGAGGATTCCTTGGCCAGCACTAAATTTCCCACCTCTTGCTTCCATTTATATAAGTTACGTGATTTTTTTTTCAAGATTTACATGTAATATCTGGACGTAGAAAATTTAATATAATGTGTGTTTAGAAACAATGTTTTACTAATCCGAGATTTATAATACGTATATCCAGAGCTTAATATTGTACAAGGACAAGTACAAAATACGATGTTATTCGGTAGAGCTAATCGAACTGTAAAAATGAATTTAATTGTTTAATATTTTATTTAACCCTTAAATTGGCAAAACACAATTCTCGTGTCAGTTATTTAAATATGGCGAACCGCAGTGAAAACAAAGCCGTACATAGCTGTTGGTTTTAGGTATGTTGTGTAATTCGACACACATTTAAGTAATTTCTACTAGTTCGTTTTCTTTTGTTTTATTGAAAACATTAAATAAATTAAACCAATTGATATGTTACGTAGGATACATTGCCAATTTGAGGGTTAACGACGTTGTGTTTTAAAATAAGAGAAATCTCTATCAGCTGTTGAAAAACTGACAATTCTTTTATTTATTAAAAATATATTTATAGGTCTTCAAAATACGTGTATGAATTATTTTAGCCTTGCCTATATTTAATATAGGCAAGACTTTAAATTTTTATTCTTATAACTTGAGTATTCACATAGTACAAAAAATCAATTTCTCAAAAAAAAAAAAACTTTCTTTCCTTTACAGAATATCGTAAATTTTTTCTCTTAAAATTCATCATGTTTAGCTACGCGCGACATGTCTGCAAGATATAATTTACATATAAAATCACTGCTGAGTTTATCTGCTTTGATATCCAGGATTTTATAACTTATCACCAATGATTAGATTACGTGATTGAATTTCAAATTTACTTCCCACTTGAAAATAACTAAATACATTTGAAAATATGAAATAATTTTTCCTGGATTTTTTTCTTTTCTTTATTTGACACGTAGGCAATACATCGAAGAATGGACGAAAAATAACTTATGTAGATATTTATTTTAAACATCTCTGGATGTATTTTGTTTTTTAATTTCCAATACAATTTATGAAATTCAAAGTTCATTATAATCCATCGTGGTTTTGACTAATTTTGATGTGTTAGGCTTTTGTAGTTCAATCACTAAATAAAAAAGACTATAATGTAGTAATTTTATGGTTTATTAATGCAGAATATTGAAACTAAAAAAATGCAACCTAACACTTCTAATTTTGTTTCATTTGTATAATTTACTTTAAAATATCTTTTCATATTGATTACAAATTTAATTTCACCTATTTCTGCTACGAACCAATCGCAACACCTGCCAATATTGTCAGACGTGTGAGATTTATTTATATCCATAGTAATTCTGCCCGAAGGCAGGTCCTTCACTGCAATCATAGCATTTTCATGCTATGCTTGCAGCTTTACTAGGGAATTGTGTAGGTGTGGTAGCTTCCCGTTGCTTTCCACACCTGTGAAGGATGATGATAATGATAAGGATGTTGATGATGATGATGGCCATATGATTTTGGGGACCGTTTGGGCCTTAAAGTTTTCCTGACATTTGTCTTACAGGTGAGGAAAAACCGCGATAAAAACTCACCCAGAAAAAATGCCCCGACCGGGGATCGAACCGGGCCCGCTGCGTGACAAGGCAGCACGCTACCTCGAGACCACAGCGGTGGACATTTATTTATATAACCTTATAATTTAAATTTAAATTCCATTTGAAATATATAATTAGCAATTATAAACCTAAAATTTCTTTAATGATATTTAAATACATTCACTATTTTCGCCCAGTTAATCAGGTTTCTGATATTCTCTCATGGAATGACGGAATTGTAACCGACTTCTTAAGTTTGGGCGCCTGGAAGGCGCAGTTACGTTACACCGATGATATGATCGGTGATTAATGCTATGAAGAGTCCTTAAACGTCAGTATAAGAATAATTCCCTTTAAGGAAAAATCCCGGTGGTCTGACAGGGAATAGAACACAGGGCTTTATGAAATGTAGCCAGAAGATATATACACAAGACCATGGATCTCGTCATTTATTCACTGAATTTAAAAAGAAAGAACATTTATATCGTTTACGTTAAAATAGCTTTCTATTGATTAGTAAATTTAAATACGCCTAATTCTGCTACAGTATTATCAGAATTGTGAGATTTATTTTTATAAACTTATAATTTAAATTTAACTAAAATGTATAATTATGAATAATTACAAACCTAAATTTTCTTTAATACTACTTAAGTATATTCACTAACTAAAAAAATAAAAGTTTAAATCACGTTTTTATGAGACTCAGGACTACTTTTAATTTCTCATCAAATTCAGTTGAGTTCTCGAATTTTCCTCGCCTTAAAAATTCCATTGACAATTGATAGAAAAGAGAGTATAAAATAAATATACATACAAGACGAAAAACATGATAATCGAATATATATATTTTTTTAAATACTCGTATTTCATTTTTTTGCAAATAGTGTAACTGAATAAAAAATACACTTCAATGTCATATCTTTGCATTGATGTGTTTTGTTAACGAAACTTAAATTTTGTGTTAAGTTGCTATTTCATTCAATGTAACTGGATATGCGATCTGTGCATAATGTCGAATATTGTGCAACGTAGCCTAGAGCGCAAAATATGCAGACAACTGAACATGAATTATTTATTTGCCCTTATATATATTTTTTGCTTCAATTTAAAACCAATGACTATCAAATAGTAGGCTACTCAGGTGATATCATAAAATTGTTTGTGTAGGATATTCACACACACAAAAAAAAAACACATAAATGCGGTATATGTACTTAAACATGTTAAACATGGTGTGGACATGTAAGCTCAAAATAGGAATATCCATCCATCCATAGTAATTCTGCCCGAGGGCAGGTCTTTCACTGCAATTATAGCATTTCCATGCTATGCTTTGCAGCTTTACTAGGGAATTATAGGTGTGGTAGCTTTCTGTTGCTTTCCACACCGGTGAAGGATGATGATGATGATAATGATAAGGATGATGATGATGATGATGGCCGGATGATTTTCGGGGACCGTTGGGCCCTGACATTTGTCTTACAGGTGAGGAAAACCCCCCGAAAAAACCTCACCCAGGAGCCTGTCCCGACCGGGAATCGACCCCGAGCCCGCTGCGTAACAAGGCAGCACGCTACCTCGAGACCATAGCGGTGGACGATAGGAATGTAAGGAGAACGTATGTCCGTTCTGTTATGAACCTTCGGGTTCGATGGTGCCAGTGTGTTAGTTATGCATTTATACATATATACATACTTATATACAAATACATTCAGAGTCAAAGAAGTGATCTATAAAATGCGCATGTGTATTAGCACCGGGGGTGTACAGATTCGATCCTATTCATTGTCGATGGAAAATTAAAAATTACGCCTTCTTTCGGAGAAAAGTTAAAACGTGTTGGCTTTGTGTTAAATATGTAGACATCATATTGATATATAATCTATATCCCTGAGAGTTCACTTTCTAAATCTTTGATTGATGTAGTAAAAATAGGCGATGTTAAATTAATATCGTATGCATCCACGTTGATGGAATACAAATAATTGTATTTTTGGAAATAGCATGCCCGCCGAGAATCAGACTTAGAACTTAAACATGTCATCATGAACTTGATTAAAATTATGAGATTAGTCAAAATCAGAGCTCAGTATGATAAGTAATAGGTTTCATCGCGATTATTGCAAGCAGCAGAAGATTCATCTTAGAGTATCTTCAGCGACTTGATCAAAATTAAATTTGTCAATTGTAGTTGAGATTCTCAAAGTGTCACTCATTGAAATACTAATACAATAAGCAGTTGTGTGGTTGGTATCTGCTAGTATAATTTCTCCGATATCTTATATAAATAGTGTTATGGGATAAATTCTGGCCAAGGAAAATATATAGACCTACATATATAGCACATCCCATTTTCATTTAATTTGTTTCTGTATACGTTGTAACTCAAAAATCCTGATGGTATTTCCGAAGATTGCATTTACTAAATGAAATAAATGTAATGTTGATGCCATATGAAAACAAACACTTAAATTTTGAGGCACTGATGGGAACAAAAGAAGGCAAGAATCGAAAAAATGAAATAATTTTTCTTGTTATAAAAAAGGATGTTGAAAGAAAGTGCAATGTATTTTATGACTGGAAACATTTTAATTTTGTCACTATTTTACAAAGAACCTCCACACGAGAATGGTATTCGTCGTTGGAATAGACGATTAAGAGAGTCTGGAAGCCTATTAGAAAAACGTGTGCTGGAAGACCATTAACAAATGATGGAAAGTTATAAACCGTTCGAATACATTTGTTCATAGTTCACAGAATTCATTTCGTAAATGTTCTCGTACTGGAGTCACAGTTTCAAATTTTGTCAGCCAGAAAACATATTGGACTTTTCTTTCATCCTCCATTTCGATAACAATGTAAATGATTGAATTTTGTTTGATTGTTACCGCCTTTTATCTTCTTGAATGCCTCAAACATTTAGACGAGAAACTTGGAGAATGTTATTTTCGTCTGACATCAGTATTAAACTTATATATCTATTTATTCAGAAAATGCAATTCTCTGCATCCCATCATGACGTTTGGGACAGAGTGTAGATCTTTTAATTATATTCTATAATCTTCTAATTGTTAAGGTACTGTGAATATTCGTTTGATTTGGTACGATGGATTTGGGCGATAGAAATACTCCACCCCAAGTCGTGCAGCCCATTTGCAGGAGCTAAGATTTTCCCCAGCATTAACAACAATAACAACACATTTATAAGTATTGTATTTACAATAATTTCCTACGTCACAGCTTCAATCTCTAACAATACATCATCACCTGTAACAATAATTGCGCAGCAACAGTAACAACGCCTTTTTTTATAAATAACAATTATATCTACAGTGCACTCAGGGATGTTGGACACGTGCGAAGTGTAAAGCATAATCTTCCATTTGGTGTTTTTGGGGAGTTTTATAATTTAAAAAATTGGCCCTGATACAAAAGCGCGGTATGCACAAAGGGAGAGGACCATCATTATATGGAATTTATTTTTTATGTTAGTTTTATTTTGACATGCTTAAACATTTGTGGTCATATCACATCTAGAATTTGTGTATTGGTTGTGGTAGCTTCTTAAAACATTACTTGAACGATAAATGTTGAGATTTGTGCGTCTTCCTGAGGGTCCACATAAGAACGAAATTAGAAAATAGTTTCAAGAATTGATTCATTTAACAGTTACTTTAATTATTTAATTTATATACAATTAAAGAGGAAACTATTGAACCCAATAATCTTAGCTTTTCGAGCTGGTGTACTTATCACTTGAGCTACTCAGGTAATCTAGGAGCAGAGACAAATTTTGCTCTTTTTGAAATACCCGTATACCCATAGTGGCGAAATTCTTTAACATTAAAACATGATTTATTCTACTAAGAAGACATTATGTTAGGATTTATTCCTGGCCACTTCAGCTAATCATGAACGAAATATTGAAATTAATACATGACTTCTCAGGAAGCCATCTGAATCCAATAATTAATACAATTAATAAGATGAAATCTACTTAATAGCTTAATAAGTATTATAATGTATTTAAGCATCTTTTACTAGGTCCATCGCAAATTATAATACTTTAATATTAAATACAAAAAAAAAACGAAAAAAACTTTATGATTCTTTTCGAAGCCAGTGCATGACTCTAGTTGTCCATTTATGTGTCTTATGAAAATTAAATTATATTAAATTTAATAAATTACAAAATAATGAATTGTGTCAATGAAATCTAAACCGATTGAGGGTCTTTCCACTTTTCAGCGGTTGCCCTTTTACCAGCCGGCTGCTTGCCCTTCACATCCACATGTGTCAATCACAGAGGTAGATGATCAACAGCCAGTGTAGGGGTGACATGTGGTTAGCATGTCGAGTCCCCCAGCCGTTATAGCTGGTTCCTCAACCTGGAGCCGGTACTTATTGTAGCTACCCAATTGCCTCACGATGCTGGGTGGGCACCGGTCCCATACTGGCCGAAATACCATGAGAAAATTTCTTCCCCCATGGAGACTCGAACCAGCGCAAGTCCTGTAGCTCTGCGCCAAGGCTTCCTACCTTAACCGCTCGGCTACGGCGCGGGACTTATCCGATTGAGGGTCTTTCCACTTTTCAGTGGTTGCCCTTTTACCAGCCGGCTGCTGGCCCTTCACATCCACATGTGTCAATCACAGAGGTAGATGATCAACAGCCAGTGTAGGGGTGACATGTGGTTAGCATGTCGAGTCCCCCAGCCGTTATAGCTGGTTCCTCAACCTGGAGCCGCTACTTATTGTAGCTACCCAATTGCCTCACGATGCTGGGTGGGCACCGGTCCCATACTGGCCGAAATACCATGAGAAAATTTCTTCCCCCATGGAGACTCGAACCAGCACAAGTCCTGTAGCTCTGCGCCAAGGCTTCCTACCTTAACCGCTCGGCTACGGCGCGGGACTTATCCGATTGAGGGTCTTTCCACTTTTCAGTGGTTGCCCTTTTACCAGCCGGCTGCTGGCCCTTCACATCCACATGTGTCAATCACAGAGATAGATGATCAACAGCCAGTGTAGGGGTGACATGTGGTTAGCATGTCGAGTCCCCCAGTCGTTATAGCTGGTTCCTCAACCTGGAGCCGCTACTTATTGTAGCTACCCAATTGCCTCACGATGATGGGTGGGCACCGGTCCCATACTGGCCGAAATACCATGAGAAAATTTCTTCCCCCATGGAGACTCGAACCAGCCCAAGTCCCGTAGCTCTGCGCCAAGGCTTCCTACCTTAACCACCCGGCTACGGCGAAACTTCGAAAAAAAACCTAAAATAAAATCTTGTATAAATATCGATAATGATTCGGGACCATTTAACCAAATTAAAGGCTAACATATTAATCATAGAGTTTTAACTTAATTACATTTTACAGCTTGAGCTTAAGTTAATTGATTTAATAAATGAAGTAATTGTATATAAATAAGTGTGAAGAAATTTGAACTTAACAAGATTTTCTATCAGACTATTGGGCGCCGGGACTTGTGCTCTTAACTTCCAAAAACGAGTCTGGAACTTTAGTATGTGAGTCAACTGGCTTGGTATATTTCAGTACTATTTTAATCAATTTAAAACTATTTTGGTAGAACTATTAGTTTGTTGTTATATAATGAAATAATTTTATTTTCAGGCTCGGTAAAACGCGAGTTAAGTGCTTTCAAGAAAATAAAGTGTGGAAACAATACGGTCTGTGGACTTCTGGAATCGAAAGGTAAGATAATATACAAATATAAAAACCTATAACATCGTAGAATATAAAATTATATGTTAACGAAGATCCTCTCCCTTATAGCCAGTTTAAAACGGTGATATTTGCAAAATTTTCTTCTCATTCTATTAACTTTTGAAGTCCCTGAATCATGGCGTGATGTATATTGAATCTATACATAATAGTACACGTCCGTTTTATTTTCAATATGTTAGTGATATTTTGTCATCTGATGTTAGTTTTTATGTCAGTTTATCCACATAATTGACTAACAATATGACACATTTAAAGTTGGATAATATCTTAATAACGAATTCAGAATATAATTATTACAATAATCTAAGAATATAGCACTTATTTACTGTTTAGAAATGAGTATGAAATAAAGAAACGTTCTTAAGATATATTAAATATAAATGCTTAAAAAATATACAATGAGCAAAGTTTAATCTTTTGGGAAGCATAAATCTGTTATAATGTAGAATCAAGAGTAAACCAGTCATATTCAAGAATGAAGACGTCTCTCATAAAATAAACTTAACTTCTGATATCACGATTTTTACCTGAATACAGGATAAACTTATCTAATTTCTTGATAGAGTCTATCTAATATTTTGATAATATACATATTTTAAGATACGGGGTAAATGCTGTATCATAATCGTGCCTGTCCAGAGGCCTAAGGTGGCAACCCCATCATTGGACTTGCTCACTTTAGGCCAGTAACCTGTTGTGAGGACTTACCTTACTAAAAATGTCTCAAAGAAGATATAAAAGGACTACTCCTAAATAATGTTTGGGCAGACCCTTCAAATGTTGTATTGAGACCGTAACAGACTACTAGGTCCATTACATGAAAGGAAGAAGAAGAAAAATAAGAAGTTTTAAGTAACGGTCTTAAGTAAAGGTGGTATTGGTTATTATAAAATCATTCTACATAACAAATTTAATAATTTTATAATAATACTTATATAACGGTAATAAGTTGTAGTCTGTACATTCGGGAAACAATGCCAGTGTAATTTTTTTTTCAAATATGTTGGCTAAGTGTTTTGATAAAGGAACCCATGGTTTCTGGTAATTTGTCATTACGTAGTAACTTAATATTGATGTATCAGTCATTAATTGCATTAATCAGCTGTATCTATTATCGAATAAACCGAAATGGAGTGACAATGTTATTTATATCTTCTAAGAATTTTTATTCTTTAAAAAATAGCGTGATTTTAAAATATGTCCACGTTATTTACTGTTGGTTATTCAGTATCTGGAGTGAAGGAATTTATGTCTGTCGCGTATTATATA
This sequence comes from Diploptera punctata, assembly GCA_030220185.1. Classification (NCBI taxonomy): domain Eukaryota; kingdom Metazoa; phylum Arthropoda; class Insecta; order Blattodea; family Blaberidae; genus Diploptera; species Diploptera punctata. Next base: position 509,570 of record JASPKZ010000030.1, on the reverse strand, counting down.
AACACTCTTATCATCTAAGAGTTTAAGTAAAATTGGGATACAGTATTGAATAGAGCATGCTAGTTCAAAGTATGTAATACATGTCTGACACATTAACATAAACTTACTGTGTAATAAGATATAGGATACAATAGGTTCCTTGCATCAAAATTACTTGAACAACCTCTACGGTTTTGCCTGTAAATTGCATTTCCATTTTTTATAATATAATAGGCCTGTACCAGAACATTATATAGGCCTATATAATGACATAATATACGTTTCCTCTTCATCATGGATTCCAAAGGTTGTAAATTTTATTTCAACATTAAGGTCATTGGGTAATAAATTTCCAGTTAAAACTGGGATGTTTTCAAAATTCAATATCCCAAGTTCTATCCAAGATAGAACAAACTTTCATCATTAATTAAATAGACAGGATTTTCAACATACAGTAGCTAAATATGTGAGTAAAACTTATCTGTTTATGATAGACATTTATATCTTACATTTTCCCGATCTTTATATTTTAACTCCACGTGTACTTTATCACAAACTATTAGAGACAGCAAGTTTTTTATCTATCCCCTCACCTGAAATTATTGAAATAAAAAAATTACCAAATATTAAATAAAATTATTTTATACAATTTTTCCATCCATCCATAATAATTCTGTCCGAGGGCAGATCTTTCACTGCAATCATAGCACTTTCATGGTATGCTTTGTAGTTTTACTAGGGAATTATAGGTGTGGTAGCTTCCCGTTGCTTTCCACACCGGTGAATGATGATGATGATAATGATAAGGATGATGATGATGACCGGATGATTTTCGGGGATTAAGCTTCCTGACATTTGTCTTACAGGTGAGGAAAAACCCCGAAAAAAACCTCACCCAGGAGCCTGTCCCGACCGGGAATCGAACCCGGGCCCTCTGCGTGACAAGGCAGCACGCTACCTCGAGACCACAGCGGTGGACATACAATTTATAATATATTAAAAACTAACTTTTGATCACAAATTAATAAAGAATACTGGTTGTATCAAATAAGTGTTGAGAATAACGTAAAAATTGTTTAACAGTGCTGCCATAGTACGTTTTGAAAAAGTAACCCCTACACCTACACAACAGGGTAAACATATTTTTTTTAATTGTATTTTTAATTTTATATCAGAAACATAAACAATCACAAGTTTAATTCGCATATTTATTTGTTGAAAACAATCTGTTCAAATAATGTTAAACGTTTTGTATATCTATCTTGGGTATAACCTGATTTATTGAATTTTGAAAAGACTGGTTTTGACTGGACAATCGCTAAGAGACGCCCTTAGTAAAAACACATTAACATAAAATTAACAAATTTTTGCGGATATTTTTAAAACCATGTTAATTCAATTTATAAAATAAGAAATTAAAAAAATCATGAATGAGTTTTTCAGCATTATATATGAAAAACAAGAAATTCTTTAAATGTGATTATAATCCTTTTAAAATTATTTAATTTTGATTGTAGGTTGTAAGTTGTAAATTGTAACTGGGTATCAATAAATTTAGCCTTTTCAGTTTAAGCTTGATAAACGTAAAGTTTTCTTCCCTACTTTTAGTCATTAATTTATTTGGAGAAATCGATACTGTCTTTAACATAAAAATGTCATCAAATTGACAAATAATCACCAACATGCGAATAAGAATTCAGGGTTATTTTTCTATAAGGCAGTCATACATTAAAAATTTTACTTTGTTAAAAAATTGGATCAAACAAACGTTATTGCAAAAGACATATTTTCTACTCACACATAGAAAATAATCGATGTGTGAAACACTTTAATAACATCTGCTATTCTTTAGAAATATTTTCAATAATATTAATGCATTTCTTTAACAATGTTAAAATTTTATCCGATATTATTTTAATATAATATTGGATGCCAAATACAAATTCTTTGTAGAATTATATTGTCATAAAGTTTGCTTGATCGCATAAGAACATTTAATATATTTATTTATATGTCTTTGTTTTGGACTGGGGGGAGAAGAAAAAAAATGTTGGGCCAGAATTAAATTATGATTATATAAAAAAGAAATTTCCCCATTATTAAAATAATATACAAGGGGAAACATTGTGATCCCCTTAATTAACTGAATGGTCCGCTATGGAACGGCGTTCCCTGTTCCATTGCCAAGATTTCGCAGTGATGTAGTATTTCCCCTCTCACTGGTATTTCACACATATCCACTCCAAGCCTCTGCTCACATTTAATGTACTTGCTACTCAGATTCCTAGTTTTCCTTTAAATATGTAAATTAATTCATTTAAACAATATTTTTTATTTTAAAAACAGACAAATGATAAAAAGTATGCGTTCCTTTGAATTCCGTACCAATGCAACAGAATACAAGACAACGAATTGAGTAGTATAAAGTCTACACCCACGCATTGTATACAAGATGAATTAATTTTTTTTGGTTGGAGCCTATTTTTAACAGCAGCCTAGTTGGAAGCGTGTTTAATAAAAAAAATCCGACAAAGGTTTCTCTTACTAAGTGATTTTTTTCCTCTTTATGTTTGTAACTGAAATAATGCTAATTGGGAAATCAGTGAACTCGACCGAACACCGACACATAGTAAAAAAAGTGAACATACATAACTAGGTTGAATAATTCGGAAATTATACTAACTTCGATCTATATCTGATCTAGAACTTATGTTCGAAGTATTTCTAATTCTATAACATCTGTAACTCCTGAATTTGTAGTTAAGAAGTTAATTGATATCTTAAAACAATTTTAAATCAATTATTTAATTTTAGAGAAGCTTAAAAGTTATAATAAGCATTTTGTAAACATTCATGATTTTAGAATTTCTATTCAGATGTGTTACAGGCTTTTATAAATCTTCCTAATTTTTTTCTCGATTTTATTAACTGTAGGTTTTGTACTGTACTTGTCAGATTGTGGTATTATTATTATCATAATTATTTTCATTATTATTATTAGTACTATTATTATTATTATTATCATCATTATTTTCATTATTATTATTGTTATTATTATTATTATTATTATTATTATTATTGATTTAACTAAAATATATACTTGATTTATAAGTAGCAGATTTGACGAAAAACATTTAAATTATATTAAAACAAAGTTAAGTTTAAGTATTCGGTATTAATCTTAAAGGGAGAAGGAAAAGTCAACCAGATATAGAAAAAAAAATCAAGTAAGGAAAATAAATAAATAAATAAGAATGTGGAATGTGATATTAACATACAGAAATGTTCTAAATAATCCATCCATAGTAATTCTGCCCGAAGGCAGGTCCTTCACTGCAATCATAGCATTTTCATGCTATGATTGCAGCTTTACCAGGGAATTGTAGGTGTGATAGCTTCCCGTTGCTTTCCACACCGGTAAAGGATGATTATGATGATGGTGGTAATGATAAGGATGATGATGATGGCCATATGATTTCGGGGACCGTTTGGGCCTTAAAGTTTTCCTGAAATTTGTCCTACAGGTGAGGAAAAACCCCGATAAAAACCTCACCCAGAAAAACTGCCCCGACCGGGGATCGAACCCGGGCCCGCTGCGTTGCAAGTTCTAAATAAAGCTTAAAAATATTAGGAAAGTATACAGAGTTACAATGTGAAGAATAGGTACCTAAAATTATTATTAGATGCCTATTATTGGGGTATACTTTTTAAAGAATATTCCGTTGACTTCAAAACTGGATAAATTCGCATAAAAATATGGATACACATATGTTATCAAATCTTTTTGCTAGTAATGACAGCCTATGTTAAAATGAAGAGAATAAAATGTTCTGGTATAACAAAATATGATGGAATTGTATTATAAAAGCATCAGAGGACGGACAACACAAAAGAGAAAGAAAAAAGTAGATGAAGTTCCAGAAAATATTAATCTCATAAGATTAAAAGAAAATGATTTGAAAGTTAAGTACCTTTGAAGAGTTTCATTGAAAACGTGTCATAATGAAATTATTGCATAATTAACAATGATAAATTATATTAATTAATAAATAAGAAATAATAACAAAAATGTCAAATTTAGCGACATAATAAAAATTGCAATAAATATATTGAATAATAATAATAATAGCTCTAATAATAATAATAATAATAATAATAATAATAATAATAATAATAATAATAATAACAATAATAATAATAATAATAAATAGTAAATATTGAATTAAACAAGGGATGTGTTGATGTTAGTTTTTTGACACAGGCACAGTGATAGAATGAATATTGTTTTCATTATAGAGTACCTCTATAATGTTAGCAATAATGGAGTGAAGGGTAAGATTGAGACTTAGGTACGTGAGTTGAAATTACTGTGGGGGAGTAAATGTTGATCTTGGTATTGTGACCTGCATGGCCTCAACTGTGCAAATTAGCGCATGTGTCCTCCGCACTGCAGTCGCTGCGTGTGCATATTTATCAAATTCTAATCACCTTGTTCCATCTGCCCAAAAAATAACTTGACTATATAGTGCATATGTGTGATAGCTCAAAATATGGTTGTGAAATGCTAAATATAACTTATCAACATTACAGTAGGACTGTTGTTCTCAGACTGCTTTAGGAGGTTTCGTATGCTATGCATAATACTACCAATACAACTATTAATTAACTATTTACATGTTATGATCATGACGATGAAACTGGAATCTTGTATTAAAGGATTTGCGGGATTCTAGTGGAAATGACAGTATACATTAATTCGAAGAAAAATGTAGAAAAAAACTTTAATTGTTGAAGAAGTATATGTGTACGATCTGACAAATAAATGAATGACATCCGATAGAATCCCTAAGAAGATATTGGAGTAGAAAATAGATAGGAAAAGTAAAAAAAGAAAAAGGGAAGACCTAAAGAAGGTCTTTGGATGGACGTTGTGATAAGCATGAACAGACTGAGACTTACAGATGAGGATGTTCAGGACCGCTACAACTGGAGAAGAGGAATTTCTTGAGAGTGACGGAAAACTACTTTATTATGGATAAATTGAGTTCAGATTTTAAAATCCGTACCTGATAAAAGAGTCATCTGCAACTATATTAACTTCTGTTGCAAAACGTCACACTATTAAAATTTAGGCTTTCAAAAAACATGCTTCATCTTCAGGATTTCTCTATTTAGACTCTTAACTTGTGGTATAAAAATGTTCTGAAATGGGTATTCCTATAGGAGGAAAAGTACTGCATTCATTGTTGTTTGCATATAATCAAATAATTTTTGCAGGGGATGAAGTTGATATGAAATATATGATAAATAAACTAATGGAATGATATAAAAATGGGGACTGAATATAAATTTACAGAAAACAGAATATATGTGTTTGGGAAAGGATGTGGATGACCTCATACTTGAAGCAGAGAAAATAAAAAAGTGTGAATTTTTTAAATACCTTGGGTCAATAATTTCAAGTTTAGATACCTGTGAGAGAGATGTACAGACTAAAATTGCAACGGCAAAAAATGCAACTAAGACAGTACATGGAATAATTTGGAATAAAAATATTACAAAGGAAACTAAAATGAAAATTTATAAGAGCATAATACAGAATATTTTGTCATATGGAAGTGAAACTTGGTCCTTGACGGAATTAAAAAAATAATAAAATTAGAACAGTTGAATTTGATTATTTTAGAAGAAGCCTCCAAAAAACAAGACAGGATAAAATAAGAAATGAATTCCTTTGGAGAGAAATGAATGTCACCACATCTGTTGTTAAGAAGATTGAAAATCAAACGCTTAAATGGTATGGCCATGTACAAAGAATGGAAAATGAAAGATGGCCAAAAAATATATACCAATGGTCACCCCCTGAAGAAATAAACGTGGCAGACCAAGATGGAAATGGAAAACCTACGTCAGAACTATAATGGATGATAGGAATTTAGAAGAGGGAGATTGGAATGATAGAGATAAATGGAAACTGAAGACTTGCAAACCTATAAATGGGGGAAAGCCGAAGAAGAATAAGAAGAAAAAGAAGGAATAACACGAGAAATCCTGAAGATGAAGCATGCTCTTTGGAAGGCCTAGATTTTAATAGTGTGACGACGTTTTTCAACAGAAGTTAATATAGTTGAGAACGATTGATTTATCAAGCACGAATTTTAAAAGAAAGAAAAATTAATCTGAACGGTGTTCTACCATGAATTTTAAAAGCATAGGATAAATTAAATATATATATATATATATATATATATATATATATATATATGTTTGCTTTTATCCGGAAAAAAGTATGGAGGAAAATATTTGAAAATAGATTACAAGTTGATAGAAATGACATAAATAGCTAAGAATTATGGGTACATCTTATGGGAATACACTAAAACTAAAGGAATACCCACATCAGTCTTAAATTTAAATTGCTAACCAAAATAGTCGAGCCTAACCTGACGTTTCTCCAACTTTTTAGGCATAGACTGTCATTTACACTAGATCGGCATGGGTTTGTTGTTGATCAGTTGCATCAATCATTCAAACAAATGAATTATTATTTATCCAACAACTTATAATAAAGAGTCATTTAGTATGTTAATGTTAAACATGTAAACTTACACCATTGTTTATATTTCTATAAGCATGGAGTGAATATTTTTTTTTTACTCGCCACTCAGGCGAGTCACTAAAAATACAATATATGGCAAACTTGTAAAACATTCCTGAAATTGATAAATGTATCGGATAATGTGTTTTATGTTCCATTTAAGTGTGTTGTAATGAAGTAAATTAAATTGTTTATATTAAAAATAAATTATAGTAATTGTGCTGCGAGATATTGTCATTAAGTAACAAAATCGATACGTTTCAGGAAAAAGATCTGCTTAAAAAATCGAAATTTCAGTTTTAATGGAATTGTATTATTTTAAAAAATCACCACTTTATATAATTATGTAAAATTAAATTTCTCTCTTTGTGCCCTATTTTAATTACTGTAATTTGAAATATTTCGAAACAGTATTATGACTTTAAAAAATAATACGTCTAATTATCTAACCAAATTAATAATATTATTTATTTACGGTTAGATATGGCCAAACTTAATTTGGTGCTCATTTTATATTATTTTTTAGTTTAATTATTATTTATACAGACTTCAAAGAGGAAGCCAGATATAATGAGAACAGTTAAGTCTCGTAGACTGTGATGGCATGACATGTGGCACGAATGGGGAATGAAAGACGTGCATGGAAGCTTCTTGTAGGAAATTCTGAGGGAAAATACCCAGTTGGTAGACCGAGAATGAGGTGGGAGAATAACATTAACTATGATTTAAGGGAAGTAGATTATACAGGGGTTGATTGGAAAAAATTGGCTCAGAATACCGATGTATGGAGAGCTTATGTCCGCGCGGCCATGAACCTATGGGTTCGATAGTGCCAGTGAGTTAGTTAGAGGCTTCAAATCTAAGATCATATCGCATGAAGAATCTTGAGGTGCATCAGGTACAGGTAATCTTTGTATTTCTGTTTTTTTTTTAAGAAGTTCAATTATTAATTTCAGTGGTTATTATTAAATGATGATTACGATAAAATAAGTCCCGAAAATTAAATTCAAAACCAGCATGTGGCTTGACGACTGAGGAAAATCAGGAAAAAAACTCAGCAGTTTTTAGCACCGGGATTTGAATCCAGTGCCCCTCAAATGCTACCGTTTGAGCCAATTCGCTTGAATTAGAAACCTTTGTGATCCAATAAAATGGGCCTATATTGTTATCAATTGTTGATTTAGATTATATATAAAATTAAGGAAAATATTAGATTTATGTTATGTTGGTTTAGATAAGAATGCAAGGAAGTAAGGAAGTTGGGTAATATATTACAGCATAAAAAATTTAAATGTCAACTTAGAAGCATATTATTCTCAACTGTTCAATTTGTGAGAATCATTAAGATGTAATTTCTTGCAATACCTTGGAATATAGCAATACCACACGAACAGTAGGACCTATTATTTAATTTAGGATTAGGTTCTGTCAAACTTCATTTGATTGTGCTCATTTTTTAAACTTTGCGTTCAAATATACTATATTTATTAGTTATGATTAATAATTTGTTTAGTTTCGGTATATCATGTAAAATGTTAGTGTTACACGTATTTAGATTAGATAGCTTTATAATGTGATAATATTTAGCTTTTGGTAGGACCTACATCATGAATCATGAAATTAAAAAACATACATTTTTAAATGTAGCTTCTAAAAATAGTAAGCCCAAATAATTTTGCTTTAAGGCTATACAATACATTTATATATAAATTCCAGGACATATAATTTTTAATCCATTTTATTTTAAAATCGCTGTAATTACTGTGAATCAGTGTCCATATATTAATTTAAATTGTGTATTTTAATAGTATTGAATTTATGTGTTTTTGATTTTTAATCTTAGAATCAAGTTTTATTTATTTTTTACGTTTTCTAGTTTTGCATCATATACTCCATTAAGTCGTTCTTATTATTATACAAATGTATTTTGGTATTTTATATTTATATAAATATAATTTTGTTAATTATTCCCTGAATGCTAGTTTCTATTCCATCAGAGAAAATAAATAATATTTATGTACTCGTAAAAACTATATAAATAAGTACAACAATTGTTTAATTGCGTATTTTTGAGTTAAGATTAATCTTAAATTAAGATAAATTCGAGCTGTAACTCTGAAATACAAAAACTACTGCTCTGGTAAAATTTATTTGGTTACCAGATATTGTCATGAATGTGTTATAAATCGTTTAAAAACTAAGAAAACAAGACTGTGAGGATTAAATATTAAAAAAAATAATTATTAGAACTTAGATTTGAGCTTAGTATGGAGGCTATCAAGTATTCAGGAGTATCTAAATATTATCCATACTCAGAAAATTGCATTGTTTCATTTTTATTTCTATGCATCCACGTCTATTCTAGTATAAACATATATAAATTCTGAGATAAAAGAAAAATGAACTTATGCTCTTAAAACAGCATTTTTTAAGAACCTTTATCAACCGTACACATCTGAAAATTGTCTTAGGGTGGATTGCAAGAAAACATATCTGTAAATAGCTTATTCCTTTATTACTTATTGGTCATTAAATGTATTGGATTTCGGGAGTTGCTAATATCTAACTTAATGGCCCACGAATTGTGAATTTATCCATGAAACCTGGAATTTTATGAATGACCATCGCCTTCTACATCGAATCGAAGTTTCTTTTTCGATAGAATACAAAAGGCGTTGCATATGATGCAAATTCAATTTTTTTCATTGTTTGTTATTGGCTCGCTATTATTTTATATTTTTATTGTCTAATGCCACGTTGTCTTTTAAGACATTTCTGGCTTTGCCCCCATGGCATTGGCAGAATTGTAATCCATTTCTTAGGTTGGGCATCTGGAAGGCGGAATTATGTTACTCAATATGGATGATAAATGATAATGAAGCGTCTGGAGAATTCGTAACCTAAATTTAACCTGAATTCCAGACCGTGGGAAACCACAAGAATAATTCTCTTTAAGGAAACATTCCTATGGTCTTACTGGGAATTGAACCCGGGACCTCATGAACAGTAGTCAGAAAAGCAGAAACATTTTTTTTCTGAAAGAGACAAGCATATGTTGTTGGATGTAGTGAAAGAACATAATATGCCTTATTATTGTTGTTGTTGTTATTATTATGGCAGTGATTATAAATTAAATGGTAATAAAATGGAGAAATTTTATGTTTATAGGAGGCCATTCATAAATAGGCCTACAACGGGATTGTATGCCAGCAGTGTGTCTATATATATATATATATATATATATATATATATATATATATGAAAAAATCGAAAAACGCATGAATTATTGAGGAATATATATATATATATATATATATATATATATATATATACAATTTTGCCTATTTTTCTCGACCAACGAAATAATTGAGTACATAATATTATGTGGTATAAGGACTTAGTAATGGGAGAATAAATGTATAAAAAACAGCAATCTGATAGTCTGAACGTATATTATCACGTTGGCTTATATGACGCTAGCAGTTACTTTGTCTTCGTTCCAATATTCACAGGCTCACTCCTAGCATGCAATAGGCTATGTAACTTTTAGCCTGCACCATTAGCACTAATTATGTTCCTTGAAACACATTTTACTATTTATTGTACAATTATCATCTGATGGATCCTGCAACCCACCCTAAGTCTGTTAAATTAATAATCTGAAAGTATAAAATTAAATTAAATGATGAAGTTTTAATATGTCGGGGTTGGGGCGAGTGCTGATTGCCCGGATTTTTCCCATCACCTTTCTGCTAGCAGACGTATCTACTGATCTACCTTGTTTAACACAAGGCATGGTATCTCTACACACATTACAAACTTTTTTTCCGCCTTCAGCCGAAACTAAAAGACTTGGACGTTTAAACTACTGGACTGAATGGATATCGTCATATGTTGTGACAATTATTATAGGTTTATCAGTAACGTTTTTAATCATTTTGCCTATCCTTAATGGATAGATATAACAGATATTATCATTACTGTCTATTCAATTAATTTCTATGAAAATGGAAACTTAAAGAGATTTTTATTTGTTTACGTATCTCCCTATAACATCGTTACAATTGTTAGTTTGCTATATGCTTTGATATATTAAAAATCATTTCTCTTTATGACTTTTTTTGTTTTACGTTTTTGAATGTCTAGAACTTTTGTAAGATAAAAATAACATTATTTTGGGAATAATGCTTGATTTAGCTGAAAAATAACTAAAATTTTCATAATATTATTAATACATTTTTAAATTTCAGTATAATAAATTACACAGAGGGTGGTGAAGATATTTGGGCGGGGATGTATTCTTATATTTGTCGAGTGATGTTTTGCAAGAGATAAAACAAGCCAGTCGTTTAATATCTTTTGATATGACGATTTAAGTTTTTGAGTTCTAGAACTAGGTGTCATTTGAGTGGTAGGTGATGGGGTATTTTTTTTCTCTACTTTACTGCTCCGTTACAAAATTTGCGCAGTCGCTGTACATCGAACTTGATTCTATGATTTGTTTTTCTTCATCTAACAACTTAATTTTTTTTTGTAAAACACCATTGTGATTAATTTTTTGTTATTTTTAAAAATTATTAAGAATGAGCTATTATTTTTAACATTTCTTTTTATGAATAGTAAAACCGTTTTACTGAAAAAAAATGTAAAAGAAAAGAGTTATTGTTGTGGTATATGTTGCACACATTAAGATTGTGTACCACGTGACTTTCACACTGACGTGGCGGGTTGTCATAGCAACCCAAAATGGCGAACCGATATCACGTGGTGATAAGTTGTTCCTCCATGTTGGTTGCTATGTTTCTGCTTCATGGCCGACATGACCCGCATTATCCTGTATTTTAAGCAACAGAAGTTTTTCATTCTGATTCCCAGTACACAAAACTCCATGTATTGTATTATTCACTTGTCTTGAATTATTTATCATTTTACAAATTTACAAAATTACAATTAAAGTATTCTGTCATAATTGACTCGCTTATCAAATCTCCCTGAATTGCTTCTAATGGACTGTAATGCCATACTTTTCAACTTCAACTATCAATTCCCATCTGCGAATAGAAGTCCATGCTCATGTTTCATACAGAATAACTGGTTATTGAAAGTAAATTCTAATTATAGGCTATTAGAACAAACACAAGATTCAAAATAGTGCCTTTTTGTTATTTCATATTTACAGGAAATATCTTGTTTTACCATAAAATGAAGAAGTTACAGAGAAAATAATTTCACCATCAACATTATCAGTCTTGAAATAACTGATTTCAAAATAGGTAGGCCTATGATTTGAAACATTTATAATCAACTGTTATTTAAGTTTTTCAACATTTTCATTGGCTTCAAATTCTTCTAAATTAACTGTTGGATTCATGTAGAAAAAATAGTTACTACACATTTTAAGTATATTTTTATCCTCTCTGCCTGTGAGGACCGGACATGACCTGCCGGTATGTTTCCTTTCACATTGCCAAAATAATGTAAGCCGTTCATGTGACATCTCTTGGAAACCTTGTGAAAAACAATCAATTCGAATACATGGAAATCATTTTAAAAGAACAAGGAATTAGAAATGTTGTAAAATGTTAAATTATGAATTTGTAATGGAGTTTTATGTGCGGTATTTTCCGAGTAAAAATAATCTGATAAAACTATTGCAAGTTGCGATGTAAAGTTTCGTTGATATATTTGATTTTGTTTAATCCGTAATGAAAATTACATCTGCGCTTTATCTCTGCAGAGTGGCATGTTCGAGACACTTGACAGATATAGGAATTGTGCAGTTAAACATTTGTGCCTTGGACCCATCGAGTGCTTCTTGTTCTCGGAAAGGAGATCCTACGTGCTTTTCAATGCCACTGTGAAGAGACCGAGTGTCAGCCATGTTGCATTTAGTCCATGACCATCTTTATTTTACAAAGCCATATAGAAGACATTTGACAACGCTTTTGTTTCTGATATCTCTGTAATCGAGTAACTAATTCATTATCTTTTTTGTAACTAAATGTTATTCTAGCTTTAGCCATTAAAAAATACTTATTCCATTTAAACTAAAATTTATCTGAATTAATAATAGAGTTAGAATTTAACATCTCACCTCATAATTGTACATTTCTCGAAAACTAGTTTCGATACTTCTGTATAGTATTTTCAGCTCTGTCTAACACTTAGATAGAGATGAAGATGGTACACAGATGTATCGAAACTAATCTTCGATAAATCTACAATTATGAGGTTAGGTGTTAGAATTTAACTCTATAAATAAACCTCATAGTGTCACTTCCTTTAAATATTAATGTAAATTTGTTAATTTTACTTTAAGTCTAACATAACTTGTAACAGCAAATTACGAAAATATATACTTCTAAATTATTAATTGCATGTTCTTACTATTGCTTAAAAATCTTTCATATTATAAATTAATTTTACAAATAAATGGAGATACTTTATGAAATGATTAATGAAAAACTTAGATTGATTAAAATATTTTTGTCCATTTATATCTTTCAAATATACTTGTTTGTACGCATGGAATCTTATTCAGTCACAAATACCAGTCTACAGTGATAAATGATTGCTTCATATCATAAACTTACATTTTTATAATCGCAATTGTGTAAAGTAAATTAATGCCTTCCTTTGGCCAGCAACCAATCGAAGGGACTATTATTATGCTTTCAAGTCTTACATGAGAATTTCCCTCAAACGCTGGAGGGAAAATTTTCTATAGGCTCGTAACAGGCCTTGGCCTAATACTTGGAAGGTAGAAGAAGAAGAAGAAGAAATTAATATTATTTGATGGCTTATTTAAATTAGTTCGTTCCTATTTAACAAGCTAACATGGATTATCACAAGTTCAAAAAAGCGATGTAATATAGCACATAGTGCATGCATTTTATAACTCATAATGAGATTAAAAACAAGAAATTTCGCCACCTGTAGCTGTGTCCATCCACCTCTAAGTGTGTCACGTAACATGGTTTCATTGTTGTAGAATAAAATATTGAGATAATATGAAAAATTAAAATGATTTATTCTATATTATTATTTTATTTCTATAATTAAATAACTGAAAAAACATAGAAGTAATAGGAAACATTTGGGGTGGTCAAGTTTTTATTCGAAATAAGAAGCAAAGGTGTAGATAACATTGTAAATTATTAATTTAAAACTTGTAAAACCGAGTCTTCATCTAAAGCTTTAATGCCGGTTCGTGAAGTGTCTTTAATGTCCCTGCATATTGCACAAGTCATTGTATTCGGATATGCCGACATTTTCGAATTCTTGCTAGATCCTTCTTCTGGGATGAAGTGTGCTCGGAAACAACAGCACAGAGTACAATTCTCAACATCCCAAGATGTAATGTTACTATTTTAATACAATCAATTAGGTACTATATTTGAACATAGTAGGTAAGTTAAAATTTTGTTAGAAGACAGGTTTGAAGCGTTGCCAAGTTTTGCTATAAGGTTTTGTAATTAGAGATGGCCATGATTGCAACCCGTATTTGTAGCCATAATCTGTAGCACATTGACAAATTCGATATGATTTCAGATTCAAACAAAAATCCCTCTCTTATTAACAAGCGACGTGGTTCCTCGAGTGTGTATATAAGCTCTTACAATACAAATTCTTATCCTTCATGTCTTCATATAATTTTTTTTTTTAGAAATCTGACGAGTTTATAACGGTTTTTGTTATTTTTATAATACGTGTATTCATTTTAAAAAAACAACGAACAAATTGTGTTTGTTTCTCACTATGTGAACCCCAAACCAAACATTCCGCTGACTAAAAGGAATATTATATGCAACAACAAAGTGATGAACAGTGTGTTAGTAGCGGATTTCGCCGCTTTTGACGTAATACCGAGCGGTGGATGTACCATAATGTTTGTGCCACTGGAGCTACAGGCAGAGTATACTGCAGTCCTGGCTGCCCCCCCGACCCCTGGCGCTTCACAGTGTTGCACTGTTACCGCTGTGATGCTGGTGGTGGTGGTGGTGATGGTGGTGGTCGTGGTGTTGGTGCCCAAGCATTGCTCGGTGTAACAGATGTCACCATCCTCCTTTCCGCAGTGGTGATAGCAACAACCTCCATCCCCGTACGAAGACTTGGACAACTGCTCTCCCGTCTCGGGGATGTTGGGATCTGCACACACATAATAAATATAAATTGTTAATAATACAATAATGTTACTACTACTACTACTACTACTAATACTACCAATAATAATATTGTTAATAATAATAATAATAATAATAATAATAATAATAATAATAATAATAATAATAATAATAATAATAATAATAATAATAATAATCATCCGGTATCATGGCACCTGCTAATAATAATAATAATAATAATAATAATAATAATAATAATAATAACTCACTAACTCACTGGCTCTATCGAATCCGTACATTCATGGCCGCGCGGACATAAGCTCTCCATATATCCCTATCCTGAGCTAATGCTTTCCAATCATTCCCTGTATAATCTACTTCCCTCAAATTATAGTTAATGTTATTCTCCCACCTCATTCTTGGTCTATCAAATGGGCGTTTTCCTTATGGTTTTCCTACAAGAAGCTTTCATGCACGTCTTTCGTTCCCCATTCGTGCCACATGTCCTACCCATTGCTGTCTACGAGACTTAAGTGTTCTTATTATATCTGGCGTCCTATAGAGACCATGTAGTTCACTATTAGGTAGTCTTCTCCATTCACCTGTCTGTTCATCTCTCTTTGGTCCAAAAATGTTCCTAAGAACTTTATTCTCAAATACTCGTAATCTCCTATCCTCCCTTAAAATAATAATGATAATAAGAATAATAATACTATTATTATTATAGTAATAATAATAATAATAGTAATGTAATAATAGTAATACTAATAATAATAATAATAATAATAATAATAATAATAATAATAATAAGGCATTCCTGGTTAATACAGCAGTTAAAATATCCCATCAATAAAAGTTTGCCTTTTAGAGCTATATGGCCCCAATGAAGAAGGATGGAACAAGTAACCGAGTTTTTTTTTCTTTTTTCGGGAGTAGAAAACCAAAGTAACATTGGTCACGTAAGTGGAAAGATATTTCCAAGAAGAGTTGAAACTAATTAGGCTATACCAAATTCGAAGTAACCAGCTGTTGCATTGTTTTATTTGTATAGCTGGATTTCTTTTCAGATTTTTAACCGCGATTGTGATTCACACAATTTTAGAAAAATAGTAATATTTTTACACGCTTTATATTAGCTTGACCTGTATCTATCTATCTATCTATCTATCTATCTATGTAACAGAATCTTTCAACGCGATTTTCACCCACTTAAAATAATTCGATCGACTTTAAACTATGTATACTTGTAAAGGACCCGCGACAATACAATAATTTCATATTTATTTTCTAAAATCCTGGCCAGAATCATCAGAAAATCAAAAAGAGTGTCTTTGTATTTATGTAACGAAATCTTTGAAAACGATTTTCACCCACTTAGAAACATTGGATCGACTTGAAACTTTGTATACTTGTAAAGTACCAGTGACAATATAATAATTTCATATTTATTTTCTAAAATCCTGGCCAGAATCATCAGAAAATAAAAAAAAGTGTCGTTGTATTTATGTAACGGAATTTTAACACGATTTTCACCCACTTAGAAACATTGGATCGACTTGAAACTTTGTATACTTGTAAAGGACCCGTGACACTACAATAATTTCATATTTTGTTTCTAAAATCCTGGCCAGAATCATCAGAAAACCAAAAAATAAATAAAAGTGGTATAATAGGTCGACTTTTTAGACTATCATTGTAAGAGCTCTGTTGGTCGAGCGGTGAACTCTAGTGGTATATAATTTCAGTAATCCGTAGGTCGCTGGTTCAAATCCGGCTGGGGAGGATTTTTTTTAGAAGAGTAATACTTTTAGCTCATACTACAATAGTATCGAATTTAAAGATATTTACATTTTTATCTTATTCTGTAAAATATTAAAACTAAAAAATAAAAAATAAATAATAGTTTTAAAAAACTAAAACAACACGCTTTATTAGAAAACCGAACTAAAAAATGAAAAATAATTTTAATTTCCAACACGCTTGGGATAAAATTAAAATGGTCAACAAAAATATAATCTCCAACGCATATAGAATAAAACTAGAATTATCATAAGTAATGCCACGAGTGATTTCCAAATTATCGATAAATTCACGACTCACGAAGTGAGGAGTGAATTTATCTAGAGAATTTGGAAATCAAGAGTGGCATTTGTTAGGACTATTTAACGTATAAAATTAAGCTGTTTACTCACAAATCATTATTTAACTATAGTTATTTTAAAATATTTATATATTTAATTTAAACGGCGATGTTTGAAAACAAATGAGAAACGATAGGTTCGCTTCATCTGCTTCTTTTGTTTATCACTGCAACCAGATCACGCTATTTATTGTCAAAGGAACGCAACATTGTAAGAATGCTCTCTAGTGGAGAAAAAATGAAACACATCAAGCTGTATATTAATTCATTTCTGATGTCGTATGATGTAAATATGACAATTATATTTTTCTGAATGGTTACCTGGGAAAAAAATACATTTAAGAAAGTGCAAACAGTGGTTTCTCTTTTTGGTGGTATAATCAATTGCCACAAATGTTTTTATATTAACTCCCGCATGCGGCATGTGTTGACATTCATGCACTATATATATAGAATCTAGTAGCTGCATTTCTCGCAGACTCATTCACTACAAAATAATGGTCAGACCTGTTCAGAATATTAATAAATAATAGTTTCAAAAAACTAAAAGAACACGCTTTATTAGAAAACTAAACAATGAAAAATAATTTTAATTTCCAGTACGCTTGGGATAAAATAAAGTGGTCAACAAAAAAATCATCTCCAACACATATAGAATAAAATTAGAGTTATCAACAAAAAGAAAATAATTTTACCATCAAAAGCGTGGGGTGCTCTATATCAATTAATATATTTGATAATAAACAGATATTGGTAAAAGTAAGATCTCTAAGAAGAAAATGTAAAAACATAAAAATCACCCCACGCTTTTGATGGTAAAATTATTTTCTTTTTGTTGATAACTCTAATTTTATTCTATATGTGTTGCAGATGATTTTTTGTTGACCACTTTATTTTATCCCAAGCGTACTGCAAATTAAAATTATTTTTCATTTTTTAGTTTTCTAATAAAGCGTGTTCTTTTAGTTTTTTAAAACTACTATTTATTTTAGGAGTTCTTTCACAATACTCTGGATTTTCCCTGGAAAGGTCCTACACAAACCTCTATCCTACGCATTATCTTCATTCATTCATATGTTGTTCCTGCTAATTCTTATTCCATCCATTCCTTGTTTCTTAGGTCTTCTCCTTCCTTTTCTGCTCTCCGCCGTCCATTCTACCATCATCTTCGGTATTCTGTCATCATCCTTAAATTCCTTTTATTTAATCATATCAATAATATTTTGTTCCATGTCCATTATTTCTTTTATTGTAGAATTTCTTATTTTAACCAGTCTGGAGTTCCTTGCAGCTCTCCTCCACATGTACATTTCAGCAACTAAAAATATGTAGTGGTTGTTTAACTTCCATAAAGGAAAATGTTCTATATTAATGCAATGTATGTACCGTGCATTGCAAATAAAATACTATAGCTTCTTAATACAGAATTTCGAATAATAATAATAATAATAATAATAATAATAATAATAATAATAATAATAATAATAATAATAATAATAATAATAATAATAACAATAACAATAAAAATTATATAATATAATTATAATGTTTTATTACTATTGACCTTTACACAAAACATATTTACACTAAACAAATACTTAAAAGTAAATAATTGGATGAGGAGTGACAGAATTTACACGTTCAATTTACACGTTGAATCAATTAGGACTCTATTATAATCTCAAAGTCTGAACTTCAAAAACTAAAATTATGGATTTTCAGGACAAAGTGCCAGACAGAGCAAAAATAGTAATCAATAATGAAATAATAGAACAGAGAGCACACTTTAACTATCTTGGTTCAGATATAACATACAGCTATGATTGGGATATACATAATAAATTAAACCGATATCAAATTATTTGTGGCACCATAAGAAGAACTCTCCGAAAGACTCGAAGAGAAACTCAGCTCAGGTTTTATAAAATTATGATTGTTCCTGTTCTTTTATATGGATCTGAATCTTGGGTACTTACAAAAAAAATATATATCTCACACATTCAAGCCACTGAAATTATTTTTTTAAGATCCGTAAAAGGATGTACACGCATGGATAGATTACACAATGAATCAATAAGAAATGAACTGATATTTTCAACACTTGATAAACTAGAAGAGCATAAATACCAATGGAAAGAACATTTAGACAGAATAGACAATGCAAGATTACCCAAAACGATCAACACCTACAAACCACATGAAAAAAGATCCAAGGAAACGATGGACTTGAGACCGGAACAGGTCGCATTGACCTAATCCTGGAAAGGAAGAAGAAGAATAAGTGACAATGATGATGAATAAGTAGAAGAACAATGTTGGAATATTCCGTAGTCAGGTAGCTGTCAGTTCGTTCTTGCTACTTGAGGGCAGTCCTTACTTTGTGAACTGATTACAGCATTTAAATGTAGGAAAGACTACTGCTGCTGCTAAACTTGAAGCGGTGATTTGTGAAATTAGTGAAGTTCATGTAGGTAAGGACAACATTTTTCTCACATCTAACTATTAAATATAGCATGATACAAGTAAGCTGCCATAACATCGTGTGATGTTGAGCATAATTTTTCATCGTGTGAAACAATTCTGACAGATATGCCTTATAGTTTACTATCAGAAAATATAGAAATGAACACTTCTGTGTATTCCAAACATAATTGACAAACTGATTGTTCAAAGCACAAGTATTACCAAGACTAAACACTATGCTAGACCCATTTCTTGAAAAAAAAATATTAAAATAATTCTAGCTGCATTTCAGCATGTGACCAGCCTCATGGGCTAGTGGTCGGCGTTATTGACTACTGTTCATTAGGTCCCGGGTTCGATTCCCAGTCAGACAATAGGATTTCTTCCTTAAAGGGAATTATTCCTGTGGTTGTCCATGGTCTGGAATTTAGGTTAAGTTTAGGTTAAGAACTCTCCTGTTGCTTTATTATCATTTATCACCCATCATATCGCCGGGGTAACGTAACTCCGCCTTCCAGGTGCCCCAACCATAAGAAATGGATTACAATTCCGCCAATACCATGGAAGAAAGCCAGAAATGTCATAAAAGACAACCTGGTGGCATTAGAAAAAAAAAATCATTTCAGTATATTTGTAGTGCCTTCCTGTATAATCCCAGAGGAACAAGAGATGTTGGCCGACCACGTAGAAGATGGACTCCACTTTTAACTTCGCCGGAACAGGCTGCATAGCCTAAACCTTGTAGTAGAAGAAGAAGAAGATATTTGTAGTTCAATATTAAATGTAACTTTAATCCCTAGAATTAATAATGGACTAATAACTAAACATCTTCTTTCTCCAAATATGACTGTTCTGAATCGTTCAATATAATGTTATTGTTACATTTGCATGTACAGGAATTTAATCTATTTATTCAATGTAAAAATAGCAATAATCCAAACTTTACCTGTTCTAAATTTTGTTAGTGCTACATTTCATGGAAGCCTGTTTGTTTTGGTTGCAATTTTTTTTTGTATATGTTTGGATTTCATAATTAAATATCATTCAATAAATTAATTCATTGTATTATATATAACGTCTCAGTTTTGATTTATTAAGGTAAAGTGATTCCACTATAGTTTTAGGTGGCCTTTTGGGTATGTTGAAGCTCCCATCTTTCTAGACAACAAGGCACGAGATGTCCGCCGGATTGTCGGATCTGCCTGATGGCCGCATTTGTGCCCAAAACATGTATCCAACACTCATTTTCATTAGCAGCTGAGTCGACCCGAGGGCCACAATGCCACCAGCTAAAAATCTTGATCATATCGAGAGTCGAACCCACGACATTCCTGTTTGTGTCACGTTTCCTTATACAACAACGCTATGGCATGATCCATTAAAATTGTTTCAAATTATGGACATGATATTTTATATTAGGTCTGGATTAATGAAAAAGCTAATTAAAATCTAAATACAGTGAACATCTTGTTTTCTTGAGCCATAAATAAGGTCTGCTTGTCTCTTTCATGTGCTGGTATGTACACTTCATAAGTTAGTAAAGTTTAGAAAATAGTAGCTTCATAATATTTTTGTCATAATTTTCATATTTTTCATATTTTTTACGATTTCATATTTTTATATAATTTTCTTCATATAATTCCTCGCTCTACTAGACCAGTGATCTGTCAAAATAGTGCGTTTGTTGAAAATAATCATCTACCTACTTAGATCGGGATCCGAACAAACTATTCAATTTATTAAAAACTATTCAATTTATCTCGAATAATTTTAGTCCTTAGACTTCATTTGACCTCTTTAGTAATTTAATGTAATTCAAGATAAGATATAAAATATTCCATAATACACAAAAAGTGAAGTGACATTGGAACGCCGTGTTTTAATTATTCAGGAAGAGTTCAAACTCCCTCCGTTACAATCGCATTCGAGGAATCCTACCTTTGTTTCCATTGCAAAGATGGCCACCATTCTATTACTGGAATTTGAGGGTTTTGGAAGTTTTCATCACTGAGAAGCGACTAAATTGTATCTATACAACCAAAAAGGTTAATGGAATAACAAATTATGTGAAAAAATGTAAACCTAGAATAATATCATGTCAATATACAAAGAATATTAAACAAAACAGTCAAATAAGTAAATTTATTGAAGAAAAAATATTAGGACGGAAAGATAGCTGAAGCCGTAAAATTTCTTAAAGAAGCATAAGAAAAAGATTTCAGTGAAAATATCAAGATAACCTATACATCTTTTACCGGAAGTTAGACTTGAGACGGCAGGAAGGAATGTGCCATCGCGTTCAGTTGTGTCGTGTTTGTGCGAGAAGTAAACAATCTGACGTGGAAACTCTGTAATGAGATTGTGGTATTGGAGACAGAGCTTATATTTAATTATTTTTATTAAATGGAAGCGGATCTGATACAAAGAGACGAGCAAGATGAGAATTGCACCATGTAATGTAATTCCACCTGATATTGGGACTAGCTCTATTTGTGCTTTTCTTCTGACAGGAACCATTATGAAATTGAGTGATCAATATAACACAATAATGAAAAAACAATAATAGGCTAATAATGACTATAAAATAAATTATTTTTATTTCGGAATTTATCCACAGTACAGTAGTTTTCGGTAACCCCCAAGAAATTCGCCTTTTCCAGTTGTAGCGGTCCTGAATATCCTCAACTGCAAGTCCTATTTCACTCATACTTCTTCTCGCACTGTCCATCCAACCTTCTTTTATGTCTTCCCTTTCTTATTTTCCTATCTGTTTTTTCCACTCCAAGATTTTCTTATTGTATATCTGGCTTAACTTGGCGAAGAGAGAGATGGGTAGATAAGGGTAGATCCTTGACCGCTTTCGCTCAGTCACAAAAGAAAGAACTCACCCTGTTGTCAGTTTTCGTCTTCCCGCTTACCCCTATTAACATCTGGTGAGGAAAAACCGTCAACACTGGTGCGAGTGAGAGAGGTGAGCACAATTGTCTCTTTCCACAAATTTTTCGCAAAATTAAGCCAGACGAACTATAGGGATCCTATCAGATGTCATCCTCTTGAGATATCCATACCATCTTAATCGTGTCTCTCTCAGTTGTATGTAATATATTTCTTTCAACTTCCTAATTTCTATGTTTTTAACTTTTTTAATCTGTACTTCCGCCATGATCTTCTTTAGTAATCCATCTCTGTTGCTCATAACTTTATAGCTTGACATATTTTAATAATTATCATGTCTCTCTGATCCATATAATACTTTCTACAATGGTCTTAAAATATATTTCTTTGTTCTGTAGAGGATGTTTAAAAGCATGCCAATTACTCTCCGTCTATCTACTATTCTTTTTTCTATTTCTAATTGTGATGAACCTTCTTTTTCTAAGATTGATCCTAGATATATAAATTTCTTGACATGGGGGGATTTTAATTTAACAACATTTTATTATATGGGGGAGGAAAATAAAAATATAATGGTAGGTATAGTAGGTTTAATGTCATTCATTCCTCTAAGATAATGTTCATCAATATTGATTGTTAGATATTTTGTTTTGTTTATATTAATTTGTAGTCCCCATTTTTTCATATTATTCGATTAATTTTCGAATCATGTATGATACATCATCTATGTATTTTGTAATAATGACTTGACCATCTGCAAATAATGGGTTATGTAAGTAATACTTTTCAATGTGAATTCCTATGACCTGAAATTTCCTAGACCATACCGTGTAAAGTAATTGTTTTTAACAAATAAAAGTACATCTTCGTTGTTCATAAATGTAAAATTTTGCCACAACACTAATTCTAAGATTTTTAATATTTAGTTTACAATGTGCAGTAAAACTTGAATTCAGTATTATTCTTAAAATATATTTTGCATATATTTTTAAATATATTTTTATGCTACTACCATACATATTATTCCATAATTAATCACACTCTTAAAATTAGCAAAGTACTCATATGTAGTTAAATCTATTGAAAACGGTGTCAATAACATAAGGGTGCATGTAGGCAAACAGTATTCGGATACTTTTGAAAATCACAATGGATTAAACAAAGGATATGCACTATCTCCTCTACTATTAAAATTTATATTAGAGCATGCCATCAAATCTTTGGAGAATGAAGAAGGCCTATGACTCTATGGTATTAATAGGCTGTAAGTTTATGCTGATGATATAGTATTATTGTGCTATAATGGGGAGATGCTAAGGGACAACACGCACACTCTTTATTGAGTAGCACTAAGAAATTGGGACTGGAAGTAAACATCAATAAAACTAGATATATGTTCACACATAGAAATGCATTATATAATGAAAATGGGCAACTAATGACTAATGAAGGAAATTTTGAAGAAGTGGCTGATTTCAAGTATCTAGTAACAATAATTACATATAGATATGAAATGCACAAAGAAATTAAAAATAGGCAGACTCAATTCTGGAAATGTGTGCTATTATGCAATACAGGGACTCTTGTTTTCCCATCTTCTTTCAAAAAACGTTAAACTGAAAATATATAAAACAGTTATTCTCCCAGTTATATTATATTATTGATGCGAAACATGGACTCTTACTTTAAGGGAGGAAAGAAGATAACGAGTAATTGAGAATAAAGTTCTTAGGAAAATTTTTGGGCCAAAAAGAGATGAACAGACAGGTGAATGGAGAAGACTTCATAATAGTGAGCTACATGATGTGTATAGGAAGCCAGATATAATAACAATAGTTCGATAGAGTCTCGTAGACTACGATGGGCAGGACATGTGGCACAAATGGAAGATGAAAGAGGTGCATGGAAGCGTCTTGTATGTAAATCAGAGGGAAAACGCTCAGTTGGTAGACCAATAATGAGGTGGGTGAATAACATTATCCATGATTTGAGGGAAGTAGATTATACAGGGAATGATGGGAAAACATTAGCTCAGGATATGGATGTATGGAGAGCTTATGTCCGCGCGGCCATGAACCTACAAGTTCGATAGAGCTAGTGAGTTAGTTATTAGTCAGTTAGTCAATAACATAATGATTAATGACGGTGATAAAAAATAATAATGCCAGTCTACCATCTAATTGTTTATAAAATCTTAATAGGCCTCTTCTTTTTTTTAACAAAATGTTTTAAACAAGAAAATAAACTACTCCTCAAAGTATAGACCTCAGATTCTGGTCTTGAGTCATATTTCAGAAATATTTATTATCCTGCGACGTTACGAGTCTCTAGTTTTCGATGGAAAGAATTCGTGAGATCCATTTCTACAACTTCAGTGTTTTTAATGTTTTCAAAAGTTCACTCACGAATATGTCAAAATGGGCTATGGATCTATACAGATGGTAATTTAAATGATCGGGGATATATGCTGGAATTTTTCCAAATTCCTGAATTTTCATGATAGTTCGTGCAGTTTGGAATCTGGTCAAATTGAACCAGCGACCCTAAACAAATCATGACCTGTTTTTAGTTATGAATTAATGTTTTTTAACAAAATATTATTTGGAATATTTTCTGATAAGAAATTAAACTGCTCATCAAAATAGAGACCATCAGGCTCTATGGTCTTGACTCATCTTTCAGGGGAGTTTATTATCCTGCAATGGTAGTAGTTCTGTTTTTTTTTTTTTGTGAAGATTTATTTGAGATCCACTTTCATAGCTTCAATGTTGTTAATGTTTCCGAAATTTCTCGGAAGAAATGGGTAAAATGGAACATGGATCGAAACAAATGATAATCTGAAGGCGAAAGTTTAGGGCTAAATGCTGGTGTGGTAGCAGTTTGATGCCACCCAATTCCTGATTTTTTGTCATGGCTGTTCGTGCAGTTTAGAGTCTGGTCGGATTTGAACCCGCGAGCCTACAAAATTTACATGTTTGTTTTTTTCTACAAAAATGTGAGAAATACCTTAAAATGAAGTGAGAATTTGAGGTGAAAGTAACCTAAAATCAGCTTGTAAAATATATATTAGTCATTGTTCAGACAATATAGCCAATTTATCATAAGTAATGCCACGAGTGATTTCCAATTTATTTAGAGAATTTGGAAATCAACAGTGGCATTTGTTAGGACTATTTAACGAATACAATTAAGCTCTTTACTAAAAATAATTATTTAAACCGGTGTTTTAAAATATTTATATAGTTAATGTAAATGGCGATGTTTGAAAACAAATTAGAAATGTGAGGTTATGTATATTCAGTGCAACTCGATCATATTATTTATTGCCAAATAGGATCGCAATATTGTAAGAATGCACAATAGTGGAGAAATAATGAAACACATCAAACTATTATAATCAACATTATAGGTTAATCATTTATATTTTGAATAAACAACTCAGTAAAATCACTGAATCTATTAATTATTTGCTATATTCAATGTATTTGTTGGAGAAAAATAATGGTCTAACCTGTTCAGAATGTTAAAAAAGGAGGAACTTTCTTTATCACAAAAGCAGGAGCTGATAAAGAGAAATCGATAAAGAGCGAGGTGAAACACGACTATCATTGGTGTAAAACAGAATTAATTGAAACGTGATTGGGCATTGACTACCATTTGCGACATGAGTTAAATAGTCACAAGTAATGCCACGAGTGATTTCCAATTTATCTAGAGGATTTGGAAATCAAGAGTGGCATTTCTTAGGACTATTTAACGAATAAAATTAAGCTGTTTACTCAAAAGTCATTATTTAAATATAGTTACCGGTATTTTATGATATTTATGTATTTAATGTGAACGGCGATGTTTGGAAACAAATCAGAAATGTGAGGTTATGTAGGCTACATTTACTGCTAGTTGATTATATTATTTATTGCCAATAGGATCGCACTATTGTAAGAATGCACCCTGTGGAGAAATAATGAAACATATCAAACTCTATATTATAATCAATATTATAGGTTATTGATTTATTTTTGTAAGTAACCACTCAGTAAAATCAAGGAATCTGTTCATTATTATGTATTTGTTGGAGAAAAATAATGCCCTGAGTTGTTCAGAATATTAAAAGGAGGAGCTTTCGATATCATAGATGCAGGAGTTGATAAAGAGAAATCGATAAAGAACGAGGTGAAACATGCCTGTCATTGGTTGTAAAACAAAATTAATTGAAACGTGATTGGTCATTGACTACCATTTGGGACATGAGTTAAATAGTCACAGAAACCCGTGAACAAATAACTGAACGCTAAACTATTCTGATGGGTACTAACTCGCTGATTTTCTCAGCCATCTAACACTAAGTTGCACATTTTCTCTTCCGAACTTGCTTACAAATGCTGAGATAGAATCCTCTTATATGCGAGTAATAATGTTGACAATTTGTTCTAGCGGGAACATGTGTTATCACATTGCTAACATGACACTAGCATTCATTTGTTTTCCGATCGAATATTCACAAGTGGCACGGTATCATAGAATAGCCATTGATAATTCTGAGGATTTTTATTCTTGAATGAGTAATATGTAATTACTAATATATATATATATATATATATATATATATATATATATCAACGCCCTCGAATATGGGATTTTATAGTGGATATAGTGATATATCGTATAGTGTAGGGACTATGCAGTGTCTACAAATTCATATAGAGTGAGATGGAATATTTAACAGCGAGTATCGCTGCATAACGGTTCATGGAATATAGGCTAACACATGTCAGGGACACCAACATCATACTACTATGTGATAAATGAGATTGGATATCTTACATCGACACCATCAGTTAACATCCCTCAACAATATCTCATAGTTTTCGAAGAAATTAGTTTCCGCGATATATAAATGTGTTTTTAACTAAAAAAAACAGTTCTTGAATAATTGTGGTTGATATTACGGAGAGAGGGAGCTATGCCACTTGGAGAATAAATGAAAATAAACAGTGCTATTTATATTAAAATTTATATTTTTCCTTTTGTATAGTTTACACAACAGTTAGTTAAATAAGAAAAAAAGTTATCACTTTAATAATAATAATAATAATATAATAATAATAATAATAATAATAATAATAATAATGATAATAATAGTAACGTTTTGTTTATTCTGGCATAGTTAAGGTTGTAAGGCCTTCTCTTCCTCTCAACCAGCACAAATACAAATTAATATTTGACAATATATTATTATTTGTATTATATAAAACTTTCCTCATTAGAGGATTGCCTCAAGGACAAAGTGATACAGACAATTAATTTTTGTAATTGATGAAATATATTTTGTAAATATATTTAAAAAAATTCAACTTGTAGGCCTAATTGAAGTATACATACTATAAAGCAATTTTGTAAATATGGTTTCTTAAAATTGAAATTGATCCTCTAATGGCAGCGATGGCAATTCTAGAAAGATACACCCTGTCCAAATCTAAGGAATTCCAAAATTTGACTAAGAATCCTGGTATAGTACCTCTTGCTCCGATCATCAATCCTGTGACAGTTATACTATCTAGTTGGTATTTATCTTGGTAATAGTCAATTGTTGGCTCATATATGGCTTTCTTTTCAGAGTCAACTTCCTCAGGTTGGCCACTATGAGTCTCAAAACGAATTGTGGGATATAATATCATACCAGTTTTAGAGGATGGTCTAAATGCAATAATATCTATTCGTCTGTTACTCCCATTAGTGGCCACACCATGTACTTCCTCATAAACTGTGTATCCAAAATCTCGCAAGGCTTCTGCCATCATATTTCGAATAGTGTGATGTCGAATGTTTCTCAGTGATTCTCCAAATGGACAGGCCCCAAGGATACACTATACTAATTATAAATAAATATATATTAAATGTAGCAATGTAAATTTCATGTGCAAACATTTTATACGATAATAACAATAATAATACTTACGATAATAATAATAATAATAATAAATATAATATTATAATAATGATAATAATCTAATATATAAAAATGTTTGTTTGTTTGTATATTGGTTTGTATGTTTGTTTGTTTGTTCGTATTTTATGCGCGGCCATACCGTTGATCCGATTGTGATGAGGCTTTTTGCAAGATGTTCAGGAGATTCCCGAGATAAACATAGGCTATAAGAGAGTTTGTGATACTCAACTCTTACACCCTTAAAAATTGTCCTTTGTAGTGAAAAACATTAAAAAAGTAGCTCTTTGGACGTTTAAATGGCTTACGCTGCCTAAACCATAAGAAATACACAAAATTAATGTACACAGAATTGAATATCTCAAAAAGCTCTACAAAAAAAAGTCCGCGACAGCATATGTTTATCTCTTATGGATAACTCACAATAAACATTTTGTCTTTCATTGATGCCAAGAAGATCGAGACAAGTACGTAGATTCCTGTGCAAGCATAGCAGCATATGGCGGGTATTCTTTTACGGATAACTCACAATAACGAATTTTGTCTTTTAGCTTATTAATGCCAAGAAGATGGAGATAAGTAGATTCCCGAGCAACGCGGGGTAATCACCACGGGGAATCTTATAATAATTACGATATACATTTATAATTATTTTTCACTTTACTTATTCAACTAATCATAAGGAGTACGTTAAGTTTTGTATTTCAGCTCATTTATGCCAAGAAGATCGGGATGAGTAGATTCCCGGACAACTCCGGGTAAACCGCACGGGGTATCTAAAAATTATTACGATATAAATGTTTCCCCTTTCTTATTTAACTAAACATAAAACATATTAATTTTCTTATTTCAGCTCATTTATGTCAAGAAGTTCGGGATAAGTAGATTCCCGGGCAACGCCGGGTAATCAGCATGGGGTATCTAAAAAATATAAACGTATAATTATTTTTTCTATTCACTTATTCAACTAAAAATAAAATCATATTAATTTTCATTTATTTAGGCGTAGCAGTGCACGTTGGGTATTAGCTAGTCATCATCATCATGAACAAATTCGTTTTAGGCCATGTGGCCTGTACGGTAAACCTAGCGAAGATGGTCTTGATCTTTCCACCGATGTTTTGGTCTTCCTTGGTCCCTATGTCCAGTTGGGGTATATTGGAATGCCAATTTTGGAAGTCTATTTCTTGCCATTCTTCTCAGATGATTTTTCCACATCTTGACCTACTGTATACGTTATTATATTATGTAGATGCTGTTTTATTATACTGACGGGTTTGGTTTCATATTATGTGACTTGCCTGCTGTATAAAATAATTAAAGGTAAGAAAGGAATTCAGTTAATATAGACCCTCGACGAGGCGGTTAAAGTGGATCTGGGTCCACTTTACACGAATTGTTTTACAATAAGGGTGTTATATGTAAAAGCCATACACTCAATTTTATTTAATATCCTTGTGATTTTACCTAAACCCAAAGACCGTCGCTGTCTGCAGATGAATGACGTGTGAATGTTATAATCAACGATATTTTTTTTAAACATTAAATAAATATCAACTTTTTTAATTACGATCAGCCATAAATACTTTCATAAGTAATGCCACGTGTGATTTTCAAATTATCGATAAATTCACGACTCACGAAGTGAGGAGTGAATTTATCTAGAGAATTTGGAAATCAAGAGTGGCATTTGTTAGGACTATTTAACGAATAAAATTAAGCTGTTTACTCACAAATCATTATTTAACTATAGTTATTTAAAATATTTATATATTTATTGTAAACGGCGATGTTTGAAAACAAATGAGAAACGATAGGTACGCTTCTACTGCTTCATTTGTTTTAACACTGCAACCAGATCATACTATTTATTGCCAAAGGAACGCAATATTGTAAGGAGGAGCTTTCTTTAATATGGTAATTATAACACTGATAAATATTTGGTGAAACACGACTCTGATTGGTTGTAAAACAGAAATCATTGAAACGTGATTGGTCATTGACTCCCATTAGGGGCATGAGTTAAATAGTCAGATTAATTTGTGTCTATCTATATAACTTTATAGAGTAAATAAACTTAAAATATATTTGAAGAGAAAAATTATACGCTCAGACCGGGACTTGAACCCGGGACCCTTGGTTCTCTAGACCAAGTGCTCTACCAACTGAGCTACCTGAGCAAGTTCCGATCTAAACGCAAATCTTTCTCTATATACATTGTAATTCCCGTGCACCAAATGCTGTGAAGCCATGCTTCTATCTTGCAAATGGCGGCTCCTTTATTAAGAAGACATATTTGGGAATTATACATTACAGCCAGTGCGGCTTTTTCCAAGTTTTTATTGTTGATTTCGTACATCTCAATGATGGATAAATCATATTTGAAGAGAAAAATTATACGCTCAGACCGGGACTTGAACCCGGGACCCTTGGTTCTCTAGACCAAGTGCTCTACCAACTGAGCTACCTGAGCAAGTACCGATCTAAACGCAAATCTTTCTCTATATACATTGTAATTCCCGTCCACCAAATGCTAATTTTTCTCTTCAAATATGATTTATCCATCATTAAGATGTTCGAAATCAACAATAAAAACTTGGAAAAAGCCGTACTGGCTGTAATGTATAATTCCCAAATATGTCTTGTTAATAAAGGAGCCGCCATTTGCAAGATAGAAGCATGGCTTCACAGCATTTGGTGGATGGGAATTACAATGTATATAGAGAAAGATTTGCGTTTAGATCGGTACTTGCTCAGGTAGCTCAGTTGGTAGAGCACTTGGTCTAGAGAACCAAGGGTCCCGGGTTCAAGTCCCGGTCTGAGCGTATAATTTTTCTCTTCAAATATGATTTATCCATCATTGAGATGTACGAAATCAACAATAAAAACTTAAAATAGTCTAAAGGCTTGGATGGACTCTGGAGTCCAGTTTACCCGCATATAGAGGTTAAAGTGGACCTTTCTTGTAATGTAAAAAAGTTTATAAATTATGAAGATGTTCTCCCATATTTGAATAAAATAAAAATGATATTTCATAGTTATAACACTAATGATAATCACTGTAATTAAACAAAATACAAATCCCTTAATTAAAAGAAAACAATTGAAAACAGGGGTCCACATTACCCGAAGTTCCTATATATATATTACACTTCTAGTACATCTAATATATAAAAATGAATGTATGTTTGTTTGTACTTTATGCGCGGCCATACCGTTGATCCGAATGTGATGAGGCTTTTTGCAAAATGTTCAGAAGATTACCGGGATGAACATAGGCTATAAGATAGTTGTAGTACTCAACTCCTTCACTCCTAAAAATCACCGTTTGTAGCGAAAAAGTGAAATATTGTCCCTATTTTGACGCTTAAATGGCTTACGCTGCCTAAACCATAACAAATACACCAAATTAATGTACACAGAATTTAAAATCTTAAAAAAACTGTACAAAAAAGTCCGCGACAGCATATGTTTATCTTTTACGGATAACTCACAATAACCATTCTTGACTTTCATTGATGCCAAGAAGATCGGGATAAGTAGATTCCTGGGCAAGCGTAGCAGCGCACCGAGAGTATTCTTTTATAACGAATTTTGTGTTTCAGCTCATTTATGCCAAGTACATCGGGATACGTAGATTTCCGGGCAACGCCTGGTAATCAGCACGTTGTATCTAAAAATAATTACGACATGGCTTTACTGATAGCAATTGCTTGTATATTAAGTTTAGGAAGATGAAATTTTATTTACTATTTGGATTGTATGAAAGGTAATTTAGAAATAGAATTATTTAGTTTATTGTTCTTTTTAGTTGCAATAACGAAGAGAACAAATTTGTAATTATTTTTGCTTTAATTATTCAACTACGTAAAAACACATTATCATTTATTTAGGTGTAGCAGCGCACGCCGAGTATTAGCCAGTAAACTAATAAAAATTAACAAAAATAAAGAAATTAACAAAGAAAAAAATAAGATATTTATCAGATCAAATGTGGGGATATGAAAAAATGTACAATAAGAAACTGGATAATTAGAATAAAGGAACATCTTATAAATGTAAAGAAATGAGGAAGTAGAAAAATCTGCACTAGTTCTTCATGCTTGGTCAGAAATGCACAGAATTGAAATAAAGGCATGATTAATGAAACAGATGAGTCTAGAGAACTCACAGTCTGGGATAAGATCTGTATCCATAAATACAAGGACCAAATTATAAATTTTGAAGTTACTGGGGAAAATAATTTGATTTGGAAGTTCATCGGTCAACCAATATCCGGAAGAAGAATGGGCTTGTAGGGTTAGCCAAGCATGAAAACAAGTCAGATATCACTTGACAATGAAAGGAAGACTCTTTGAAACAGTCCTGGATTTATAAAAAAAAAGTATGAGATAGGTGTAAAATCTGATTAATTTAATTATAACAACGCACATTAAAAATTTGCAACTGTAAATTTAATATTCATATTATTAATCGCATTAACAGCTTACAACAATAAATTTCATACATCATTTTATAACGAAAATAAGGAATGTCTTTCTGAGTGCAAGTAAAGTCTGCATTGCGGCAGATGAATTCTGCATACATGCACGAAAACACACCACAGTCACTACCATTCTTTTGCCGAGGTAAATTCTTGGCATTTTCTGTTTTCGAAACGTTTACATGTACTTTCTTTTCTTAGTCACACTTTCATCCGTCATGAATTTCACTAAGATTTTCAGGTACTTGTCATTGACTGCTCCCAAGCTGTCATAATACTTTAAAGTTTTATTTCTCACATCAGCAACTGCTACACACCAATGAGCTCCTAGATGAATAGGGAAAATTATCAAGTCGTACGAAAAAATGTTTGTATTTTTTCTCCATCTTTTCACAGCAGCATGACTATCAGCCAAAACTTTTGGATAGAAGAACGTATTAAATGCATAGACAGATGGAAAATTATTTAATTTGCCTCTTCGTTGAAGAACCTCCAAATAAAAGTTAATTATTTGATCATTTAACCAGTTAAGGCCAGCTAAAGTTTGCATATCTTGCCGTTTTATAGAGAACCCAAAACTCGTAACTAGAGTTTCGTTTTGAGGAGTAGGTTTCAATGCAGAGTCGATAATATTTATTAATATCCTCAGAGAGTTTAGGGCACTCTTCTTTATAATTAGAAATAACGTGTATTTCTTCACACTTCAAATCCTCTTTTTTCTTTTTAAATTGCTCTGTTTTCCACAAGGATCTTTTATGTCTTTATTGAATTTATCATTATAATTTGAAATGGGTTTCATGCTATTTACTTTGTATTCATCTTCTGAATTGTTAATTCCAGAATGTGGAGTTTTTATTCCTTGAGATTAAATCAAATTATAATGCATTAAATCTGGTTCATTATATTTTTCTTTTTGTTAAATTGGTGATTGTGGTAGCTTCTCTGGATATGAACGTTTTCCTAATAATTGCATATTTTGCCATTTCATAGATGTCCCAAAATTCTTAACTAGAGCTTCACTTTGAGGAGTAGGTATGAATGCAGAGTCGATATCATTTTTAATATCGTGAGTCAGTTCTTAGCACTCTTCTCTATCATCAGAAATAATCTGCATTTCTTCACATTTCAAATCCTCTTTTTTTTCTTTTAAATTTACTCTGTTTTGAACTTAACTTCTTTTCCACAAGACTATTTTACTTCTTTATTTAATGTATCATTAAAATTTGAAACGGGTTTCATGCCATTTACTTTGTATTCATCTTTGGAATTATTAATTCCAGAATATGCTGTTTTTATTCCTTGAGAAGAATTCAAGTTGTAATGTATCAAATCTGGTTCATGAAATCTCCTCTTTTTATTCATTGGTGATTGTGGTAGCTTCCCTGGATATGTTTTCCTGTTTGGCCGTTCACGAACAATTTTTCCTTTTCATTAGTAATACCAGTTTTAAGGTTTAAATTGGTTCCTGATATAACATTAATATTTTTCTGAGTATTTTGATCGTTAGTTGAGCTTGATATTTTTCTGG
The DNA here is from genome assembly GCA_030220185.1 of Diploptera punctata. NCBI lineage: Eukaryota > Metazoa > Arthropoda > Insecta > Blattodea > Blaberidae > Diploptera > Diploptera punctata. The sequence continues at coordinate 475,414 of JASPKZ010000030.1, read as the reverse complement.
AATAATCCAATAGTTCCTCAGGCCAAAAACGTTTACAATATTCATATTTGTTTGTTTCTAAGGAATTTTCCCTGCTGTTTCCAGTTTGAGATTAGAAGGGATTAGATACAACGAATCATTTTAATTTATTTTTATGTTCTTGTTTGTTGGTTGAATCACAACCAAATTATCGAAGTTTTTTTTTGTGCAAGGTTCAATTATTTCAATTATTTCAGTTTCTTCACCTTCACCTATGTTATCAATTGTTACAGAAGTCGAGGAAGAGTAACTTGAAACTCTAGATACTTCTTTATGCATTGTGCTTCTTCCTGAATTACAATCATCAAATATAGCATTTGTTGTACATACCTGATTTAGAACACGTGACTTTTCTTTGTTTACCTGCTGGTAAAGCAAAGTCATCATCTTTATATTCCATAGACCTCTTTTGCCCTCTTATGAAATTAGTTAATTCCATCAATACCGGTATATTATTGTCTGTATTATGATCTTCAACTGCAGCACTTCTTTTATCTCCTTTAATACTGTAGTCATTATTTGACATAAGTTCACTTTGATTAGTACAGTCTTCGGTACTAATACTCTCTTCTCTGGGTATTTGATTCCCACATACATATATCAATCCAAAATTGGAAAGAAACGTAGAAAATGAATTCCACATTCTTTACACTAAATCACCTTTCAATTATAATTAAATAGCTTATTACACGCACTTACACTCATTTGCTCATGCATTTAATATACTCTTTACAGTTGCAAAATAGTATCTATGGAAACATGCTATTATTAAATAAAGAAAATTGGAAACAATTGTTAAACTATGGTTCTATATTAGTCTTACTTACATTGTTTGAACTATAGTGAGAGGTTGAGGTGGGGTAGGATGCAGCAGGATGGCATATTGGTTCTTTTTTTAAATAACTTGAAACCTTAATCTTATCACTGAAATAGAGAGAGAGAGACACACACACAGTTCCATAATTATTGTAGGCATGATTTTGATGTCAATTTCCTAATGATTAAACAAAATTGTGATCAGGTAATTTATTACTGAAATTCCATTAGAAGATCACAAATATATATATGACATGAAAAGAAAAAATAATACCTGAACTTGGATTTGAAGTGGAAAGGAGTACAGCTAACTCTATACATTAAGCACAATTACCTCTTGGCTGGTTCAGGCTCTCGTAGGTACCATACGTTAAATTTGCTTTCCTTAGAGCCTATACAAGATCTACAAATGTCAGGCAAAACTTTAAGGCCCAAACGGTCCCCGAAATTATATTGGCAATTATTGTCATCACCATGCTTTTATCATCATCATCATCATCATACCATCATATATCCGATCATCATAATCATCATCATGCTAACACAGGTTTTTTTTTGGGAAAGCAGGGAGAAAAGCTACAACACCTACAATTCACCTCCTAGTAGTGTAAAGCTGCAAAGCATAGCATGAAAATGCTATGATTGCAGTGAAAGACCTGCCCTCGGGCAGAATTACCATGGGTGGATGGATATACAAATCTCTATCATAGGAGGCAGCAGGATATTGATCGCAGTGTCAATACATATATGTATGTATATATATATATATATATATATATATATATATACACTAGTGTCCAAAATTTAAGTATATTTCAATGTTTTGTACCAAATTGCATGAATGTTACAAACATTGTACATGATGTTTAAGAAATTCTCTACGCATTTTGCAATTTTGAAACAATTGAAATTCCAATGTATTCTGTTTGCACATCCGTAAGAATAAAATAAGGTTTATTTAAGGTATTATAATCTTGTAATTACGTATTTTAAGTTTCTCCTATATGACTTATAAAAATTTGCACATAACCTATATGCTAGTAATAGTATAAATATGATACATTATACGAGAAACACCAATTAATATATGTACCTTACACTGGATAATGATGAAGTCGAGGTTAAAGCAAACAAAAATTTATATTTCTTTTAAAATATGCAAAAGTCCAGCAGCCCCTTCTTTCTTGTGGTAGGAAATTCCAGTTGCTAGAAGTAAAGATCTGATATGACATGGAATTATGTGATGTCCTATGTTGCGGTATATTAAGCAAGAGACTATGTTGTGATATTGTGTTTAATTTATTATTGGAGGATAGATACTGGAAACAAGACGATAAATAATTGGGAATCGAGGTATATAAGATCTTAAATAAGAGAATTAGTATTGTACAAATAATTTCGTAATATATTGCTTTGTAAAACCCAATTTATTTCCATTCTTCTCAAAGTTGCATAGCTCCCTCTCTCATTAGATCGCTCAATTATTGTCAAACAGATACGCGATATGAAATATTTAAAAGCGAATTCAAACATCTCTTCACTTTTAAGTACCGGTAACTATTTTTCTGCTCTAAACAAAGTAAAACATACTTCGTTGGATATTTAGAGAGAGAAAGCTTTGATTACACACAATACTTTGATTACACATTATTTACAATTACAGGCCTACATTTTGATTTATAAAAAAGTTAAAAATAGATAAAGTTAACCCAATACAATCGTAAAATATCTAACTAACTAACTAACTCACTGGCACTATCGAAACCGTTAGTTCATGGCCGCGCAGATATAAGCTCTCCATATATTCTTATCTTGAGATATTTTCCAATCATCCTCTATATAATCCAATTCCCTCAAATCATGGTTAATATTATTCCCCCACTTCATTCTCGGTCTACCAACCGGGCGTTTTCCCTCTGGTTTTCCTAAAATAAGTTTCCATGCCCCTATTTTATTCTTCATTCGTGCCACATGTCCTGCCCTTCGCAGTTTCTGTATCTAATCTTACGAAAATGGTAAAAATTGGGGATTAAATGCAATGTTACAGATAAAATAAAGGCAACTACTTTTATGCATATTCCACCTCTGTTGTGTCGAGAGAGCATGCTGCCTTGTAAGGCAGCGTGCCCGAGTTCGATCCTCGGTCGGGACAAGTTTCCTGGGTGAGGTTTTTCCGGAGTTTTTCCTCACTTATCAGAAACATTAAGGCCCAAACGGTCCCCGAACATCATCTCGCCATCATTATCGTATTCATCTCATTATATTTAGGATTAAGACCTCTCCTGGCGAATCATTATCATTATAATAACCTACGAGGATGATTAATTTTTCCTACCCCTTCATTAATTTGTTTACCTTTTTATTTAAAATTATTAGTAATTTTTGTTAGTAACTCCGCCTTCCAGGTGCCCCAAACTTAAAACTAGCTTACAATAACGCCGATGTCAGGAGAGAATACCAGAAATGTCGTAATAACTACCTGGTGGAATTGCATATATATGAGACCCTTAAGAAACCAAGGTGTATAAAAATGAAAAATTGCTCATTTTAGAGTTAAGTGTAGATTTTAGTAGTTAAAGCAGATACTAATCGGAGTGGCCAACGGATACTATATAAATCTGTCAGGTGCTGAAATCTAGTGGCTGAAAACAAAATTGCTAAGATTATCACATATGGAGTGTCTCAACTTTGAACATAATTTACCCAAAACTTACCTTTTGTTAATTATACCCCTTGGCTTCTAACGGTCTTATTTAGATTTATAAAATTATACGTTTGGGTAAATTACACTACAAAATTGTTTTCTTGAAAATATGGACTATGTGACCTTTGGGTTACTGTGAGGTTGGGGTCTCACCTTTCTAAACAATCGGCACTAGATATCAGCCGGGTTGTCCTGTATGTCGACCTCCTTTACACCAAAATAAACACCTGGTACTCATTTTGAATTAGTGACTGTGTCGACCCCAGTTCCATGGTGTCCTAGAAGTTTGAGACCAGTTTTAAAAAATACTAACCCGCATCGGGACTCCAACTGTCAACCGTCAGGCTTATAGTGTATTGTCATAAACAAATATCTACTGTGTGCCCCCATAGTAATTCTTATTTAACCTAAAATTTTGTATTCAAAAAATACATTTTTATTTAATAAAAAAATGGACGAAATATAAAACTTGAGTTTTGTTTTGTCGGTAAGTCCGAAGTGACTTGTGAAAGATGTAATTGAATGCAAGATTAAATATATCCAAAATTGTTATTACATGCAGGAATGGAAATAATAATTCGGAGAAGACGACTATGGAAAATATGAGTGGACGAGTTAGACACTGCAGATTTGGGACTGGGAAAGTGTAAAATGAAAGCAAAGAATACAGGTCATATATATATATATATATATATATATATATATATATATAATGACGTAACAGTCCAGTGTTGGGCCTTTGCCTCTCATTTGTTCAGGAGATACTAGAGACTAGACGAAATATAATTAATTACTCTTATTTTCCTACAGATGTCAAGAAGGTACGCGGTCAATTTACCGACCCTAGGAGACATCTAGTAGACAACTGGCTTGAAGAAGATCGGTATTGCACAGAGGCCATTTATTCAGGCTTGTGGTTCATTTAGGAGTTTGAAAATTTTCAGACTCGGGATCCACAGTTTAAAGGAGGACTTTCTCCTTGGATTTTTCCATCCTAAAAATCCATCTACATTGGCCTGGTTTGAACTCGGGATCAGAGGCAAGGATCATAACCACTACTCCATTGCGGATATATATATCCATCCATAGTATCCATAGCAATTCTGCCCGAAGGCAAGTCTTTCACTGTAATCATAGCATTTTCATGCTATGCTTTGCAGCTTTACTAGGGAATTATAGGCGTGGTAGCTTCCCGTTGCTTTCTACAATATATATATATATATATATATATATATATATATATATATATATTAGTATCGGCTATGCTCTTTGCCTCTGGTCCCGAGGGTCGCGGATTCAAACCCGGCTGGGGTCGATGGATTTTTTAGGACGGAAAAATCCAAGGAGCAAATCCTCCGGGAGGGACTTTAAGCCGTGGGTCCCGAGTCTGAAGATTTTCAGGCTCGTAAAAGATCCTTAAGCTTGCATGAAAGGCCTCTAAGCAAAATTTACCGAATTTTCCCGTCCTAATACTACCTTGGTTTCCTAGATGTCAGTATGAGGCGGAACGCTGACCACGGACCACTCAAAGGACATCTATACGAAAACAAGTGTAACTAAATTAGTATGATTCAAATTCTTCCCTATAGGGGGAGAGCGCCTAAAATCTCTGTTAAGGGGAGCAAGGGCTTACAAGAAGATATATACAGGGTGGACCGCTCGAATGGACCTAATTTCAATTGCTTGTTACTGGCAAACGGTTGAAGATAGAAACTTAAAACAACGTTCATATTACAGAAAAACTCACCAAGTTTTGATATCCAGATCACCACATCTCTATATGAGCCCCAGCAGTCACTGTGACGATATCAAAGCGATGAACAATTTCTTGCCAAGTACGTTGGAGTATGTCTTCTGGAATGTTCTCAATAGCCTCTATGATGCGCTCACGAAGATCACGAAGGTCTTTGACTGGGGCGGTGTAAACTTTATCTTTGACATAGCCCCAGAGAAAGAAATCCAGTGGTGTTAAATCGGGAGATCTCGGGGGCCACGCGATTGGTCCTCCCCTACCAATCCAACGGCCAGGGAAAATGTTGTCCAAAGTCGTACGAACTTCATTGGACCAGTGGGGAGGAGCACCATCTTGCTGGAAAACGATGTTAGGCTGCAGTTGTTCAATTTGTGGAAAGAAGAACTGCTCCAGCATGTCAAGATATGTGGTACCACGAACAGTTTTCTCGGCGAAGAAAAACGGTCCAATGACCTTATTATTTGACAAACTGCACCAAACATTCATCTTCGGACTATCACGAACTGCTCTTGAATAGCGTGAGGATTCTCCGATCCCCAGATCCGCACATTATGCCGGTTTACCTTGCCTGACAAATGGAAAGTGGCTTCGTCCGAGAAAAAATCTTGGTCATGAAGTCAGGATCAGCGCCGAGACGGTCCAGCATCGTATTGGCGAATTCCACTCGTTTCGGCATGTCATTCGGCTCCAGACGTTGCACTAACTGCACTTTATATGCGTGCAGTTTGAGGCGTTTGTGGACAATCCGTTGTAATGTCGATTTTGGTATTTGAAGTTCCCGCGAAGCTCTTCTTAATGACTTCCGGGGGCTTCGCTCAAATGCGGCTTGAACATTTGCTACCATTTCATCGGATGCTCTGCGACCACCACCATGCTTCTTCAACACAGATCCTGTAGCTAATAATGTATCACGCCACTTCTTTATGCTTCTAGCAGTTGGAGCATCACGGTTAAACACACGCCGGAACTCCCTTTGAACTCTAATGATTGATTTAAACTCCGCATACCACAAAACAGCTTGCGCTTTCATCTGCGGAGTCGCCATTTTCACAAACAATTAAATCTAAGAACGAGAAACGTATCTTTGTGCCATCTACCGACAGGATTCGAAACTTGGTGAGTTTTTCTGTACTATGAACGTTGTTTTAAGTTTCTATCTTCAACCGTTTGCCAGTAACAAGCAATTGAAATTAGGTCCAGCTTGCGCTTTCATCTGCGGAGTCGCCATTTTCACAAACAATTAAATCTAAGAACGAGAAACGTATCTTTGTGCCATCTACCGACAGGATTCGAAACTTGGTGAGTTTTTCTGTACTATGAACGTTGTTTTAAGTTTATATCTTCAACCGTTTGCCAGTAACAAGCAATTGAAATTAGGTCCATTCGAGCGGTCCACCCTGTATATTAGTCTTCATTTTATCCGTAATGAGATTTTTTTGTTGCATTTGCGTTTAATCATCAATTTTTAACATTCTTGTAATATTAGATATAAATTTATTACCTTAATAGTTAAATACTGAAAAAATAGCATAATGTGACTGATTGTTTTTGCTCATCACCCTTCAATTGGAGGTTGTTGTGAGGAAAAACTAGATTCGCTGTGGGCTGTAAAGCCAAAAAGCAGAAAAATAAAGGCTCATGTTTTCTGAATTCTCTGAATACCTAAAATTACTTGCCAACACCATTAGCTACTTAAAAATATCCGTATACAAGTGAAAAATATTTTAATGAGATTCATAGATTAATATATTTGTTGACTGAACATAGATAGGAACTTTTGATGTTTGAAGGCGGAGTTGTATCCTCTAGACCACTGCAACAACAATTTGTAAATTGAGTGTAGGTGTTATATTGGCAGACACTATGTCCCATCAGACTAACAGCTGCCTGTGTTTCTGCAACTTGATAATTGACTTATTAGTATCCTGGGATTCCATTGCTTATCTACTGTTTGTTAATTTTACTCAAATTTACATATCTGTATATATAGTGAGTGATCCTAAAATTAACTCCCGTGCCGTAGCCAAGTGGTTAAAGTAGGATGCCTTGGCGCAGAGCTGGGAATTGCGCTGGTTAGAGTCCCCATGGTGAAAGTAATTTTCTCAACGAATTTCGGCCAGTATGGGACCGGTGCCCATCCAGCATCTTGATAAATTTGGGAACTACAATAAGTAGCTGCTCCAGGTTGAGAAAACCAGCTATAACGACTGGAGGACCCGACATGCTGACGATATATCACCCCTACACTGGCTGGATGATCGTCTACCTCTGTGATTAACACATTTGGATGTGAGGCCAGCAACCAGCTTCTAGGCCTGTCGCGCCGTGGAATTTAGTTTAGATCCTAAAATATCCATCCATGGTAATTCTGCCCGAAGGCAGATCCTTCACTGCAATCGTAGCATTTTCATGCTATGCTTGCAGGTTTACTAGGGGATTGTAGGTGTGGTAGCTTCCCGTTGCTTTCCACACCGGTGAAGGATGATGATGATGCTGATAATGATACGGATGATAATGATGATGGTGTCCATATGATTTCGGGGACCATTTGGGCCTTAAAGTTTTCCTGACATTTGTCTTACAGGTGAGGAAAAACCCCTATAAAAACCTCACCCAGAAAAACTGCCCCGACCGGGGATCGAACGCGGGCCCGCTGCGTGACAAGGCAGCACGCTACCTCGAGACCACAGCGGTGGACATCCTAAAATATAAAATGTTAAAAAGTACCAACTCACTTCTTTATCCAGCTGAAAATGAAAAATGGCAACTGTTGTGCTATATAAGGAATTCGAGGATATATTTCTACGGTTTCAATTTTTATTTATCATCCATTTCTAAACTAAACCAAACAGAATTAAACTAAACTCCATGGCGCGATTTGCCTAGAAGCCCCTGTCATATCCGCATCATTATAGTAGGGTTTCTCAATCTAAAGCCGTTATTTATCGTAGATAGAAAAATCCTCACGATATATTGGTCGAAATATCTTATTCCATGGGAATCAGCTCGCATTCCGTAGATATATGCTAACGCATGATGTCGTAGAGCGCTTTTCTGAAGAGCGAAACAAACACAGATTAGCGGATTTTGAAAATTTGACAAGGACCCTGATCAGAGTTGTGTACGGTTTCCTATAGTCCAATGAGAAATAGGGGAATTGACCCAAAATGCTGTAAACACCCTGCGATTTTAAACTATACTAATTTATAAATGTACTAGTTAATGCCCGGAGTGCGCTGCTACGCCTAAATAAATGTAATATGTTTTTTAAATTTTCGTTTCAGGTGGACTCCACACCTAATGTTTTAGAGCATAATAGCAGCTAAACAATCGCCGTACCTGAAAATGTGTATACCCAAAGTTATACATTGCGACGAATCAAACATGACGATTTGCTACAGTCAATTTTTTTTTTTTTTCGGATTTCAGGTATACCCCCCACTTTTAAAGTCAGATTTTGCTGGGTTTTTGATAATATCTACCTCGGTTTATTTTAATATCATATACTGAGTTTCGTTGTGAAAAATCGAAAATTACGACCGCTAGAGCGACCTTTTAATTTTCGTTTTAGGTGAACTCCTACAACGAATTGCTTTAGAACATAGATAGCGACTAAACACTCAGCGCACTTGAAAAATGTTATGTAGAAATTTTAATGAAGATCGGTTGAGAGGTTTAGAAGTCTATAAATCACAAACATACGCAGACTACATTTTTATATATACATAAGTGGATTTAGAAGGAACAGGTCTACAACAGATCAGATTTTTAGTATAAGACAGATTTTAGAAAATAAGTGGGAATATAATGGTACTGTACATCAACTATATGTAGACTTCAAAAAGGCATACGATTCAATTAAGAGGGACAAGTTATATAATATCCTGCTGGAGTTCGGAATTCCTAAAAGCTAGTTAGACTTATACGAATGTGTCTAAATGGCACAAAGAGTAGGGTGCGTGTAGGCAAACAGTTTTCGGATACTTTTGAAATCCACAATGGATTGAAGCAAGGAGATGCACTATCTCCTCTACTATTTAATTTTGTACTAGAGCAGCCATCAAATCTTTAGAGGATGAAGAAGGCCTACAACTCAATGGTATTAATAACCTGTAAGTTCATGCTGGTGATGTAGTAGTATTGGCCGATAGCGAGGAGATACTAAATGAGAACACATACACACTATTGAGTAACACTAAGAAATTAGGATTGGAAGTAAATGTCAATAAAACTAAATATATGGTCACACGTAGAAATGCATTATATAATGGAAATGGACAACTAATGACAAATGAGGGGAATTTTGAGGAAGTGGCTGAATTCAAATACCTAGGAACAATAAACACAAATAGGAATGAGATGCACAAAGAATTAAACATAGGCTCTATTCTGGAACTGCGTGCTATTATGCATTACAGAGACTTTTGATATCCAAACTCCTTTCAAAAAACGTTAAACTGAAAATACATAAAACTATTATTCTACCATTTATATTTCATGGATGCGAAACATGGACTCTAACTTTAAGGGAGGAAAGGAAATTACGAGTATTTGAGAATAAAGTACTTAGGAAAATTTTCGAACCAAAGAGAGATGAACAGACAGGTGAATGGAGGAGACTACATAACAATGAATTACATGGTCCTTATAGGAAGCCAGATGTAATAAGAACAGTTAAGTCTCGTAGACTGCGATGGTCAGGGCATGTGACACGTATGGGGAATGAAAGATGTGCATGGAAGATTCATGTAGGAAAACCAGAGGGAAAAACGCTCAGTTTGCAGACCAAGAATGAGGTGGGAGAATACATTAACTATGATTTGAAGGAAATATATTATTCAGGGAATGATTGGAAAGCATTAGCTCAGAATAGGGATGTATGAAGAACTTATGTCCGCGCGGCCATGAACCTACGGATTCGATAGTGCCAGTGAGTAAGTAAGTAAGTAAGTAAGTAAGTAAGTAAATAAGATATGTTACGAAATACGAAATTATATATATATATATACACACAAATTTTGGTCATGACCATTTTCGGTGTCTGCTAGATAGGATCGTGAAGATCTGTAAAATGTTTCCATAAAACTAGTGGTCGTCTAGCGGTCGAAATTCGACCACAATTAATTAAATTATGCATTAATTTTCGAATATTTTAAAAATACGAACGATAGGTTGTATAAGCCATATATAGAAACCAATAACGCGTCATTTGACATTTGTATACTATTTATACTGTTTAAATTTGCATTTGGCCTATTATTATGTGTACGAGAATATGTCTCCCTTCTTCTTTGTCTCTCACTCCGACCCGTCAATGTTCTATGTCGAGGCATAATGAAGTAGGTGCGAATATCGAAATATATATAAAAAAAAGTAATGATATTACTAAAATCAGGATTAGGCAGGGTTTACTTTAAATTGAAATAATAAAATGTACTCACTTTTTTAAACCACTAATAATAAATAGGAATCAATTCACATTGCTGCTGCACAATTTTATTTTTACAATGCACTTTCAGTATGGTAAACAAATGAATGAGAACACAAATGAATGAGTAATAACATAAATTCCTTAGAGAAAATTTATTTTATTTTGTTTAATTTAATTTATTTGTAACACATATTATACATAGATTTTATTTGTCTGCACTCCGTCTTTATATGAACTTTAATTATGTCAAATATCATACTCCTCCGTGCATGCAATGTGCTTAAAAAAGGGGCATAAAGTTTTATCTTCACGTATTAATATTGGCCTATAGATAAGCCTCAGTAGCTTTTTTCCTTCTGAATTCGCTTAAAATAGGAAGCCGAGAAAGAAGGTGAATTAACGAATTATAATAATAGTAATAATAATAATAATAATAATAATAATAATAATTATTATTATTATTATTATTATGTAAATGGCACTCGAAAGAGCATTAAGTCTTAGGTTTATGATTTGTCTTTTATCATTTAATTCAACGATCCCGTCCATCTTCTGCATTGTTTGTAATGGTATCGCTCGCATAAGTGACGAATTAGAAATGGATATTAAAATTATAGTATAAAATTATAAAATTATGTACACTTGGTAAAAAAATGAATGAGCGGCTTCAAAACGCAAAGTGCCTGTTGTGACCCACTGAGCATGTTAAATATTTTAATTACCGCTACCCTGTATTTGGTTTTAATCGTCTTAATTGGTTAAAGAGCAGTGAAGGAGACATGTATCTAGATATTTACGTGAGTTCGTCGTATACAATATAACTCAAATAAAATAAAACTTATGTGCATAGTGTAAAAGTAAACAAGAAAATCATGTACGACTAGCATCCGACGTTGGAGTAGCGTAGATCGTGAAACCAATTATAAAAAATGAAATATGTATGATAATGATTTTTTGTTGTTGATTGTTTGTATTTCCGCAAAATACATCCTATAACATTTAATTCCAGCCACGTAATCTATATCCACTTTACACTATTTTAGATAATATTCCTGCCTTCGTAAACTCTATAGTACTATTTAGCTACCGGCATAAATGTAATTGTGTGTGCAGTACCACGTTTTAATAATAATACTATACATTTATGTAATCAAAGATAATACAGCTTCATATATTTATGTGCTCACCGATGTGGTTTCGAGGTAGTGTGCTGCCTTGTCACACAGCGGGCCCGGGTTCGATTCCCAGTCACAACAGGCTCTTGGGTGAGGTTTTTTCGGGGTTTTTCCTCACCTGTAAGACAGATATCAGGAAGCTTAGGGCCTAACGGTTCCCGAAAATCATCCGGCCATCATCACCATCCTTATCATATCACTACCATCCTTCAGCGGTGTGGAAAGCAACGGGAAGCTACCACACCTATAATTCCCTAGAAAAGCTGCAAAGCATAGCATGGAAATGCTATGATTGCAGTGAAAGACCTGCCCTCGGGCAGAATTACTATGGATGGATATTTATGTATTTATTTATATATTACGTATTATTGAGTAAAACGTTTCACTCTTCAATTAAATTATTTAGTTAATATAGGTCAGTTTAGTCTAATAATAACCTATAGATGATGGACAATAATATTTTTTTTTGTAAGCCCATATTTTCCCTTTACAGAGATTTAGGCGCTCTCCCCCTACAGGGAAGAATTTGAACCATACTAATTTAGTGACACTTGTTTTCGTATAGATGCCATTTTGAGTGGTCCGTGGTCAGCGTTCCGCCTCATACTGACATCTAGGAAACCAAGGTAGTACTAGGACGGGAAAATTCGGTAAATTTTGCTTAGAGGCCTTTTCATTCAGGCTTAAGGATACAATAATAATAGGCCTAATAATAATAATAATAATAATAATAATAATAATAATAATAATAATAATATAGTAATACTTCCATATAGTTAGTTCGTTTTTGAATTAAGAGTGGACAGACAAAATAAAATATGAAACATTGCAAAAATAAAAAAAAAACCCGCTTCGAACCTGTGACCTCTTGCATTCGAGACAAGCCATAAGGCCCTGAATTGAGCATTCGCTGATTTGCTGTTCATAAAAGAATGCTCTTCATTGGAGGAAGAGAAACATATTGTAGCTCTACTGTGCAATTAGTTTACTAGTGTGAATCACGCGTTAAAGCTTTAAATGTTCGAGATCAAGAGTCCGCTCATTTTTTGTTTTGTTTTGCTAAGTAAACCTTTTATTCAGTCTCCCCAACTGTTAAAACGATTAAAATATTTAAGCCTTTCGGGACCAGTCCCATCCTCAGTAGAAAGTTACTCTCCAGACAGTAGCTCGAGAGTTACATAGAACCTTCTTCTGAGCATGGAACTGGTCTCTAAAGACCTAAATATTTTAATAGTTTTAACAGTTGAATAAAATGTATTCTAATTATTTAATTCAGAGACATTGCTATAAATATCATTGGCGTTACAATGACGAAAAAGAAAACACATAGATGAAAAGAACAGATATAACATAATGTCGAGGGTATTTATCCACTCGTCTTTTCTCTTGCTTCCCAATATCAGCTGGTTGGTAAACTATTTGGCTGTTCAAGAATATGGAACATTATTGAATAAAATGTACATAATTTTAGATTACAATTTTCAATACTCTAAGACCGCAACGGAATTTTACAATGCATTTTAGTATTGAGAAACAGGAGAGAGGAAGCTTTAGGTTTAGATCATGGTTAGGTGGAATGCTCTTATAATAGAGGCCAAAAATCACATCGATCTGAAGTCCAAGGATATCGCCCTTTCTCTAGTTATTTGTAACGTTGTTGGATTGAATATAATTGTGTGAATATTCAAATTTCCAACAACATGAATTGAGGCCATGAGAACCATAGTGATATAAGTGACATTATTTTTTATACAAAAAATGAGATAATTGCATAAAATTGTAGCCATTTGGTTCTTTTACCTCGTGCCATAGAGATACAAGTACTTTCCATCACCTGCTGCCATCTAGAGAGGAATATGTTAACTACATAAACCAGGAACGAGCTTTGCTTCGGTTCATATTGATACAAGTGACAAGATGGCTGCCATCAAAGAGAGCAATGATAATGCTGCTACTTTTTTCGAAGTGAACAGCAAAACAATAATTGTGAAGTTTCGAAACAAAATGTAACGCTTTACCTGGAGGATGTAGAAGACACTGAGCCAGAAATTGACAGCCCAAATGATGACGAAGACATGGGGTTCGAGGAAACGGGCATGGGAACTGTGAGAATATTGTTCCTGGAGAAGAATGCTCAGATTCAGAGGAAATAAGTGATGGAAGTGATTAATCCTATCAGTGTTTATAGAGGCAGAACTCTTATGTTTATTATTTTACTGTTGGCAGACTTACGTATTTCTGAGACACTGATCTTGAACTTGATACAGATTTATACTTATTTGTAATGTATATAACAATTTAACAAATGTATTCATGATCACATTTATTAATTGCATTTAAAAGTTACATTAGCACTAGGCTATAATGTACATCATGTTGCAAATACATGCCTATTTAGAGTCATACTGATACAAGTGGCATTGATAACAATAATATCAGGACCATACTGATACAAGTGACGTTTAATTTAGGCTGTACTGGATAAATTACATGCGTTATGTGCCATATTTTCATTATAGGAAGTATTTTATAGGTTGCACTTGAAAATAATAAAAGTCGTTTGATAAGGAAATTTGGTGAATTATTATTCTATTACAAACTTTCAAGTACTAATATCTCAAAACTTGATTTATGCTACTTAGATCACTATGGTTCTCATGGCCTCAATTAGTTATATAGACGAGTTATAGAGACGAGTGTTCGGGGAAATCAAAATGAATAACTGGCAAGATCGATGGATTGGGCACACTGGGTAAAATGTAATATATTTTTAAGTACTCACTGAAGTCCCTTGACTTTAACATGTGTGACTTTTTTTATCTATGTATAATGGCTTAGACCAATATTGAGCCATAGCCTCTCCTTTGTTAGGAGTTACTAGATCAAGTTAATTTAGTTATACCTTAATTGTCCATAGGTATCATGAATGTAATGCAGTTAACATACCGAGTCAATGAGGCATCTAACAGGCAACTAAGGTATGACGAGGAAGTTGAAGTCGATAAATTTGGCCTTTTATTCAGGCTTAAGGATCTTTTAAGAGCCTGAAAATCTTAAGACTCGTGACCTACGTCTTAAACTCCGCCCTGGAAGACTTACTCCTTGGATTTTCCCTTCCTAAAAAATCCATCGATTCCGTCCGGGTATGAATCCGCGACACTCGGGACCAGATGTAAGGAGCATAACCACTGGTCCACCTCGGCCGGACTTTTTTATGGTACTACATAAAGGAGCTCCGTGGCAGCAGTTTAGACGCTCGTCTCTCACCGTTGAGATTCCGAAATCGAGTCGGAGCTTGTTGAGGTTTTTCTCGGGGTTTTCTCCCGTTTTCCCCTGCCACAATTGCATTCCACCATTTCTCCATACTCATCCATTTCATTTCGTTCATCAGCCCCCGATATGAGCGTCAGGCGTAGTTGGCCAGCACCCTTGTCATTCACAGACCTCTATATATGGGACTTCATCTCATCTCATCCCTCGATCCGACCCTGAGTTGGACACGGGTTGAGGATATTATATTACTATATAAATGACCCTCCACTAAGGTAAACACGCCGGTAATACACACTGCATTAGTAATTGACACTTTCACATTAAAATATAATAAATAAGATTCTCGCGAAAAGTACACAGTTGAACTGAGCGTGGTGGTCTAGACCACATCCTCTAGGAGCCACCTCGCTCAGTTCAAATGTGCACTTCCAGCGAGAAACTTATTTATTACATTTAGTGTGAAAGTGCCAATTACTAATGCAGTGTATATTACAGGTACGTTTTCATTACTTCACGATTTGCGAGAGTTGTTACTTTGTATCACTTCTGCAGTCGAATTCATTTCAATAGATGTGTTGTAACGGATGTGACGTGAATGTGAATATTCCCTTGGTGTTGCAGCTTGACACATGGAGCACATTAACAGCATTTGAGTTAAACATTAACGTTTTATAGTTTATATTTCTAATGCCAACAATTTGAAGGAAATACATTTCATCACCTTTCAAATGATTTGAAACCATTATTACCTTCTTTTAGTTACTAATTTATACATATAAAATCGCGACCAAACGGGCATTTTGAAATTCTAATTTTCCGTGGCATAGTCTTTTAATGACGCCCAGTTGGTAGACCAAGAATGAGGTGGGAGAACAACGTTAACTATGATTTGAGGGAAGTAGATTATACAGGGAATGATTGGAGAGCATTAGCTCAGGATAGGGATGTATGGAGAGCTTATGTCCGCGCGGCCATGAACCTACGGGTTCGATAGTGCCAGTGAGTGAGTAAGTAAGTAAGTAAGTATAGTCTTTTAATGACCTCACTCTTTTTCCATACACTTCGCAATGATAGGTCCCGCACTTTAGTCCGCAATATTCGCGCACGAAATCTTGCCCCGGGCGATGCTGTTTCTTCTTTGGGAAAAATTGCCCGTGGAAGCACACAATTTTGTCTGAATCCAACTTTCACAGGCATATAATTAATTCAAATATGAGATTTCATATTTTCTCCTCTAAACTTGGGCTTTTATTTTAAATAAATTTATCTTCTGGTTAATTTTTTTAGCTAATGCAATTATTTTTTACGAAAATCTGGTCTATTTCTCTGACAGTAGACGTTAAAAAGAAACAAAATTCTCCAAAAGAATTTCAAATAGTTAATTAAAGACTTCAAAAACTAAGGAGTAAACGTTCGTTTTATTCACTTGAGTTTTTGATGTTCAAAAATGAATCACAGCGATAAAAATCTTCCCCTACCAGAAGCTAAAGCAATCTTTTAAATGTACGCTAATTTGAACCGAGGAGTCGAGAAGTGTCAGAAACTGTTAGGAATCTCAAAACAATCTTCAACTAAATGACAACGCCAACTACATATATCTCTGAAAGTCCTGGCATAAAATAAAATGTAGTGACCATTTCACAAGTATCCAATATATAACAACCCTTTAATATCAGACTACCTTATAAAAATGTCCATTTCATTGGTAAAATCTTCCAATTTTGGAATATGACTATTACAACCAAGACCATTGTGGAAGAAAGTTGTGTCACTGACTGCCTCAGATCGGCGTCAGCTCCCGTGCAACTTCTTTCCACCATTGCAGCTGTTCCATAGAAGGCTGGGCATTGGTAGATTTCTTCCCTCTAGTTTTCTCGCTCCTACATCTCTGCCTCTACATTTGCTAGAAGTAGTCTTAAGCCTTTGATCATCTAGAAAGAAAGTTTCCTTGGCAAGTTCATAGATCAATTTACTAGGTGTATATTTTGACACCGTCGGCCGCGGCGAACTGGCAGTTATGCTCCTTGCCTCTAGTTCCGATGGTCGCGGGTTCAATCCCGACCGGGATCGATGGATTTTTTAGGACGGAAAATCCAAGGAGCAAGTCCTTTGTGAGGGACTTTAAGCCGTGGGTCCTGAGTCTAAAGATTTTCAGGCTCGTAAAAGATCCGTAAGCGAATAAAGAGGCCTCTAAGAAAACTTCACCGATATCAACGTCCTAGTAATACCTTAGTTGCCTGTTTGATGTTTCATTGGGTCGGTGTGTTGACCGCATGCCATCCATGACACCTACGAGCAAATAATGTAACTAAAAATTAATAGGTCTAGTAACTCCTAACAAAGGAGAGGCCATGGCTCAAGAATGGGCTACGTCATTATAGATAGATACTTTGACACCGAGAGTACTTTTTTCAAAAACGTGGCTTTGAGGTTTTCAATGAGTTTAAACTGTCTCAGGATAAGATACTTCCAAAAGAGTTGCAGTCCATATGTAATATACAGATATACTTCGGTTTCGAATAACTTCACTGTTGTCTTCAGGGAAAGTTGCTTTACGTTTGGTATGCCATTGATATTTCTGACCGCCGCAGTTATCCTTTCATATATGTGTGCCGTGAAGGAACTACCTGATGTCTGCAGTGTTACTCCCAGATACTGGAAGGAAATCCTCGTGAGGATTCTTTCACCATTGCATGTTATTACATATGTTGCTGCTGGTTCTCCTCCTCTCCGGAATATAATCAGTTCCGTTTTTTTTGTGTTTATAGTGAGCTCATGCACACGTGCCCAGGCTGTTATGGTGTCTACTGCTTAGTGTACCTCTTGTCCACCGCTAGTACAGAGAGTCATGTCATCTGCATAGAACAGTACTTCTACGTTGCGTCTCTTCTAACCAATTGCACTAATTCCTGAACATACACATTGAACAGGAGCGGGCTCAAAGGACCCCCTTGGGTAACACCAATATCTTTTTCGATCCATCTGGAGAGCTTTATGATGTTTCTGAGTTGCGTCTGGTTCTCAGCTAAATATAAATTACTCTTTAGCCCCGTAACACGACAGACAGTGAATGTTCAGTTACTATATAGAGTATAGATGACGTCACTTGACCTTGAGTACTTACCGATCAAATAAAAATAAACTGTTTTTTTGAGTGATCGCAGAAAACGCTTTAATTTCGATACTTTAAGCATGTACTTAGTTACAAATTGCAACATCTGAAGTTAATTTGTCTCGTTCAAGAATGAACAACATAAATGACATACATTAATGTGAGTATAAGTGCTCAATGTGTCCCAGCGGATATTTCGCCCCTTTGATCTGATGTCAACAAATAACGACGTCAACTTCATGAGCACATAACTAAAAGGTAATAGGGCTAAAAATGTATCCCTTAATTATTATGAGTGTTGTGAGCCATGTTCTTCCAACCAGCATTAGACGTTTTTCTACCAATTTTCATCGATTGACGGTGTCGAATGTACGGGGGTAGTCGATGAAGACAACATAAAGCTTTCCCCAATGATTTTAAGGCTCACATTGGATTGCCTTCGTTAAACATTCCACTGCCAAGAGCGTGCCTTTGCCCCTTCTGAAACCGCACATCTGATCTGGGAGTTTGTCATCCAATATGTAATCCAGTCTCTGTGTTGCTAATTTGGTAATATCTTGAAGGAGAATCCTTTTAACCTGATTCCCCGGTAGGCATATAGAATATTCGGGCCCACCTTTCCTTTGTACAAAGTTTGAGTGTAGATTGTCGCTAGCTCTTTGGGGTGTCTCCTAATCTCACTCATATGTTTAGAGAAGTACTGTCAGAGTACCGGCCAACACAGGAAGGGTTATTTTAAAGAATCTCCAAGAAGACTCTCTGATCGCCGTGCTCTTTCGTTTTTCGTACTGTTTATCACGGAGTCCACTTCGGCTAATAACTTAATATCGTCATAGTACTGACTTTCTGTAAATCTTATAAAAGCATGTTAGTTGAACGTTTTAATTTTCCCCAAAAAATTGCCTTAAAATTTGTTTTAAGTAAATTATAATGATGTGAGCACATTTGTTTTTCAATTTACTTTGAAGATTGATGGCCTATCTTATTCCATTTCATCTTATAGACCTTAGCCTATTTGTTTATATTTCCTTGTCTGTCCGATGCATCTTTATTAATCATCTCCACAGGCATACGTTTGTTACATTCAGTTTTTTTTATCAGTTTTTGTCTGAATACAACTTTCCCTGGCACATAATTACTTAAAATAAAATATTTTATATTTTATTTTCTCTTCTCTAAACTTAGGCTTTTATTTTAAACAAATTTAACTTCTTGTCAAATTGTTTTCTTAGCTAATGCAATTATTGTATTTATTTCAACTGTTGATCGATTGCCATTAGTAGAGACCGGAATTTGGAGCTTAAAAGCATAGAATGAAATGCAATTGTACAATGTTTACTAGTTGTAATGCTATATACCGCTTCGGTGTATATAAGGTATCGAAACTGTACTTGTGCTTCTGCCCTCAGTACGTAAACATCAGACGAAGAGTTCAGTTGTGTGCACTCTACTGTCATTGGACTAAATAACTTACATTCAGTGAAGTCAAAATGCGAAAGATAAAGAGGTAATGCTAAGTTAAAAGTTTTTTTTGTTCATATAAGTAGTATATAGGCACATTTTTATTGTAAATCTTACATATTATTATTTTGTAGGAAATATTTAATTTTCTGTGTATTTGCTATGCACCTAGTTAAGTAAGTGTCTTGTTATTTCAGTGCTTCAGCGCAAGACAAATAAGTGAAATGTAGCTAGGTGATGTTCACTTTGTATTAAGTTGCAATATATTTTATACATTTTATATAATTCCGTTTTCCGGTCCTTGGTCACTAGCGATTATAGCCTACTGCCTAGATAGGTGCATTATTCTTCATACACTCTTTTGGAATTACGAATATTTATATTAGTCATGATATATTGTCCTGGTTTCTGAACATCCTTAATTTTTTTAGCATTAATTTTTATTTAAAACTAGCTAATACCTGGCGTGCGCTGCTACTCCTGAATACATGGAATTTGTTTTTATGTTTAGTTGAGTAAGTAAAATGAAATAGTATCATTTCATATCTTAATTATTTATAGATGTATCGTGCTGATTACCAAAATTGCCCGGGAATCCCGATCTTCGTGGTATCAATGAGCTGAAAGACAAAAATGATTATTGTGAGTTATTTGTAAAAGATAGACATATGCTGTCGGATACATTTTTATAGAATTGTTTTAGATATTCAGTTCTGTGTACATTAATTTGGTGTATTTGTTATGGTTTAGTCAGCATAAGCTATTTAAGCGTCCAAAAAGCGACTTTTTAGTGCGACCGATGAACTTTTTAGCTCCGGCCCTAGAGTCACGTACGGTATGCGTTAATTGTCCTAGAAAAATCTCTAAATTACGATGAAAACCCAATTCAAATCGGTCAAGTATTTTCGAGTCCTTAAAGGACAGGGATACAAGATATACAGACAGACTCACAGACACTCATTTTTATTTATAAAGATTATATTGGTTGTTAATATGTTTAGTGTATTTTTAACATTTTTTCGACTACCTGAGTGTAGGTATACTATTAACATTTATAGTATTTGAGTTTCTGTTGACGCTCTACATAGCGGCAGCGATATAATTAAAATAATGTAATTAAGTTTGATTGATTTGGTGTACTTACCGATGCAGAGGAAGGTTGGTTCGCCGGCGTACTGCGTAGGATAGGCAGGATACCGGTCCCCCGGCAAGAAGAAGGGGCACTGCTGTTCCACCTTCTGACACATTCTGCGGCACGGCCTAGCGCGTTCCCCAGTATCCAACAGGAAATGTGGGAACAGAGTTCCACACACCCACTGCCGGTAAGCCTCCTGGAAACAGACCTCGCTGTTAGCTTATGGAGCTCCGTGCAATTTAAAGATGTAATTTCTTATGTTTAAACAAGAAAAACATATACAGCGATTTTATTCACCCTCAACATAATTTTGCGATAAATTGAGGGAATTCTTTCGTGACATACAGTTATTGAGCCACCTAAAGGTATCCTTATTTTAACTCAATGATGGGCTTGTATGATAAAATGATATTGAGTCCTGTGTGAGCTATTAGTAGGATCTCCTTTGCCAGACAGATCAAAGGTGATGATTCTAATTAAAAAGAATGCCCAGTCCTCCAGGTTGGAGCTTAGTATGACGCTGACGATTGCATATACTGTTGTGAAAGTTCAAAAATTAATTATTAAAACAAGCCGACAATAGTAACTGAGACGAAATTGCTAGCTAACTGGTATGTAAATTTGGAGTTGGCAAAGGAATTCACAGGAAAGAGGGACATGAAGGAAAATAGGCGAAGATGCCAGGGTCCACTTGGAACTGAATAGCACACTAGATGATGATGATTAGTTATTAATTACATTTGAAGGATACAAAAAACAGCCCTAAGTAACTTTTTCCTTGAAACTTAGAAAACGCACTTTTAGTTGTACGACATCCATACTACCTTATGTGAATGCCAAACTTTGGAAGTAAATAAACCCATGACTAAACTGTAACTTTTAATATTTCACACTTCTAAATTATAGTGAATCTAATGACACCTCAGACTCCATTTCGACAAAAGTGACTTACCTGGTTGTTTCCCTGTATCCTTCATATGTGATTAATATATTACATTTTATCCATAACGCCTACATAAGTCGACTAAATTTTATAAGAGCATTGGATATCATAGTATCAAAAGTAGCAGAAATAAAATGGAAAGTGAAGTATCGATTGAGTGTTGCATTATCAACTGCAAATACCGCCAAATATATTTAATTGAATAATTAACTCACTGGCATTATCGAACCCATAAGTTCATGGCCTCGCTGACATAAGGTCTCCACACATCTGAACTAATGTTTTCCACTCAACTTATGTATAATTTACCTCCCTCACAAACATGGTTAATATTATGAACATTACACACCACTGATTTTCCTTGAATATCTTTCTATCTTCTTCTTCTACACTTCATCATCATCATCATCATCATCATCACTCCAGGGATGAGGCAATTCCCCGTTCCGACTTCATAATGCATCAGCCCAACGTCTTCTAGGTCTTCCAACACTTCAGGGCTGGCAAATTGCCTGTTCTGCCTCACAGATGTTCTGTCCATCTTTTCATTGGCCTTCCTACATTCCTTGAACCTCTTGGCTTGTAGTTAAATGCTGATTTTGATAATCTTGTTGCATTCATTCTTTCTACATGTCTAAACCATTTTTCCTTATATTCTTTGATTTTACCATTCAATGGATATATATTTAACTCTGTTCTTACATCTTCATTCTTTATCCGATCCATTCTTGCGCAGCCTTTTGTTTTTCTAAGGAAGTTTATTTCTACTTTGTATTCTACTTTGTATTTTTTTGGTCATTACCCAAGTTTCACTCCCATAAAGTATCTTTCTATAAGATACATAATACGCCCATGCAGTGTTATCAAGTCCCCTTACGTAATATCAATATAAAGGTTTTAATTTAATTTGTAATAACTCGTAATACCAAAGTAAAATATTCTACCATTTTACGCCCCATATACACTGTGTATAAATCCAGACTTAAAATCTGCGCACATATTTTACTTTCATTCCATAAACATGTTTCTTTATCTTGATACCATCTAAATGTTATAAAACTTGTGAAAAGTTATTTATTAACCATTGTCGACTTGTGCTCCTTGCTTCTAGTTCCGAGAGTCGCGGATTCAAACCCGGGCGGGGTCGATGGAATTTTTTAGGACGGAAAAATCCAGGGAGCAAGTCATCCAGGCGGGAGTTTAAGCCGGGTCCAGAGTCTGAAGATTTTCAGGCTCGTAAAATATCCTTAAACCTGAATAAAAATACCTCTAAGCAAAAATTTACCGACCTCAACATCCTATAGTAATGCCTTAGTTGCCTGTTAGATGTCTCATTGAGTCGATGTGTTGACCGCATGTCATTCATGACATCTATGAGAAAATAAGGTAACTAAAAATTAACTTGGTCTAATAACTCCTTAAGAGAGACTACGGCTCAACAATGGGCTTCGCCATTATAGATGTAAATAAATTAGGAAAATATTAATTCAAACGTGGAATGTTTTTTTAATACGATCCTTAGTTGGACGTCTACAGATTCCCTGTAGAGCATTGAAGTTAACTAATTCGCCCAAACAGTTTAAACATAATAAATCCGTAAAAACACTTAAATATGCGAATTATAGTAATTAATAACTCGCCAAAACTTTCGAACCTCATTGACAGATAGGAGGACATCGTTCTAGCTCAGCCCATCGCGCATATTTCAAACCAATAAACCACTGGACAACAACAATAATAATCATCATCAACATCATCTGCATTCATGGATTAGGTCTGTTGACCCGTTCCGACTTCAGCCCATCTCTTTCTAAGTCTGCCCACCTGCCCACATCTCGGGTGCCTTTTGGTTTGTATTTTGTTATTTGTTTTGGATATCTATCTTCATTCATTCTGTCTATGTGTTGCTTCCATTTTTGTCTATATGTATCTATTTTATCAGTTATTGCAAATATTTCAAGTTCCTGTCTTATTTCTGTGTTCTTGATTCTGTCTTCCTTAGTGCACCCTTTAACAGATCTCAAAAATTTCATTTCTGCCGCCGTTATCCTACTTAGATCTTGTTTTTTATGTATCCAGGCTTCTGATACAACAACAACAACAATAATAATAATAATAATAATAATAATAATAATAATAATAATAATAATAATAATAATGATAATAACAACAACAACAAAAACAAAAATGTCGGCTGCAGTGATCTAGTGGGTATGTTCCTTGCCTCTAGTTCCGAGAGAAACCGGAAACCGGAGAGAAACCGACGGTTTCAAACCCGACCGGGGTCGATGGATTTTTAGCTGTGGGTGCCGAGTCCGAAGATTTTCAGACTCGTTAAGAGCAGTAAGCCTGAATAAAGACGCCTCTGTGCAAAATTTACTGACCGTTATCCCTAAAATAATACCTTAGTTTTTCACTATGTCTCTCACTGGGGCGATATGCCGATTTCATATCACTCGTTTGGCATATATGTGTAAATGAGCCATAATCTCCATATAGGGAAGTATAGGGTATACTACAGATATAATAATAATAATAATAATAATAATAATAATAATAATAATAATAATAATAATAATATTAATAATAATAATAATAAAATTAGAATATGTCACAAATAATGAAATTAGATAATTATGGAAGCAGAAGAAGGCATAATTGAAATAATTGAGGAGAATGAATTAAAATGGTAAGGACATATTTTAAGAATAGATGATGAGCGATGGCAGAAACTACTATATCAATGGCAACCGAGCAGAAAGAAGAAAAGAGGGATACAAAAGTTAACATGGAAGGAAAGCATGAAGATAGTAATGCAAGCAAGAGGGCTAAGCATTGAAGATGCCCAAGATCGTAGACTTTGGAGGTTTGGCACGGGAAGACGGCAGCAGCTGTAAAAACCCGATATTATAATAATAATAATAATAATAATAATAATAATAATAATAACAATAATAATAATAATAATAATAATAGAACCAAACTCGATTAAAATACCAAATTGCATATAAATAATAACAAATAAATCCGATTAAAATAAGCGCTCAAACGAACTCCTTTGGGCCTAACTACAGTTTAACACCCTAACTCGGGACTTTGCTGCTCAGTATCATTATATATTGGCGACTCGTGTTAGTTATTTAAAAGTGTCGGACCGCAGTGAAAATGCATGTTATACTGTATGTTGTTATTGTATATTGTGTAAATCGACACACATTTAAGTAATTTATACTCGTTCGTTTTTCTATTGTTTTACTAAAAACACAAATAATTATTTTATTCAATGCCCCAAGTTTGTCATCTCGATATTTTCTCTCCTAACATTAGTATTGTATCCCACGTCTGAGTATTGGGGCGCCTGGAAGACGGGTTACGCTGCCCGGATGATATGATGGGTGATAATGAAAGTGGTGTGCCAGGAGAGACCTTAATGCAAAATCTGATCTAAGACGAATATGAATGATCATGATTATGATAGCTATATGATGTTCGGAGACCTTTTGGCCTTAAGCATCCTTACATTTGTCTTACAGGTGAACAAAAATCCAGAAAAAAAACCTGATCCAGGAAACTTGTCCCGATCGGGGATCGAACCTGGGCTCGGTGTGTAATTAGGCAGCACACTATCTCCAAACCACAGCGGTGGATATACCAAATGTACAAAATTAATGTATTTTATAAGATGTATTGTCAATTTAAGGTTAAATAAAAAATAAGTTATGTAATGTGAAATGTAGGTAGAACGGTTATCTTAGCATATTTAGAATATGGTTTATTCTAGTATTTATTGGGATATAAGCTTGTGGTCAGTTTTCCCCCACGTGTTCGACCTTCAGACGTGCAGGCGCCCCGCCAACCCTTGTAAAATTTTATGTTTAAAAATTGCTCTATATAAAAATTAACTACTCAGGCGTCCTTAATTGTGAGCGTCTGGCCACGTAACTAAATCCAGGGTTATACAAATTTAAGCTCCATTAGAACATTCTTATAAACTTTCTCTCGCCTTAATTTAATCTTTCCATTTTTAAGGTAGTTTCACATGTCTCCTGGGCCTTGCAGGGATACTACTTGGTGAGAGGGTATTTTTAAACTCTGGATCACATACATACTTTATTGATCACACAAGAATCTGCAGGTATACCCGAATGAGTTATGAAAACATGAGTATATACGTCAAGATACATCATTCATTCATTCATCATCATCAGCATCAATGATTAGAACTTAAGGTTTGATGCTAGAATTGGTCTATCCATCTTTTACTGGGTCTTCCTACATTTCTTCGTCCTATTGGTTTGTAATGAAGAATCTGTTTCGGAATTATATTGTTATCTATTCAATCGTCATCAGTGTGATCATTCCAGTCTTTGCTTAAGTTTCTTCGAGTAATAGAAAGTCCCCTGGGTTTGTTACCAGCCATCCACAGAGCAAGACTAGTGGTAGGGCTGCCTCTAGTCTGGCATTCAAAATATGGAATTTCCTCCATATTTGATGGAACGGTTATACCACCGTGACTCGGTCCCCATTACCTCGTTAGTTAAAAGCAGGATGTACCACGTGCAGGTGAGGTTGGATCACCAAAGGAACACTATTATCAGAGGAAAACTTGGAGTAACAAGTTTAAATGAAGATATACAAAGATACCAACAAGAATGGAAAAATCATCTGAGGAGAATGGCAAGAAATAGGCTTCCAAAATTGGCATTCCAATATACCCCAACTGGACATAGGGACCAAGGAAGACCAAAACATCGGTGGAAAGATCAAGACCATCTTCGCTAGGTTTACCGTACAGGCCACATGACCTAAAACGAATTTGTTCATGATGATGATCTATTCAATCGATGTGGTTCATACATTCATTGTATTGAGCAGTTCTATGTAATAGTTTGAACATACTTAACTTTCTTCGTATATTTTCATTTTGTTTTCGATCTGTTATTGTATTCATCCATTCATTCATACTAAAGAAAATCCCAAGAATATTCTGTATGGTGAAAAATCAGGAGGAGGTACTTGGATATAAATATACATTAAACTATGACAGTTTTATTGTAGAAACGTTCAATCGTGCTTACAAGGAGAACTAAAACAGGGTTTTGAGAAAATAACAAAAAACACACACACATACATACATACAAAAAAAAATACGCGAGCGCCCATTTTAGGATTGTAGGAAAAATGTGATCTTGCTTGGTTTAGATTGGGGCATGGAAATTTCTCGATTACGATATGCAAGTATGTCCAATGTCTGGGAACTATGAAGATGAAATAAATATCCAAGGAAATTCTAACCATTTGGAATATTGGAAGCGTCTGTTTTTTTCGGAATTATGTCTATATTCAATTCGTGATAAATCGGCATGTTGGGAGTTAATGGTAAACCCAACATACTGGTTAGATGTGATCAGACTTTTGGGCAAGAAGCGCAAAGTAAGAACAATATTTCTTCGAAAAAAATAATGTAATTGCTATGGCTGCTACATAATATTTAGATAATACTAATACTTATCGTAATTATTATATGTGTAATGTTACCTATTGTTTATTTTATATTAAACTATTATTATTATTATTAGCAGCAGTAGTAGAATTAAGATATTTATGTACTAAAAGGTAAGATTGTAACGTAGTATAATGAGAAGTTAGACTTAAAATATATATTACAATATGAGGTTGGGAAGTGGTTTTTACAGAATCGAGTCGCTCGGTTTTTAATTTCCGAGAATCTGTATAACACTTCACAAACTTGCGTTGTATATTATTTTTTGCGCGATGGTGTTTTCAAAATAATAAATAATAGTAAAATAATATCTTTGTTCGAAATATTTGCGTTCATTATAAACAGTTGACTGGCCAGCAGTTTGGTCAATGTATATATATTCTCTTCTTCTTCTTCTTAAACTTAATTTGTAGGATTTTCATCCTGTTTATTTCCAAAATCACTCCTCGGAGGAAGACGTATTGGATGTGCATTCACTGTCTATCCAATATATATTCAACGCCGAAATTAATTGTTGAGATTACAGCAGGCCTTGATATCTACCTCGCATAAAATGGCTGTAAGTATAAATGATTGTAATCAAAACAATTGAAGAAGCGTGGGAAGTTGGGTGTGCTTCTTTAGTGTCAGAGAAATCTAAATTAAGATATGAAAAAACATACATTTCATTCAGAAAGTGGTTGGAGGAGAAGAATTGTTGTGTAAGTGAAAAAAAGTATGGTTGCTTATTTCGTGCTTAGGAATGAAACATAAAAGTCTCCAGCGAGTTTGTGGTCAGAATATTCAATGCTGATGACGTTTATAAATTTAAAAGAAGGTATCAATATTGCAGATTTTGTTACACTAGTTAGCTTCCTCAAAAAGAAGAATATTGGACATAAAGCTAAAAAGTCTAAAAGTTTTCAGTAGAATTTTGTTAAGTCAGCTTTCAATATGGTTTCAAATAAAGTTCAGTTAATTTAAAATGCAGTGATTTCTTTCATATAATGTATATTAACACTACCTTTTGGACATATTTTAAATAAATATGTTAACAAATTGCAATACCATTAATTCTTAATAATTCTACATAACTAAGTTAATGTATAATGTAATTGTATTGATATCTAATTGTAGTATTATTGCTTTTTTTTAAGTATATTATTAACAAATATCAACTTACTGTCCTTATGTATGGATATATTTTTGTATATACATAAAGGACAGTGGTTTTACTTCCTGTACGTGGGTTATAATACAGTATAGTTATTTAGGTTGGCATCCCGAAATGTAGGAAGTTGAACTTTCAATCATTGTCGACATTGCTGGTAAGTACGACAACACGCGCTATCGCAAAAAATTTGGTATATAATTAGAAGTTAGACTTAGGAATGTCTTTGGTTTTGGTATCACGTACAAACAGTATGGGAAGTAAATCTTTCGGCTTTTATCTTGGTTTCACACACAAACAGTTAAATATCTGCATTGCAATCTTACATAAAAATCCTTGCCCTAATTATTAGACATTGATGAATAGATGTACGGTTTGCTGCTCATTTGTAAATAATTATTAAATCCCTACCATTACTAAACAAGATTATATTATATATTCGATATTGGACTTACTCGGCAGCAGGCCTGCTACGAGGGAATTTAAATATACTTGAACTCCTCAAGAAAATATTCGGACAGATCTGACGATTTTCTGAGATCCGTTGCAGGTATACTTTTAACAGACCAAAAGTGAAGTCAAGATATCAGAGATTAATTACAACTATATCAAATAAACGCGAGAATATACAGAAATAAATATAAATCGTTTGAACATGTACTAATAATGCCAATTAATCGTTTATCAAGCCAGATATAATGAGAACGGTTAAGTCTCGTAGACTGCGATGGGCAGGACATGTGGCACGATTGGGAAATGAAAGACGTGCTTGGAAGCTTCTTGTAGGAAAATCAGAGAGAAAACGCCCAGTTGGTAGACCAGAATGAGGTGGGAGAATAAAATTACCTATGATTTGAGGGAAGTAGATTATACAGGGGATGATTGGAAAACATTGGCTCAGGATAGGGATGTATGGAGAGCTTATGTCTGCGTGGTCATGAACCTACGGGTTCGATAGTGCCAGTGAGTTAGTTTTTAGTTAATCGTTTATCAAAACATATTTTATTATAGACCTGAACACCGAAGAAATGTAGGAAGACAGAAACGAGGTTGGAAGGACGACCTGTAACACATTCTGCAGCGGGCAGTGTAACGGGTCAACAGGCCCATACCTTGAAGATGATTATGACGATTATATATTAGTTGGTTCTGGTGGAATATTAATTGCCATACTCGCCTTTGGTTCCGACGTTTTTGTATTCAAACCCATCTGGAATCGCTGGAACTTTACTGTGCGAACATTTTTTGAGTGTGGTTTTCAACGGAAAGGACGTGAGAAGCCGTGCATTCAATGTCATTCATTTATGGCACGTAAAAGAAACTCGAGCCTGAAATAAGGGTGCTCAGAATAACATTTCAAAGAACTTTTAAGCCCAGATTTTAATTGTGATGTTAATGACTTAATCTGTTAAATGCAGCATGTGAATAAAGTATTATTATTATTATTATTATTATTATTATTATTATTATTACTATTATTATTATTATTATTATTATTTATTAATATTATTGAAGGAAGAAAACTGAAATGGTTTGGCCACGTAAAGAAGATGTCAGATCACAGGATACCTAACATTATATTGAATTTTGTAACGGAGGATAGCAGAAGAAAGGGTAGACCAAAAAAAGCAGTGGATTCGAGGAGTGCATAGAGGCATGTAGTCGAGAGGATTAAGAAAGAGTGATGCAGAGAATAGGGATTTATGGAGAAGTAAATTTTACAATGAATTATAGGAAAACTACTGTATTCTAGAGAAATTCCTAATAAAGATTATTATTACTATTATTACTATTATTATTATTATTATTATTATTATTATTATTATTATTATTATTATTATTATTATTTATTTTTTTAGTTTAGTACGCTAATGATCTTCTTGGTGATAAAATCGTAAAATGTACAGTCAACATGTCCAATTCACCAGTTAATAATTAAAAT
The DNA here is from genome assembly GCA_030220185.1 of Diploptera punctata. Classification (NCBI taxonomy): domain Eukaryota; kingdom Metazoa; phylum Arthropoda; class Insecta; order Blattodea; family Blaberidae; genus Diploptera; species Diploptera punctata. The sequence continues at coordinate 444,998 of JASPKZ010000030.1, read as the reverse complement.
AGTCAACATGTTTCAACAGAGAAGCTGTCATTTTCAAGACTAAATATTTCTACTCGTTCATTTTTCTATTGTTTTATTATTATTAGAGTTTTGTGTAATTTATTTTGAATATAGCGTTATAAAAACGTTGAGGATAGTAACATAAAGTTGAATTAGGAACCAGTAGGCCCAAAGTTGACTGAGTTTCGTAAAATTTTGGCCAGAAGTTGGTAATACTGTTGTTAGTCGGAGTGACTTTTCTAGGAGCTGGAACATTAATTGAATATTTTAGTTATATCTTGGAAATGGACGCATCAAATTGAATTGAAAACGTGGCCGCATAAAGTGCGTTACATGCGAATTAAGATCTTAACGATACTCTGGTGCACATAACTTTATGGCCTTCCATAAAAATGGCCATCTCTGACCTTGTAGTGTAAGTGCTCATTATTTTATCTACAAACTCACTTTACCTCTACTTCCACTCTACTTGCCATACATATAATTCATAAAAATATTATATTGAACTATTTAGATCTTGGGTCAATAATAACAAGTTTAGGTACCTGTGAGAGAGATGTACAGACTAAAATTGCAATGGCAAAAAATGCAACTAAGACATTACATGGAATAATTTGGAAAATATATATAATTTGGAAACTAAAATGAAAGTTTATAAGAGCATAATACAGAATATTTTGTCATATGGAAGTGAAACTTGATCTTTGACAGAATTACAAAATAATAAAATGAGAACAGTTGAATTTCATTATTTTAGAAGAAGCCTCCAAAAAACAAGACAGGATAAAATACAAAATGAATTCCTTTGGAGAGAAATTAATGTCACCACATCTGTTAAGAGGATTGAAAATCAAACGCAAATGGTATGGCCATGTACAAAGAATGGAAAATGAAAGATGGCCAAAAAATATATATCAATGGTCACCCCCTGGAAGAAATAAACGTGGCAGACCAAGATGGAAATGGAAAACCTACGTCAGAACTATAATGGATGATAGGAATTTTGAAGAGGGAGATTGGAATAATAGAGATAAATGGAAACTGAAGACGGCAAACCTATAAGTGGGGGAAAGCAGAAGAAGAAGAAGAAGAAGAACTATTCAGACATATGAAGGGGTGGACCTATATGGTATAGTGGCGTAAGAATTTTTGTTGCGCGATAGTGCGTTTTGTCGTACTTACAGCAATGGCGACCATGATTGAAAGTTCAACTTCCTACATTTCGAGGTTGCCAACCTAAATAATTACACTGTAATAAATTAACTATACTGTAATATTACATATAACAAATCGTGTGTGGGAAGTAAACCACTGCCCTCTATGTATACTACGAACAATGTACATACAAAAAATATCCAAAGGTAGTGTTAATATACGTTATACAAAACAAATCACTGCATTTTAAATGAACTGAACTTTATTTGAAACAATATAAAACAATAAATACATACATGCCGCCATTTTATCACTAATTGGTCTCACAGCCTCCAGTACTTTCAACTAATAAACATTGCCCACACTGTTAACATTAGTCATTGTTTATAATGAACGCAAATATTTCCAACAAATATATTATATTACTATTATTTATTATTTTGAAAACACCATCGCGCAAAAAATAATGTACAACGCACGTTTGTGAAGTGTTATACAGAATCTCGGAAATTAAAAGCCGAGCGATAGATTAATATTGACTATTTAACATACGCCCCAAATGGGAGTCAATAACCAATCACGTTTCAATGAATTTTGTTTTACAACCAATGACAATCGTGTTTCACCCCGTTCCTTATCGAATTCTCTTTACCACCTCCTGCTTTTGTGATAAAGAAAGCTCCTCTTTCTTTTTTTAACATTCTGAATAGGTCAGAGCATTATTTTGATGTGACTGACTCTCCAACTATTACATTGAACGTAGCAAATAACGAACAAATTCCTTCGAACTATACAATTGATAATTGCATGTTCAATAATTGTGTTTTTAAATAATGATTTTACTGAGTTGTTTACTAAAAATAAATTAATAACCTATAATGTTGGTTATAATATACAGTTTGATGTGTTTATTTTTTTCTCCATTAGGCTGAATTCTTACAATATTGCGATCCTCTTTGGCAATAAATAATATGATTAAGTTGCAGTGGATTAACAAAAAACAACCACACATTTCTGATTTGTTTTCAAACATCGCCGTTTACACTAAAAATGTATAAATGTTTTAAAATAATTATATTTTAATAATTATTTTCGAGTAAGCAACTTAATTTTATTCGTTAAATAGCCCTAACAAATGACGCTCTTGATTTCCAAATCCTCCAGATAAATTCACTCGTCACTTGGTTACTCCTCAATTCATCGATGATTTTGAAATCACTCGTGACATTATTTATGGTAATCCTATTTATTGTCAGAAGTTTTTAATTATTGTGGTATCTGAAATACAGTAAGCATTCTTATTCTTTACAACTGTGTACTTTACTCAGTTTTGTAAAAAACTGACTTACACCATTATGCCATATAAACCTTCATATAGGCTATATATATATATATATATATATATATATATATATATATATATCAATTTCCATATATAGGATATTTTAGAACAAGAATTACAGACTTCTAGGGGTTGTAGAGGGAACTTAGTAGATACAGTTTTGGTAAGGAACCCATGACCGGAAACGTACCATTTCGATGTAAAATAGATTTGAAGATCGAAACACAATGGGCTGATATCGTGTGTCTTGTGTTCCAGAATAAGAATTGCATCTTATAGGGGTTGTGCTACAAGTATGGTTCCATGTGATGACCCAGGGTCCCATGTGTTCCTGGGACACACGTTTTTACACACACACACACTCCACAAGACCTGGTGTTTGCTTTATAATTTCTGCTGCCGCCAGAATTCGTGCAAGAAGATTCTCCTCCGACTCGACAGGTGTAGTACAATCCCCTAGAAGTCTGTAACCCTTATTCTGAAACACAAGACACACGATATCAGCCCATTGTGTTTCGATCTTCAAACTTATCGAAATGGTATGTTTCCGATAATGGGTTCCTTATGAAGACTTTATCTAAGTTCCCTCTATAACCCCTAGAAGTCTGTAGTAGTTATTCTGAAACACACTGTATTACCGCAGAGATGTATATAGCTTAATATGTAAATCAAAATACGGAAGAGGGGAAGAGACAAAATAATGGAAATGTCACGTTTTCTGGCACTCGAATCTTGTAGTGCGCAATATAGGGTAACAAACCCAACATATTTAACCATCAGTGACATCACTTTCCTCATGGGGAACTGCCATTGTGATAAAGCACGGCGCTGGGCGATGTGGCTAATTCCGTAAGACGAATGCCTAAGCGGTCCCCGAACATCGCATGGTCATCATAATCATCATCATTCATAATCGTCTTAGATTAAGTTTAGAATTAAGGACTTTCCTGCCGCACCACTATCACCATCATCATCATCATTATCCATCATATCATCGAGGCAGCCGTAACCCCGCCTGCCAGGCACCCCAACCTCAGAATTACATCAATGCTAAGAGAGAACACCAGAAGTGTCTAAATGGTGTCCTGGGGCATTGAATAATATATATATGGAACACGCTGATGGAGCTAAATGATAAGTGCGAGGATTATGGGATGAAGATAAATATAAATAAGACGAAGGCCATGATTATAGGAAAGAAACCAAGGAAGATAAACATGGGAATTAAAGATGAGGCCATTGAGCAAGTGGAGTGCTTCAAATACTTGGGTTGTACTATCAGTAGTAACATGAACTGATGTAAAGAAGTAAAGCAGAGGATAGCAATGGCAAAAGAAGCCTTCAACAAGAAGAGAAGCATTTCTGCGGACATTTGGAAAAATAATTAAGGAAGAGGCTAGTGAAGTGCTTTGTGTGGACTGTAGCATTGTATGGTGCAGAGACTTGGACATTACGATGGAATGAGGAAAAGCGACTGGAAGCTTTTGAGATGTGGATATGGAGAAGAATGGAACGTATAAAACGGACAAAGTAAGAAATAAGGATGTGCTAGACAGAGTGGGTGAAAGATGAACTCATAAAGAAGAGGATAAGAAATTGGATTGGCCACTGGCTAAGAAGAAACTGCCTGCTGAAGGATGCTCTAGAAGGAATGGTCAACGGAAAGAAAGTTAGAGGCAGAAAATGACATCAGATGATAGAAAATATTAAAATAAATGGTTTGTACGCAGATACAAAAAAGGAAAGCTAAGTTAAGGAAAGAGTGGAGAATGCTGAGTTTGCAGTGAAGACCTGCTATTGATCAGAACAGTATGAATGAATATATATATATATATATATATATATATATATGATTCAATGCCCCAGGACGCCACATATAGGCCTATATATAGCTCTTGGGAACATTTTTGGACCAAAGAGAGAGGAACAGACGGGTAAATGAAGAAGACTACATAACAGTGAACTACATGGTCTCTATAGGAAGCCAGATACATATAATACGAACAGTTAAGTCTCGTAGACTGCGATGGGTAGGACATGTGGCATGAATGGGGAATGAAAGAGGTGCCTGGAAGCTTCTTGTAGGAAAACCAGTGGAAAAGTCCAGTTGGTAGAACAAGAATGAGATGGGAGAATAATATTAACTATGATTTGAGCTAAGTAGTTTATACACATATACAGGGAATATTTGAAAAACATTAGTTCAGGATAGGGATGTATGGAGCGCTTATGTCCGGGCGGCCATGAACCTCCGGGTTCGATAGTGCCAGTGAGATAGTTATAGACATATATCCATCCATAGTAATTGTTCCCGAAGGCAGGTCCTTCACTGCAATCATAGCATTTTCATGCTATGCTTGCAGCTTTACTAGGGAATTGTGTAGGTATGGTAGCTTCCCGTCGCTTTCCACACCGGTGAAGGATGATGATGATAATGATAAGGATGATGGCCATATGATTTCGGGGACCGTTTGGGCCTTAAAGTTTTCCTGACATTTGTCTTACAGGTGAGGAAAAACCCCGATAAAAACCTCACCCAGAAAAACTGCCCCGACCGGGGATCGAACCCGGGCCCGCTGCGTGACAAGGCAGCACGCTACCTCGAGACCACAACGGTGGACTATAGACATATATATATATATATATATATATATATATATATATATATATATATATATAATTCATGCAACCTGACATTCTGGTTACCTAACAGTATTATGACATATAACTTCATTTTATATTGATTTTATAGTCTTCTCTCATTTCCTAGATACCTAAAAAAAAGTGACTTTTTCAATTATCCTTCCCTCGAATTCCAAATTTAATCTCAAAAGAAATTTACTTATAGTCATAGATTTAATTTTAGTAGTTGATATTAAAGCAATAAAACTCTGTGATGCGATATTATAGTTCGGACTTTGTTTCTGTAATCGACTGATTAATTGTTGAGTTACACTCTGCACCCTGTATGCAGTGAATGGACAGTTGAAGTGTGTTTTTATTCGTTAAAGACAACTCAATATGGCATGTGGGCGATCCTGTGCACGTGAAGTATCCGCAGATTTAACGGATTTCGATAATTTGCTTCACAACTTGAATGACCGCTATTCTCTTCGCTAATATTTCCTGGATATGTTACCAACTACATATCACTTATCTTCTCTCTCTCTCTGTTATTTTTGTGTTACTCTTCCTATCAGCACCACTGTCTTTTGTTAACATTATTCTACTTCCGGTTACAGATTTGTAGACACAGTTCCCTTACTGTTCAATTACTTCTGTAACATTATCACCATTTGTCTTTATCAGATTTCGTTGTTATATTTGGTAATGCTCTAACATATTATGTTCCATTATTCATTGAAAATCTACTTGCATCTACTTGCCACTTTCCTCAGTTGTAAATATGATATTATTTTAGTTGCTTTGTTTACTGTTAGATCATTTAAAATTTCCGAATTCCTTTATTAGAAATTGTTGGAATACGTGAATTACTTGTTTGCATCAATAAATATTACACTGGGCAACACTGATTTTATTACATGGCATTTTTAAACACTTGTTTGGTTAAACTCCCTCACATAACCCAGATTTTTAACTCACAGAATTCTATTACATGAAGTTTCCTCACGAATTCTTCATCTTCATCCTATTTCCTGTAGTAGTTTCTAAGTGGTACATATATGGCAGCAGTAAAGTTCCTCCAGCGTACTCTGCTTCCAGCCACCCACTTCACTTGTTTCCAGTTTTTCTCTCTTTCCTTTGCTTCCTCCTCTACTGATTGCTTCCATATTTTCCTAGGTCGTCCCCTCTTTCGTACTCCTTGCGGATTCCAATCCAGTACAGTATTTTCGATGGCTCCATCTCGTTTTCTCAACGTGTGGCCTATCCAATTCCATATTCTTTATTTTATGACATAATGGAGATTGGTTGGTTTTCTCAACAGTTCTTGATTTGATATTATTTCTGGCATCTTATATTTAATATACGCCTCAGGAATTACACTTTACGAATTTTCATTATGTGCAATTTTATGAAAACCCTTGTATTACAACACTTGTATTTTTATGTTCATTTTTAAGTCTGATTTTATATTTTCTTATGCCTTCGGCTTGACAACATTATACGAACTTCAACCATGTGGAAAGACCTGGCAGGCACTAGTGAGTTCCAGTGAGTTTAACATCAAAATGTCGAAGAGGCAGCGATAGATATGTACAGTAGATAGAAATAAAGAGCTAATTCTAAGTTAATATATAGCACTAGAAATAAAGTGCCAAACTAATTTATTAATCTAGCCATTATTAATAATATCTAGCCATTATGTAAGCCTATAAAATCTGCAGAATTGGATGTGGTTACTATACATAATGACTAGCGATTATACATAACTGCTGATTGATCACTCCAGTGATATAATATATGTAAATAAATACATAAATAGATTGTAGACCGATGTGTGTGTTACAATAACTCTCAAACGCCAGGAGCAATTACAATCTGGAAGAGTGTCTTTAAGGGGTAAAATAACATTAGCACCCCTAGGGAGATGTAATATAAAATTCTATGTTTTCGCATAACTCTAGAACGCCTGGATCAGTTTGAATCAAACTCGACACAAATATAACTTGCAATCTGGAAAAGATGCTGTGTGGGTAAGATATCCTTATACTCGTTAGAGGGAGAGACGTGTAAAAATAAACGGAATCGACCGATATCAATGTCGAAATTATAGTTTTTGATAGTTTGTGATTAGTGACAGTCCCGATATTATTTTATCCCACCCGTAAAGTAGTTGAGAGGATGAGAAGTGGTGAAAAATAAAATGACAAGAGTCAACAAGATTCGTATCAAATCTATAGTTTTCGGGATCGCTAAGATGAGTAGTGACACTCCCTATGACGCCTAAGTCAAAATTAAGTCCCCATCTGCGTGGGGGTGAGACGTCAGAAATAAGAGCTTCGTGTCTAATTAATACCGTTCGGGATGGTAACTCATTTATGACAGTATTCCGATAACATTTAAGCCTAGGTTTGATAGCTAGTACGTCTATTGGGATGAGGGGGGAATATAACTAACTCACTGGTACTATCGAACCAGTAGGTCCATAGCCGTGATGAACTGAGCTCTCCATACATCCCTACATGAGCTAATATTTTCCAATGATCTCCTTTATACTGCATTTCCATCAAATTATAGTTAATGTTATTCTCCTACCTCATTCTTGGCTGGCCTACTAGTAGCTACTGGGCGTTTCCCTCTGCTATCCTACTACAATATAATGTCCTGGAATTCCATATTACTAGGAACATGCCCCTGTATTTGAATCTTTAACATGGACTCCCTGAATTGGCCTCCGTCCGGAGAACCGAATAGGAGACTATTTTACCTCCAGAAAATTTTACCCCTGTAGAACCCATGCCCGTGTTTTTAGACAGTTTTATTTTATGGTGAAAGATCGTCACTTTTTCGACCAAGACACTTTCTTGGTCTGCCTTATTTCCTCGACCTGTCAGGCATGAGTATTTCTTCGGGCAGCAATGCTACCTCCGGCATAGCTCCCGATTTCATTTCAGCACGCAGGCCACTCCACCACGATAAGGTACAGATACCATGAAAGGGGTTATGTAAAAATAATTAAAACAATCGGTATTAATGTCGAATCCATAGTTTTCAGGATCGCTGAAATGAATAGTGAGAAAGTGCCGATGCCGTTTTAGTCAAAGCTCAACCTCTATTGGCATGGGGGTAAGAAGATGTGTACAATATGTACAAAATATTCGAGATTAGTGTCGAATCCATAGCTTTCAGGACCGCTGAAATGAATAATGAGAGAGTGCCGATGCCCTTTTAGTCAAAGCAACCTCCATTGGCATGGGGGTAAGAAGATTATGTACAATGTGTACAAAATATTCGATATTAGTGTCGAATCCATAGCTTTTGGGATCGCTAAGCTGTTAGGTGACTAGAAGATTATGATAGACTATTTAACTCATGCCCCAAATGGGAGTCAATGACCAATCACATTTCAATGATTTCTATTTTACAACCAATCAGAGTCGTGTTTCACCAAATATTTATCAGTGTTATAATTACCATATTAAAGATAGCTCCTCCTTACAATATTGCGTTCCTTTGGCAATAAATAGTATGATCTGGTTGCAGTGATAAACAAAAGAAGCAGTAGAAGCGTACCTATCGTTTCTCATTTGTTTTCAAACATCGCCGTTTACATTAAATATATAAATATTTTAAAATAACTATAGTTAAATAATTATTTGTGAGTAAACAGCTTAATTTTATTCGTTAAATAGTCCTAACAAATGCCACTCTTGATTTCCAAATTCTCTAGATAAATTCACTCCTCACTTCGTGAGTCGTGAATTTATCGATAATTTGGAAATCACTCGTGGCATTACTTATGATAAATACCAGGGCAATGTTGGGTAATCAGCTAGTATTTATATTTTGATTAATCCCTGTACATCCCACTCGGAACCTGGATCCTCCATTAGTGGGAAGTTACTTAACCAGACTAATTTAGGTTATCCTTTTTCCTTATAGATGTCCATGAGTGACATGTGGTTAGTATATCACTTCGAGGAGACTTCTTATAGAAAACTAAAGCATTATTTGGTTGGAGGAAGGTTGGTTAAATTTTGCTCAGTTGTCTTTTTATACAGGCTTGAGGTTCTTTTATGAGCCTGAAAATGTTCATACTAGGGACTCATAGATTAAAGTCCTTCCGGAAGATATTTACCTTGAATTTGTCCAACCCAAAAATCCATCGATCTCAGCCGGTGTTGGACCGGAAATCCTCGGGACTAGAGCAAAAAACATGCCACTAGAACACCGCGGTTGACATTTGTATTATTCACACGTACATACATATATACATAATGTTTTGCCCAAAAGCAGATATTTCACTGCAAAACTCAGCATTCTCTACACTCTCTCTAACTCAGCCTTCCTTTTTGTATCCGCATACAAACCATTTATTGTAATATTGTCTATCATGTCATCATCATCATCTGCATTCATGGATTAGGTCTGTTGACCCGTTCCGACTTCAGCCCATCTCTTTCTAGGTCTGCCCACATCTCGGGTGCCTTTAGGTTTGTATTTTGTTATTTGTTTTGGATATCTATCTTCATTCATTCTGTCTATGTGTTGCTTCCATTTTTGTCTATATGTATCTATTTTATCAGTTATTGCAAATATTTCAAGTTCCTGTCTTATTTCTGTGTTCTTGATTCTGTCTTCCTTAGTGCACCCTGTCTATCATGTAATGTCTTTTTCTGTCTCTAACCTTTTTTCCGTTGACCATTCCTTCTAGGGCATCCGTCAGCAGGCAGTTTCTTCTTAGCCAGTAGCCAATCCAACTTCTTTTCTTCTTCTTTATGAGTTCGAGCATTGTTCTTCCTTCACACACTATGTATTTACAATGTAAAGCTTGAGAATTTCAGATTTGGTGTTCATATCATCAAATAAAATTCAATAGCACAGCATATTTCAAGATATAAAAAACCTGGATAAAACATAGTCTGCATTTATTTTTTATTAGATAAGTTGTAGAAACCAGAGTTTCTAGAACATTTGCCATGAGATGACGTACAAAAGTGAACTTTGTTAATCCATCTGTTAATTGGAATTAGAAGTATTAGATGTTCTTTGTTTCGTCACTTCCTGACCCTTTATTGTAAAGATCAGGTTATGTAATGGGTCGCAAATTACGTCAAACTCAATGTTTTATATAACCTTCTGTCAAATCTTCGTTTAAATGCGAAACTTTATGTAATCGCTAGCGAATGTTTTTTATTATTCACAACGCAATATTACAGTTATACCTCAGTCATAAATTGTCAGCTCTACTTCATTATCAAGATGTGACCTCTAAGGTTCAATAGAGATTAAAGAAACTTAAAATAATCATAACAAATCATGCGTAACACACATCATTATTCTATTCTATAGTGTTCTGTCCTAGGGCAGGTCTTTTACTGCAAATCATAGCATTTTCATGCTATGCTTTGCAGCTTTAATAGGAAATTATAGGTGTGGTAGCTTCCGGTTGCTTTCCACACCGGTGAAAGATGATAATGATGATGGCCAGATGATGTTTGTGGACCTTTTGTACCATAAAGCTACCTGACATTTGCCTTACAGATGAGGAAAAACCCCGGAAAAAAAGCCTCATCAATAAGCTTGTCCCGACCGGGAATAGAACCTGGATCCTCAGCGTGACTAGGCAGCGCGCAACCTCGAGTCCACAGCGGTGGACACATCATGATATTCATAAGTATTATAATAAACTAACTCACTATCGAACCCAGAGGCTCATGCCCGCGGAACATGAACTATCCATACATCTCTATCCTGAACTGTTTTCTGATCATTTCCTGTATAATTCAACTCCCTAAATCATAGTTAATGTTATTCTCCCATATCATGCTTCTTCTACGTATTTATCGCTTTCCCTAAGGTTTCGTTCCTTATTTCATTCCCCATTCGTGTCACATGTCCTGCTCATCGTAGTTCACGAGACTGAACTGTTCTTATTACATCTAGTTTCCCATAAAGAGCATCTAGCTCACTGTTATATTGTCTTATCCATACATCTGCCTGTTCGTCTCTCTTTGGCCCAGAATGTTTCCTAAGAACTGTTTTCTCAGTTACTCATAATCTTTTATCCTCCCTTTAAAGTAAGAGTTTATGTTTCGCATCCATATAAGTAGTAGTAGTAGGACTTTATGAGACAAAAATTAAGATATTTACAATATTATTTACAAATATGTGTCGCACGGGCAGTAAGCCGTACGTGCTGTTGACAGTCCGTTACAATAAAGTAATAATTGGTAATAGTATAAAGAAAAACAAAAAAAAACATTACAATTACATAAAGAACACACAATAATATTACAATTAATAATACAATAGCGTTATACATTAAGTTATGTATAATTATTAAGAATTAATGGTATTGAATTTTGATAACATATATTTATTCATGAATGAGTGTTGATCTTATTTTCTTATTTTCCGCGTTTTGTCCAGAAATTTACCCAAGTTTACCCAATTTTCTGGATTTACCATTAACTCGTAGCATGCCAATCTTTCCCGATTTGAATTTAGAAATCTTTCCGGTAATAACTGACGTCTCCAATATTCTAAATCATCACATTTTCCTAATATATGTATCTCGTCTTCAAAGTTCCCGCACATTGGACATATTCGCATAACGTGATCGTCGCTAATTTTTAGAAATTTCCATGCCCGTAGCCTAAACCAAGCAAGCCCTGATCTCTCTTTAAATCCTAGGTTGAGTATATAAGATTCTTTTCCCCAAACGTGTTTTAGGTCTCTTTGTAAACACAGTGAGCGTTTTCCCGTACATTCGGCGAAAATATCTTGTTGGTTTATATCTAAGTACCTCCTCCTTATTTTTCTCCACACGTTCTTGCGATTTTCAGTCCCTTTTTCCCATATCCAACCCATCCCAATCTTTTGGAGTTCTCTCCTAACCTCTTCTACCCAAAATTTCACATCTATGTTTCTAATTTGGTGGTCGTTATAAATTGCTCTAAGCATTGTTTGCTCGCCTTGGATTACCCGCAACCAGTATTTGAGTACACGAATTTTGCAGTTTATGTCGTCCTGGAATGACCAAAATTCATATAAAATTCCACAGTTAGAAACGGCCTTACTAAGTCCTGTAATATATTTTAGAAAATGCGTATATACCTTATTTAGTATTTCCGTTCTTTGGAAACCCCAAATCTCACTACCATAGTGCATTACTGGCCTGACCATCGCTCCATACATTTTTTCTAATGTGCTGATTGGTATATCAGGCACTCGACCCGGAATACCGAGAACACTTAAGTTGTCCCCTCCCTTTAAATAATGCTATATCAATATGTGTTTTCCAAGAATAGCCGTTTTGTATATATTTAGATTTTTTTTAGATACGTCAAAAATACAGTGATCTCTATAGTAAAATAGCAGGCGATTTCAGAATTGAGCCTATGTTTAATTTTTTGCACTTGATTCCTGTTTGCAATTATGTTCCTAAGTAATAAATAATATCTCATAATAAATGCACACTATCATAGGTTGTAGACATTATCGTAGCACTTTAACTGTGTTGTAATTTAAATATGGCCAAAAAATGAAGCTCAATTAATAATACTCATTTTAGTATTTTATTTAACGTCGCCCTTTTAATAGTTTAGGCTATTGCGACATAATAATTAAAATCTGGGAGTGAAAGGGCCAACAAATTTTCTCAGAAGCCTCTTTTCTTGTTGCTTGATATTATTTTACGTGAATTAATTGTACGCTAGCTGACTCATTGCTTTACTTCCCCTCCGTTAGAAACCTTTTTCCAGAATTTATATTCCCTGAAAAAAATAATGGATCCTGCGAAACTAAGAACCAGGGACTAGCATAATAACCACTAGATTAACTAATCTTGATGAAATATTTACACATTTGAAATTTTCTTCTAAATTTATTTACTTTATATTATTTTATATTATTACCTAATGTATTTAATTACGTTCTTGAATTTAGTATTAATTTATATATCCATCCATAGTAATTCTGCCCGAGGGGGCAGGTCTTTCACTGCAATCATAAGATTTTCATGCTATGCTTGCAGCTTTACTAGGGAATTGTAGGTGTGGTAGCTTCCCGTTGCTTTCCACACCGGTGAAGGATGATGATGATGATAATGATGATGATAATGATAAGGATGATGATGGCCATATGAATTCGGGGACCGTTTCGGCCTTAAATGTTTCCTGATATTTGTCTTACAGGTGAGGAAAAACCCCGATAAGAACCTCACCCAGAAAAACTACCCCGACCGGGGATCGAACCCGGGCTCGCTGCGTGACAAGGCAGCACGCTACCTCAAGACCACAGCGGTGGACAATATATATATATATATATATATGCCTATAATTCTTCAGTGTTTGTCACTAAATTCCTCCTAAACGACTGGACCGATTTTATGATTTTTTTGTGTGTGTCTGATTGGGTCCCTCGATGGTTTAGATTCACAATTGGACCCTCTAATACCATTAGGTGTAGGAGTTAACCTGAAGTAAAAATTTAAAAATCGTTCTAGCGGTCAACATTTTTTATGTTTCACAACGAAACTCAATAGGCCTACATCCTATTAAAATAAACCGAGGTAGGTATTATCAAAAAATGAGCGAAATCCGAAATTAGAAGTAGAGGTTTACCACAAATCCGAAATTAAAAACTAACAATCACCATGTTTGGTTCGTCTCAGCGTATACCCTGCAATTTAATCATCCTTTAATGTCTCATTTATTTAAGCATAGCAACGCACGCCGTGTATTAGCTAGTTATATAATGTTTTGCTTGGATCATACTCCTTTGAATTAATTGCCAGAGTGAGTTTTATGTTTTGAAACTTTATCCTAAATTTATTTTGTTTTATGTTATCTCCTAATGTTTTTATTACCTTCATCAATCTGGTATTAATCAATTTTATATTGGTCTAAAATAGACCATTTCTGTATGCATTATTTCTTAATTTCTTATGTACCAGAATTTTTTTATGTCTTGAAACTGACTCCTAAATTTATGTATTTTGTTATCTTTCTATCTTCAACTAAAACTTTGTAATCTGATCCCACATTATATTCAAGGAAAATAACACAAAATAATATTCTTATAAAATAATTAGTCCACCTCTGTGGTCTCGAAGTAGCGTGCTCTCTTGTCACGCAGCGGGCCCGGGCTCGATTCCCGGTCGGGACAGGCTCCTGGGTGAGTTTTTTTCGGGGTTTTTCCTCAACTATAAGACAAATGTCAGGAAGCTTAGGGCCCAACGGTCCCCGAAAATCATCCGGCCATCGTCATCACCCGTACCATTTTCATCATCATCCTTCATCGGTGTGGAAAGCAACGAGAAGGTACCACACCTATAATTCCCTAGTAAAGCTGCAAAGCATAGCATGAAAATGCTATGATTGCAGTGAAAGACCTGTCCTCGGGCAGAATTACTATGGATGGATGGATAAGAAAATTCATATATTCTGTATGTAATTGTTATTTCTGTTATTAAACAGCACCCGAACACGAGCACTTGCTCATTCGGGTGCGAACACTGCGTACAAAATTTATTTGTGAATAACATTTATTCTTATTTAAAACGTTTCTCTTCGAAAGACGTAAAGAAACAAGTTGATCACAATTAGGCCGGTATTCAAGAACCAAGCTCTCTCGGCCATGCCATCGCCCTCTTCCGTAAGCTGAGACTCCCATATTTCAATTGTTCCCGGATGTTTTTAAATAAATATCTTGTTAGTGCATGATGTTGAATAGAGTGGACCAGTTAGAGCAGGTTCTGCATGATCCACCTAATTAACCACGGAGACACGGGCTGAGAGTTGCTCTTCACGGAAAGTTTGGTTCTTGAAGGCTGCCTTAAATTACTATAGGCCTGCGGATATCGTTATGTTAAGGAATGGGTTGTGGCTAAAGTATAGGGTTGGAGTTACCAATTTAATTGGAACTACTCTATGATAGCGACCGCAACTTGCAAGTTCCATTGTACACACTTAATTTGCACGCGTTTGTCATTTTCAATTGAGAAGGTTTTTATTAAGTGTTTATATTTATGCATTTCTGTCACGTAACCTTAATGATTAGAAATAAAGTAAAAAATATCAGCAAAAAGCACAGATATGTCCATCCGTAGTAATTCTGCCCGAAGGCAGGTCCTTCACTGCAATCATAGCATTTTCATGCTATGCTTGCAGCTTTAATAGGGAATTGTGTAGGTGTGGTAGCTTCCCGTTGCTTTCCACACCGGTGAAGGATGATGACGATAATGATAATGGTAAGGATGATAATGATAAGGATGATGGCCATATGATTTCGGGGACCGTTTGGGCCTTAAAATTTTCCTGACATTTGTCTTACAGGTGAGGAAAAACCCCGATAAAAACCTCACCCAGAAAAAAAGCCCCGACCGGGGATAGAACCCGGGCCCGCTGCGTGACAAGGCAGCACTCTACCTCGAGACCACAGCGGTGGATCACAGATATGTAATAGCCCTGTAATTGTAAATCTACTCGTAACAATCGAAGATAGTTTATAGAGTGGGGCAAAAAAGTCAACCTCTCATAGGATACAAAGTGACTGATGAGGTTAGTAGTATCGTATAATCATTAGAAGTTAAAGCGGCTATAAACAACCGGAGAAAGTAATCATATAATGCCGGATGTGGCGTACCTCTTGGGGTCAAATCCAGTCATTAAGTTAGAAATGAAATTGTTACGGTAGCAGTTAAGTGGTGTTGAGCAGTAAAAATACCGGCACGTGCTGCCCTCTCCCGCAATTTTATTACAACACAATAAAAATGTAGTCCGGCGAACATCAGAATGAAGTTATGACGGACAAAGCGACTTAGGTAGTGAATATAATATTAGATATAACGCTTTTCATGGACATACTATACTTTCATATTCGATTTCTGGCTAAACTTTACAACACGTGACAAGACTTTTTTAATTTCTTCGTTAACACCTAGTCCAAGATCCGGCTGCAAATTACTACGTTCATCGAGTGTATGAACAAAATCATTTTTCTTCATAAAATTGTGAATTACTGAATATATTTTTGCCGAGTTGCCTATTAAAATTCGGCCGCCAGTATGTTTAATTAAAGTATAATTAATTTATTTATTCGAAATAATTTGATTCACTTGTTATTAACATAAATTATAATCCAGTTCGCAGAAATCGATGTATAGAGCTGGAAAAGTTTTGGTTGCCATTGTACACTTGGCCGTAAACCTCCTCGCGGCTACAGCAGGCTGTGACACCAATGAGTAATAAAATGACGGTAAGTACGTATTTATTGTTTTATATTGTTTCAAATAAAGTTCAGTTCATTTAAAATGCTGTGGTTTGTTTCGTATAATTTATATTAACACTATCTTTTGGATATATTTTTGTATATACATTGTACGTAGTATACATAAAGGGCAGTGGTTTTACTTCCCGCTGCGAGGGAACAATATAAAACAATAAATACGTACTTACCGCCATTGTGTTACTGATTGGTGCCACAGCCTGCTGTAGCCGCTAGCAGATTTACGACCAAGTGTGCAATGGCAACGAAAACTTTTCAAGCTCTATACATCGATTTCTGCCAAGTCGATTATAATTTATTTTAATAACAAGTGAACCAAACTATTTCAAATAAATAAATAAATTATATTTGGATTAAACATACTGGCGGCCGAATTTTATGAAAAAAATTGATTTTGTTCATACACTCGATGAACGTAGTAATCTTGCAGCCGGATCTCGGACTAACCTGTAAAATTTTATTCTTAGTGTTTCATTCTTCAAATTATTTCGCACCGTTAATAATGAATTTTCGTTTTCTAACGATTATTTTAATATATTTCTTTCACGATATTGATTTTAACGAATATTCTGTATTACAGTGCAACCAACATAGCGTCTGTACTAATTAACTTACACTAAATAAAATCAGCGTCCATTCTATAAAATCAGCATCCATTCTTTCACAGGTTAGAGTACTTAAATTGCGTTAGGTTAGCTTTTACTTTGGTCTTTCACAGGTTAGATTATTTAAATTGCGTTAGGTTAGCTTTCAGGCTCGTTGGCAACGCGAGTTTAAATATCGTGTATATGTTGGCTGCATCCCGTGAATCCAAAGTGTAAACCGCTCCGAGTCTGTTGGAGCATGCGCATGGTGTAACTATTTAACTTATTTATTTCAAATGAATTAACTAATAAATTAATATCACATAAAAGGATACCGTTTTAAAATTATAAACATTTTAATCTATGCTGATGATGTGGGTATTATTCAAGAATATTAAAATAATTTGCCGTACTCTTTACATAAATTAAATCAGTTATAGGCTACCAAGAATATAATTTTAAAATAACAAAAATAATTTGCATTTTGGGGAAATTAATATATAAGATCAAAAATCATAATAGAAAACAAACCTCTGGAACAAGTACAACTTTTAATTATTTGGTTGTAATTTTACTATAAACACAAAAACTGAAAGAGACATAAATGTGAAACTGTCAACATTTCAAATGATATGCGGAACTATACTTGGAACATTAAAGAACAAAACAAGAAGAGATACCACATAGAATTTTTATAAAACATTGGCAGTTCCTGCATTACTTTATGGGAATGAAACTTGGGTAATGACCAAAAAATTACAAAGTAGAATACCAAAGCGTAGAAATGAACTTGCTTAGAAGAGCAAAAAACTGCAAAAGATTGGATCGGATAAGAATGAAGATATAAGAACAGAGTTAAATATAGGCCCTGAATGATAAAATCACTAAATATATGGTCACACGTAGAAATTCATTATATAATGGAAATGGACAGCTAATGACAAATGAGGGAAATTTTGAGGAAGTGGCTGAATTCAAATACATAGGGACAATAATCACAAATAGGAATGAGATGCACAAAGAAATTAAGCATAGGCTCAATTCTGGAAATGCGTGCTATTATGCATTGCAGAGACTCTTAATATTCCAACTCGTTTCAAAAAACGTTAAACTGAAAATATACAAAACTATTATTCTACCAGTTATATTATATGGGTGCGAAACATGGACTCTTACTTTAAGGGAGGAAAGGAGATTACAAGTATTTGAGAATAAAGTACTTAGGAAAATTTTTGGACCAAAGAGAGATGAACAGACAGGAGAATGGAGAGGACTACTAACAATGAACTACATTGACTTTATAGGAACCCAGATATAATAAGAACAGTTAAGTCTCGTAGACTGCGATGGGCAGGACATGTATCACGTATGAGGAATGAAAGACTTGCATGGAAGCTTCTTATAGGAAAGCCAGAGGGAAAACTCCCAGTTGGTAGACCAAGAATGAGTTGGGAGAATAACATTAACTATGATTTGAGGGAAGTAGATTATACAGGGAATGATTGGAAAGCATTAGCTCGGGATAGGATGTATGGAGAGCTTATGTCCGCGGGGCCATGAACCTACGGGTTCGATAGTGCCAGTGAGTAAGTAAATAAGTAAGTAAGTAAGAATGATAAAATCAAGGAATATAGAGATAAATGGTTTAGACATGTAGAAAGAGTGAATGTAACAAGATTACCAAAAGCAGCATTTAACTACAAGCCAAGAGTTTCAAGGAATGTAGGAAGGCCAGTGAAAAGATGGACAGAACAACTGTGAGGCGGAACAGGTAATTTGCCTAGTCCGTGAAGTGAAGAAGAAGATAAAAGGATACGTTCACTAGCAAGGTTTGCTCCATAAGAGCACTGCTATTTTCTAGAAGTGAAAAATCCTATAGTCTCTGTATTCAATACAAGTACACTTCACCTACGTAATGTGATGTGCCGAAGTGGTGTAAACAATTGATAAATAATAGTTTAAAATACTATAAAACAATACGCATTATTAGAACACCGAACTAAAAAATGAAAAATAATTTTAATTTTCAACACGCTTGGGATAAAATTAAAGTGGTCAACAAAAAAATTATCTCCAACACATCATGAATAAAACTAGAGTTATCTACAAAAAATAATTTTACCATCAAAAGCATGGGGTGCTCTATATCAGTTAATATATTTGATAATAAACATATATTTGTAAAAGTATAGTCCCGAAGAAGAAAACGTAAAAAACCATAAAAAACACCAAAGCACCCCACGCTGTTGATGGTAATTTTTTTTCTTTTTTTTTTAGATAACTCTAATTTTATTCTAGATGTGTTGGAGATGATTTTTTTGTTGACCACTTTAATTTTATCCCAAGCGTGTTGGAAATTAACATTATTTTTCACTTTTTAGTTCTGTTTCTAATAAAGCGTGTTGTTTTAGTTTTTTAAAACTATTATTTGTTTTTTATTTAGTTTGGTTTTCTAATAAAACGTGTTGTTTTAGTTTTTTAAAAATATTATTTATTTTTTTTATTTTTAGTTTAATTGATTGTCATAAACCGGAATCCCATGAAAATTTAATTGCTTACGATATTTTTAGTGTCTAGGCACGAATATAATTATATATATTTAAAATTATTATTATCTAACATTATTATAATATTTTTGAATATTTTAATATATATAAATAGTTACAGTTAATCGTATCCTTCTCATATTTTTTGGATACATTACAATGTGGTAAGTTTACAAAATTGCCATTAATATTTTGCACAATAAGATAAAAATGTAAATATCTTCAAATTCGATACTATTGCAGTATGAGCTAAAAGTAATACTTTTCTAAAAACATCCTCCGGGCCGAATTTTAACCAGCGACCTATGGATTACTGAAATTATATACCACTTCAGTCCACCGCTCTACCAACTGAGCTACCAGAGGACATAATATTAATTTCTTACAACGATGGACTAAAAAGTCGATAAGTCCGCAACCTATTATACCGGTCTTTATTTTTTTGATGTCCTGATGATCCTGGCCAGGATCTTAGAAAACTATTATGAAATTATTGTATTGTCATTGGTTCTTTACAAGTATACAAAGTTTCAAGTCGATCCAATGTTTTTAAGTGGGTGGAAATCATGTTGAAAGATTCCGTTACATAGGTAGGCAGATACAGAACAAGCCAATATAAAGCGTGTAAAAAAGAGAACGCATTAACGTCGTTTATCCGCCTAGTGCAGAATCCATTGCACGAAAAGTTTAGTGTGTGGCACCTGAAAACACACACACACACACACTCGCGCTCGCACACACACACACACACACATGTTTCAAATTCTTTTCTTCTTCTTCTTCCTTCTAAGTATTAGGCCAAGGCCTGTTACGATCCTATAGAAAATTTTCCGGGAAATTCTCGTATAAGACTTGAAAGCATAATAATAGTCCCTTCGATAGGTTGCCGGCCAAAGGAAGGCAAGACCAGTGATGGGGCTGCCATCTTATAGCCTCTGGTCAGGCTTTTCTGGAGAAGAAAAGAAAATAAAGGAAAGAAGAAATGGAAGAAAGGAAAGACTCCCTAGCCCTCGGATGCCCTAATAGCGTCGGGGTCGAAAAAAACAAGAGTTAACCAAGAGAAGTTAGATAGTAAAGTTAAGAGTGCAAAACACAAGTAAGCGGAAGAAATGTTTTGCTCAGCTTGGGCACCTTGTGGTCGCCATCCACATATCCCCTAGATGAGGACCCCTATTTTCATTGTAACATTGCTCTTTGTTGATTGGATAAGAAATCAATTTGAATTCGATGTGATGTTATTAGCCGAACAAGTGTTAAATGTGTTGTTGTTTTAAGGATGAAAGTCGTTTAACAGAAGGGTAACTGGAGAAGCCACTTTGTATGTGGTGGAACAATAGAAGTTGTGGGACTATAAAGATGTGAGCAATGACGGTAGATATTTGAGAAAAAAAGACCCGAGCCTCGGGCAGACTGAAGGAACAAAGCTCTCAAATGTCGACGCTTAGCAGAATGAGATAGTCCCTAGGCGTCGCACAAGATCATTGTACAACCTTCATCCCGTGGTCATTATTCTACACAAAATGATAGTAAAATTGCACATTCATATCTTTTTTACTAAGTTAATGGTTGCTTGAAAAATCTGGTAAAATCACGGTCGTTATAAAGATAAAATACACCGATTCTCTATTCTATATATCGTTTCAGGTACCGACACCTCTAATTAATTAGAAATCACAACATGATTTATATTAAACAGCAGATACATTTGAAGACAACTGCTGTAGTCTCGGATTGGTCGCTGCCTCGTACTCGGCGGGCCCAGGTTCGATCCCCTGTCGGGACAAGTTTCCTGGTTGATGATTTTTCGGGGGTTTTCCTCCTTCTAAGACAAATTAAAAAAAAATGTTAATGACTAAATGGTTCCTGAATGATAACAAGCCACCATAATCACCATTATCATATTTACCATCATCATCATCATCATGAACAAATTCGTTTTAGGCCATGTGGCCTGTACGGTAAACCTAGCGAAGATGGTCTTGATCTTTCCACCGATGTTTTGGTCTTCCTTGGTCCCTATGTCCAGTTGGAGTATATTGGAATGCCAATTTTGGAAGTCTATTTATTGCCATTCTTCTCAGATGATTTTTCCATTCTTGTTGGTATCTTTGTATATCTTCATTTAAACTTGTTACTCCAAGTTTTCCTCTGATAGTAGTGTTCCTTTGGTGATCCAGTCTATTAACTCCTAACAATGATCGTAAGAGGCGCATTTGGCTTACTTGAAGTTTGTGAGAGTTTCTTTTATTTAAAATCCAAATTTCACTTCCATATTTTAGGGCAGCTTTTGATGTGATTTATGTAATCTTAGTTTTGTCTCTGTCCTCATCTGTTTACCAAAAGTCTTCGTATTACCCCATTCATTTTATTATATTTTTGTAATTTTGAATCAATGTCACTCTTATACTCTGCAAATACACTTCCTAAGTAAGAGAAATCTGACACTTGTTCTATAATTTTTCCATCAATCTCAATTTTCATATTTACCATTTTAATATAATTACGAGATTATAGTAAACCATGTAAGATCACTCAGAATTGGTTGGCTGGGGCATTTAATAATAATAGACGATCAGAGATTTGTTAAGAAACTCTAGAAATTGAAACCTATAAGAGGCAGAGCAGTTGGAAGACCGAAGATAAGATGGGAGGATGACACAATGAACGATCTAAAGAAAATGAAAGTGACTAACTTGAATATGGCAAAAAAAAAAAAAACAGATTTGCATGGAGGAGGATTGTTGAGTAGGTCAAACCTTTCACCTTTGAAGTTGTCGCGCCTTAGAATGATGAAGAATATGCTTACGAATATTAGAGAATGAAGTTCTTAAGAAAAATTTTGGACCAAAGAGAGATGAACAGACAGCCAAACGGAGAAGATTACATAACAGCGAGCTACATGACCTTTATAGGAAACCAGATATAATAATAGTAAAGTCTCATAGATTGCGATGGGCAGGACATGTGGCACGAATGAGGAATGAAAGAGGGGCATAGAAGCTTCTTATAGAAAACCAGAGGGAAAATGCCCAATTGGTAGACCAAGAATGATGTGGGAGAATAACATTTAACCATGATTTGAGGGAAGTAAATTATACATGGGATGATTGGAAAACGTTAGCTCAGGATGGCGATGTGTGGAGAGCTTATGTCCGCGCATGCATGAACCTACGGGTTCTATAGTGCCAGTTAGTGTGAATGGTATGCTTCGACTTAATGTTGTGTTGTCTCGAAGGAGGCGTTATTATTCATTGCATAAGAATAATTATGTACAGTCACAAAGTAATAAATAACTGGCATGTGCCGTCATTCTCAACTAGATTATTTTTTAAGAACAGTTATTAAAAGTTATTTAAGTTACTTAGTTGAGGACGACGGTATATTCCAGGTATTATTTATTTAATATCTTCCGTCCGTCCATAGTAATTCTGCCCGAAGGCAGGTCTTTCACTGCAATTATAACATTTTCATGCTATGTTTGCAGCTTTACTAGGGAATTATAAGTGTGGTAGCTTCCCGTTGCTTTCCACACCGGTGAAGGATGATGATGGTAATGATAAGGATGATGATGATGCCCAGATGATTTTCGGGGACAGTTGGGCCCTAAGCTTCCTGACATTTGTCTTACAGGTGAGGAAAAACCCCGAAAGAAATTTCACCCAGGAGCCTTTCCCGATCGAGAATCGAACCCGGGCCCGCTGCGTGACAAGGCAGCACGCTACCTCGAGACCACAACGGTGGACATTTAATACCTTATGGTCATTTATTTAATACTTCGTGACTTTTTAGCTCAACAATTGCTGTTATTAGTCCAAGATCACGTTCATCGAGTGTATGAACAAAATCAATTTTTTTTTCATAAAATTGTGAATTACTGAATACATTTTTGCCGAGTCCCCTATTAAAATTCGGTCGCCAGTATGTTTAATTAAAATATTATTTATTTATTTATTCGAAATAATTTGATTCACTTCATATTTTTGCAATAAATTATAACCCAGTTCGCAGAAATCGATGTATAGAGCTTAAAAAGTTTTGGTTGCCGTTGCACACTTGGCCGTAAACCTCCTCGCGGCTACAGTAGGCTGTGACACCAATGAGTAATAAAATGGCGGCAAGTACGTATTTATTGTTTTATATTGTTTCAAATCAAGTTCAGTTCCTTTAAAATGCTGTGATTTGTTTCGTATAATGCATATTAACACTACGTCTTGGATATATTTTTGAATATGCATTGTACGTGCTATACATAAAGGGCAGTGGTTTTACATCCCGCTGCGAGGGAACAATATAAAACAATAAATACGTTCTTATCGCCATTTTATTACTGATTGGTGTTACAGCCTGCTGTAGCCGCAAGGAGGTTTACGGCCAAATGTGCAATGACAACCAAAACTTTTAAAGCTCTATACATCGATTTCTGCGAACTGGGTTATAATTTATTGCAAAAATATGAAGTGAATCAAATTATTTCGAATAAATAAATACATAAATTATATTTTAATTAAACATACTGGCGGCCGAATTCTAATAGGCAACTCGGCAAAAATGTATTCGATAATTCACAATTTTATGAAAAAAACATTGATCTTGTGCATACACTCGATGAACGTAGCAATCTTGCAGCCGGGTCTTGGACTATATGTGCTGGCTGAGCTGATCAGCCCGCTCTAGGGATAATGTTATTGTAGTTCCGACAGGGGTCTGGTTCAAACAAAAGTACTATACATTTTCAAAACATGCTACTTACGTTATTAAAACCAGTAACACTGGATGGGCAGCTTGAAGGTCAACGTTTCTGAATTAAAGTATACAACTTTATTCCCTGCATTTGTACTAGATCTCCCATCGGGTTTCTTTTCATTAGTTCTCTCCCATACAGCGGGTTGTTCACCTCAGTATATAACAGCACTTTTGTTTATTTATAAAATTAATTAAGTTTATCATGTTTTATCCATATTTTGGTGAAAGTTGCGTCCATTTTTTGTATATATTTCAGTGCATTGTACTATGGTATCCAATTTTCCAATATTAAAAAAAAAAAGATCATAGAGCAATGGAAGAGAATTGGAATTCAAATTTAAAAATATATTTAGGCTATATATGTAATTCATCATAGCACTATGGTCCAAAAAGAACCTTGGCTTCTCTCCATTTCAGTCAGTCCTCCGCCACAGTCCTCCAGCTCCTCACACTCAATCTTCTAACATCTTGTAATACATCGTCCATCCATCGTTTCTTTGATATTTCTCTCCTTCTTTCTCCCTTCATCTTTGCATCCATCATCATTTTATGGATACTTCCCTCCTCCATTCTGATTCTGACAACATGTCCCAACATCTCAGCTTTGACTATTTAACTCATGCCCCAAATGGGAGTTAATGACCAATCACGTTTCAATGAATTTTATTTTACAACCAATCACTGTCGTGTTACACCTCGATAATTATCGAATTTTGATTACCAAAATAAAGGAAGCTCCTCCTTTTTAATATTTGAACAGTTCGGAGCATTATTTTGCAATGATTTACTCTTTAACAAATGCGTTGAATATAGCAAATAATGAACTGATTCCTTCGACCTACACATTTGATAAATGTGTATTCAATAATTGTGTTTTTTAAATAATGATTGTACTGAGTTGTTTCCCATAAAACTGAATTATTAACCTATAATATTGGTTATAATATACAGTTTGATGTGTGTAATTTTTTTCCGGGTGCATTCTTACAATCTCGTGATCCCATTTGGGGATAAATAGTATGATCAAGTTGCGGTGATGAACAAATGAAACAACCAAACATTTCTCATTTGTTTTCAAACATCACCGATTACGTTAAATATATAGGCCTACATATTATAGTTATATTTAAGTAATGACTTGTGAGTAAACGGCTTAATTTTATTCGTTTAATAGTCCTAACAAATGCCACTCTTGATTTCCAAATCCTCTAGATAAATTCACTCGTCACTTCGTGACTCGCGAATTTATCGACAATTTGGAAATAACTCGTGGCATTACTTACGATAAATCTAGTTATGTTCTCTACCTCCAATAGCTGATCTATCTCCTTGTTAGTTATTTTTATCCTGATTCCATTATCATGTATTGGACCATTCATTCGCCGCACTACTTCTTTCAAAAATATATGTTATTTTAATTTTCTAGATTTATTTTTCCTTGCTTCCGCCACATAAATGACTATTGGACGAATGAGCTTTATATAGCTTAAACTTCGTTCTTTTGGATAATATACTTGATGTGAACATATGTGTGAAAGAGAAATAAGTTCTATTTCCATACATTAGGCCTATTCTTTTATGAAATTAATTTTTAATTTTATTTTCATTATTGACGGACCAGCCAAGGCATATAAACACTTTAACACCTTCAGAATTAAATTTCCCAATTTCAAAATTTACTAATCCTCCTTCCGTTGATCAGTGTCATGGGCTAGGGGGTCAGCGATTCTGATTACAGTTCATGATGTCACGGGTACGATTTCCGGACAGACCAAAGGTATTTTTCCCGTGGTTGCCCTTGGTTTGGAATTTAGGTTAAATTTAGGTTAAGTGCTCTTCTGGCGCTCCATTATTATTTATCATCCATCATGTCATCGGGGTAATGTAACTTGGCCTTCCAGGTGCCCCAAACTAAGAAATGGATTACAATTCTGCCAATACCAGGGGAGAAAGCCAGAAATGTCATAAAATACAATCTGATAGCATTTGGAAAAAACCTAACCTTCCGTTACCTTGTTTATTCACTTTCGTACATTTGGTTCTATCTTCGTTTATTCTCAAACCAATGTGCTTACCTTCTTCCTTTGAGCTTTTGAACACTGTAGCATTAGTAATTCCTAGAATTAAAATTCATTTAGTTATTATTTGGGACTACACAATAAGCTGTTGTTATACAGAAGTTAACGGTAACTCAAGGGTTGGCAGGTACATGCACCTAGAGAAGCGAAACTAATGTTTATTATAAAAGTGTAAATTTGATTCACGTATTGAATATAGTCAGATTTGCAAAACAATAAATTTTGTTAAAAGGAATACTTGAGCCAGTTTTAAAACTTCCTTGGGAAATTAATATAAAAGGCTAAGAAATTTTATTGTTAAATAGTGTGGCCAGTAACTTCCATACGAGTACATACAGAGAGGAGCCAGTTGCTCTCATACGATCACAGAGTGGGGCCAATAGCTGCCTTACGAAAACAGAGTGGGCTAGTTTATCATATTACGAGTATTCAGAGGAGCCAGTTGCTCCCATATTATTACCTAAAAGTGTGAAACAATTTATATATATTCTAGCGAAGTCTAGATTTGCTCAAGTAGTCTACAAGATATTATTAAGTCTACAAGATATTATTAATTCATTGTGAATATTGTTTCATATGAGGTTAACATAATAAATCCTCTTAATTAGTTACACAATTCATTGTTACTGATCATCGAATTCCTTGTCCTTCACACCGGTAGAACCCAGACATAAGCCTAATCTAAAACACGCCCTGAAGAGACCTTCGTGCCAAACTCGCATTACTCAAGTCTGCTGCAATATTTCCTTTAAGTAAGAGGCATTGCAACCAATTTACAAAGTACCATAATCAAACTCATACACTTGTTTTAATTTACATGCCATTATTCCAGTAAATACATATAATTTGACATATATTTTGTTTTTATAGTAATTTTTTACATAGTCGTTTATGCTATAGATCTTTCTTAGTTTATATACGATATAATATTACTCTGTATATAAAGTAATCAACGATTATAGGAATGTAGACCCGTAGTTAGTAGTGTTAGTTTGCAGTCAGTACCGTGGGGAAATGTGGGATTGGCTGACAGTTGTGCAACAATATTATCAGTTGTGTATTGTGCAACTTGCACATCTATTCATAACTTACTTATCCTCAGCAGAGCTAGTTTTTCCAAACTATTTTTGTGCCAGCGCGCTTGCGCTTTATTGTACAACTTGTGGCTATCATTTATTCCTCCGGGCACCAATACATGTTCTCGAAGTATTTAATCTATAAACGTTATCCTTCCACTTGGTTTACTAATGAAAATTAATATGGTTAACTTTAATTTAATTTAAGATCATCTTAGGGTTTAGAGAAGACACCTGGAAAGCAAATCACAAGGAAAAGAATATGACGTGCACAAAATCAAAATTGGAGTGATCAAATGAAGAGATACGCAACGGAAAAGGCTGGGGCTAGAACACAGTGTCAAAAGAAACGTTGTGAAATATAGAAAAACTAATGGAAGAAATTTGTTAGCAAGATTATCAAGAAAGTAGAAATGTCTTTGATGACAAAAGTTGATGTGCATTATTTATAGAGACTATTTAACTCATGCCCCAAATGGGAGTCAATGACCAATCACGTTTCAATGATTTCTGTTTTACAACCAATCAGAGTCGTGTTTCACGAAATATTTATCAGTGTTATAATTACCATATTAAAGAAAGCTCCTCCTTTTTAATATTCTGAAATAGTATGATCTAGTTGCAGTGATAAACAAAAGAAGCAGATGAAGCGTACCTATCGTTTCTCATTTGTTTTCAAACATCGCCGTCTACATTAGATATATAAATATTTTAAAATAACTATAGTTAAATAATGATTTGTGAGTAAACAGCTTAATTTTATTCGTTAAATAGTCCTAATAAATGCCACTCTTGATTTCCAAATTCTCTAGATAAATTCACTCCTCACTTCGTGAGTCGTGAATTTATCGATAATTTGGAAATCACTCGTGGCATTACTTATGATAGTATCAGTATAGGGGTAGCATGTGATCAGCTTGTCGGTCCTCCAGCCGTAACAGCTGTTCTCCTCTGCCTTGTGTCGCTAACTAACTAACTAACTAAATCACGGGCACTATCGAACCTGGAGGTTCATGGCCGCCCGGATTTAAGCTCTCCATACATCCCTATCCTTAGATAATGTTCCAATCATCCCCTGTATAATCTACTTCCCTCAAATCATATTTAATGTTATTTTTCCACCTAATTCTTGGTCTACCAACTGGGCGTTTTCCCTCAGGTTTTCCTACAACAAGCTTCCATGCCCGTCTTTTACCTGGTGTCGCTAGTTATCATAACTCATTGGCAATATAACTCAGAAGTTCTAGGTCGCGCGGACAAACTCTCCATATATCGCTATCCTGAGATAATGTTTTGGAATCTTCCCCCGTATAATTCACCTCCATCAAATCATATCTAATATTATTATCCCTTCACATTCTTGGCTTGCCTAATAGGCACTTTCCCTCAGGTTTTCTTAAAATGTGGCGTTTCCACGTTCATTCTCCATTCGTGCCGCATTTCCCAAATATTTCAGTCCACGAGAATTCACTACTCTTTTTATATCTAGTTTCCCATAAAGATAAAATGGCTCAATGTTATTTAGTGTTCTCCATACACATCTTTGTTTGTCTCTCTTTGGTCCAAAATTTTTCATAGTAACTTTATTCTCAAATACTCTAATATTTTCTCCTCCCATAAAGTAATATCTTCTCCTCCGATATTAGTACTTATCATAGTTATCCAGATTTCTCACATTGATGGGTGGACACCGGACCCGTACTTAGTCAAAATTCCATGAGATTTTTTTTACCAAATTGGGATTCGGATGATAACTACACATAACACTGGTCAACATGATTTTTGTCTCATGAGTACCAATAGTTGTACTCAATGCAGTTTTTTTATCGCGTTTTCAAATATGTATTCAGAATTTCTCCATCACCTACAATTTTTTTTTATTTCAATTTCAATTAATGTATTTAAATATTTATTTTTTAATAAATGTTTTTTCGTCCATTTGTCCATTGAGCGATGGGCACGGAGAACACTTTCATCGGGAGATTTCAGCTATGGAAAAGAGATATCAAGACAAATGGAATCCTAATATGCTAGCCGATTATTGTTGGACCATTAAGAGGAATGTTCCACAGGCAAAATATAGCAGAAAATAGTCATTTCTTACTTTCTAGGTGAGTCCAAATGTTCGAATATTGCGTAGTTACGAATGTAGAAAATATTAAAGTGTTTGAAATTATAAAAACCTGTCTCTCGAAAATCTTGCATGATGGAGAAAAACCGATATCGTATTTTAATTCAGGAGAAAAATACTATCAGAATCACATATTTTTCTTTCTGAGACAAAAAAAAAAGTTTGTTTTTTTGTTGCTCAGTGTAATCTGAATAACCCATTCTCAAAATGGAATTCTTCTTCTTTTTTTATTAAAGTGTATTTCCACAAAATGATGATCCGATATCGAAATCTGAGAAGAAATTGCATACGGAATTATTTAAAATCCTTGTGTAAATTTCCGGTGTGAAATGCCATTGTGATCGGTTACTTTAAACTTGATAAATAAAATAAGTTAAAATACCTTCTTAGGTGAAATCTGTCGTCCTCAACTTTTAAAATATGTAATCTTTATGCCTGTAGGCCTTTCAGGACATCCGTCCCATCTTCAGCAGTTCATTCTTCGCTACAGCATCAAACATCATACTGGATACTGTAGCGAAGAATGAACTGCTGAAGATGGGACGGATGTCCTGAAAGGCCTACAGGCATAAAGATTACATATTTTAAAAGTTGAGGACGACGGATTTTACCTAAGAAGATATTTTAACTTATTTTATTTTATGACTCTCCACCTCAACGGTTTTAACAATGAATTTTATTAGTATTGACTTTAAACTTGATTTTTTTAAATTTTGGGATCACTTGTGATAATAATAATAATAATAATAATAATAATAGCTTTATTTTACCTGGCAGAGTTAAGGCCTTAAGGCCTTGTCTACCACTCAACCAGGTTTAAAAAATACAAACAAAAAATAGTCTTAAATCTAAATTACAATATATATATATATATATATATAAATATAAACGATTACAAGTTATGAATACAATACAATTAATATTTATAATGTATTTTGATTTACTCTAAATTTAACGAATTAAATATATATGTACTATATATATATATATATATATATATAAACAGGAAAAGATTAATGACATAGTATAAAATTAAATAAATAGAGAAAAATTAATTATTAGACAACAGGTAACTGTATAAGCGTGACTTAAAGGCACCAAGTGTGCGGCAACCCCTGATATCTTGAGGAAGGAGATTCCAGGAGCGGGCAGAGGCTACTGTGAAGGAAGTAGAATAGGAGGAAGTGCTATGAAGAGGAATTGTTAGCAGACTGCTATCTTGTGATCTAGTGTCAATATTGTGGTAAGAGGATAACTTCTCAAATCTAGACGCCAGGTAAGTAGGGATGTAGGAATTCAGAAGCTTGAAAAGTAGTGAAAGAGAGTGCAATTTACGTCTGTCAGTAAGTCGGAGCCAAGAGAGGTTATTAAAGTGTTCGGAAATATGGTCATAACGGCGGATATTGAAAATGAATCGAACGCAAGCATTATGAACACGCTGCAGTCTCTGCGACAAGTCATAGTTTAGATCATTATATATAATGTCACAATAATCGAAGTGTGGTAACACAAGATTCTGTACAAGGATTTGTTTTAACGAAACTGGGAGAAAATTCTTTAAACGTCTAAGATAATGTAAGATGGAGAAAGTCTTTTTACATATGTGTTTCACTTGTGTTTGCCAGGTTAAATTTGCGTCTAGATGTAGCCCAAGATCTATTACTGAAGAAGAATAAGGGATAATTATATTATTTATAGTAATGTTTGGTAGTGTAGATATGTCAAAGGTTGTAAGCAGTCTTTGTTGTCCCATTAGAATTACTTGTGATGGTTGTTAAGTTATACTCTAATTCTATCAAATACTGGTAAAGCTTGCGAGTATTGCTTAGAGATATTGAATTGGAGAATCATATACTCGAATTTTTTCTAAATGCTAGTATCACATGTGAATGTTAAGTGATAAGTAGAGTCCGGAACCTTATGCAATTACATATTCTATTCCTTGATATGTAGACATACAGAAACAGAAAATATTTACGAATTTAAGCTTGGACATTGCAGAATTCAAGTTCCATTTTACATATGTTTTACATATTTAGTGAATGTTACATATTTCATACAATACTACATAAAACTAAATATTTTGCCATTTTTAGCTCAATTTTTTATTTTCATTTTCTTTCTTATGTCGGCCGCGGTGAACTAGTGGTTATGCTCCTTGCCTCTGGTCCCGAGGGTCGAGGGTTCAAACCCGGCCGGGGTCGATGGATTTTTAGGACGGAAAATTCCAAGGAGCAAGTCCTCCGGGAGGGACTTTAAGCTGTGGGTCCCGAGTCTGAAGATTTTCAGGCTCGTAAAAAATCCTTAAACCCGAATGAAAAGGCCTCTAAGCAAAATTTACCGAATTTTCCCGTCCTAGTACTACCTTGGTTTCCTAGATGTCAGTATTAGGCGGAACGCTGACCACGGACCACTCAAAATTACATCTATACGAAAACAAGTGTAACTAAATTAGTATTGTTCAAATTCTTCCCTGCAGGAGGAGAGCGCCTAAATCTCTGTAAAGGGAA
Organism: Diploptera punctata; assembly: GCA_030220185.1. Taxonomy (NCBI): domain Eukaryota; kingdom Metazoa; phylum Arthropoda; class Insecta; order Blattodea; family Blaberidae; genus Diploptera; species Diploptera punctata. The sequence goes on along the minus strand of JASPKZ010000030.1, from coordinate 412,919 downwards.
AACATAGGCTTACAATACAATACAATACAATTTTGTTTCTTCTTTCCCTACAACTATATACGTAGTCTACATATCTTTTTCTCCTCTTTAGTACTGGTAATTAATGAAATAAAGTGAATATTGTTCAAGCTATGGCATGTTATTCGATATAGCTGGTACGAAATGCCAAAGTATATGGCAATATCATTAATCGTGCCTTGGAGTTAAAGAAACGCGATCTCCACTTCGCTGTTTCGGGGTCATTGAAGTCGCTCACTTCCTGTTTCTATCTTACTTACTTACTTACTCACTGGCACTATCGAACCCGTAGGTTCATGGCCGCGCGGACATAAGCTCTCCATACATCCCTATCCTGAGCTAATGCTTTCCAATCATTCCCTGTATAATCTACTTCCCTCAAATCATAGTTAATGTTGTTCTCCCACCTCATTCTTGGTCTACCAATTGGGCGCCTTCCTTCCGGCTTTCCTACAAGAAGTTTCCATGCACGTCTTTCATTCCCCATACGCGCAACATGTCCCGCCCATCGCAGTCTATGAGACTTAATTGTTCTTATTATACCTGGTTTCCTATAAAGACCATGTAGTTCATTGTTATGTAGTCTTTCTCCATTCACCTGTCTGTTCATCTCTCTTTGGTCCAGAAATTTTCCTAAGAACTTTATTCTCAAATACTCATAATCTCCTTTCCTCCTCCCTTAAAGTAAGAGTCCATGTTTTGCACCCATATAATATAACTGGTAGAATAATAGTTGTATATAATTTTCAGCTTAACGTTTTTTGAAAGGAGTTGGGACATCAAGAGTCTGTGTAATGCATAATAGCACGCATTTCCAGAATTGAGCCTATGTTTAATTTCTTTGTGCATCTCATTCCTATTTGTGATTATTGTTCCTAGGTATTTGAATTCAGCTACTTCCTCAAAATTTCCCTCATTTGTCATTAGCTGTCCATTTCCATTATATACTGATTTTCTACGTGTGACCATATATTTAGTTTTACTGATATTTACTTCCAGTCCTAATTTCTTAGTGTTACTCAATAGTGTGTGCGTGTTGGCCTTCAGTATCTCCTCGCTATCGGCCAGTAGTACTACATCATCAGCATAAACTAACAGCTTATTAATACCATTCAGTTATAAGCCTTCCTCATTCTCTAAAGATTTAATGGCATGCTCTAGTACAAAATTAAATAGTAGAGGAGATAGTGCATCTGCTTGCTTCAATCCATTCTGGATTTCAAAAGTGTCTGAAAACTGTTTGCCTACACGCACCCTACTCTTTGAGCCATTTAGACACATTCGTATAAGTCTAACTAACTTTTTAGGAATTCCGAACTCCAGCAGGATACTATATAACTTCTCCCTCTTAATTGAATCATATGCTTTTTTGAAGTCTACATATAGTTGATGTACAGTACCATTATATTCCCATTTCTTTTCTAAAATCTGTCTTATACTAAAAATCTGATCTGTTGTAGACCTGTTTCTTCTAAATGCACATTGATGATCTCCTAGAATGTCATCAATATAGGGAGTAAGTCTGCTTACTAATATATTTGTTAGAATTTTATATGAAGTTGAAAGTAATGAGATGTCCCTGTAGTTGTTGCAATCAGTTTTATCTCCTTTCTTATAAATTGGTACGATAATTGATTCCTTCCATTCACCTGGAAGAGCTTCTTTTTCCCAAATCATACTAAGCAATCAGCGTATCTTGTGCATCAATTTTTCTCCCCCTGATTTTATCAGTTCTGCTGGGATCTCATCTGAACCTGATGCTTTATACATCTTCAATTTTTCAATTGCCATTTCAACCTCTAATGCACTTGGCTCTGCGACTAGCATTTCTGCTGTCTGTAACTTATCCTCCTCAATGTCCTGTTCTGTATGTACATTTAATAGCTGATTAAAGTAACTTTTCCAACTATTTAATATACTCCTAGAATCTGCAATCGTATCTCCATTTACATTCCGAATTATGTTTGTTCTAGCCTGAAACCCTTTCTTCTCTGTACTAATTCCCTGATATAATTCTCTAATGTTACTATTTTTTGCATTCATTTCAAGATCATTAATCTTCTCTCTCAAATATTCCCTCTTTTTACTCTTTAGTAACTTGGTGGTTTCCCGTCTAACACTACCCAACTGCTCTAAATTTACCTCATTTGGCTCGTGTAACCATTTCATTTTTGCTAGCTCTTTTCTTTACAATGTCGGCACATTCCTCATCAAACCATTTCTTGTTTTGCCTCTTTTTTAAACAACCAATGCTTTCTGATGCTGACAATTTAATAGTATCTCTTATAGCCTCCCATTCTTTATTTATATCAGTTTCTTCTTCGTTTGCCACATTGTCATCTGAAGATTCCAGTACTTCAAATCTATTAGCAATTTTGATTTGGTATTCTTGCCGCATTTCATCATTTTTCAAGTTTTTTAATTCATATTTTACAGAATCATCTTTAGCGTTTGTTCCTCTCATAAGCGATAGCCTTTGTCTGATTTTCACTCTGACCAGATGATGATCCGAATTGCAGTCTGTCCCTCTAACTGATCTAACATCAATGATGCTACTGTGCCAGCGTTTATCCACTAATACATGATCTATCTCGTTCCGAGTTTCTCCATCTGGGGATGTCCAGGTGTATTTATGAATATCCTTATGCTGAAATGTTGTGCTCTTAACAATGAGATTCTTTGATGTGGCAAATGTGACTAATCTAACCCCGTTGTCGTTACTATCTTCATGAAGACTGAATTTGCCTATTGTTGGTTTGAATATATCTTCCCGCCCCACTTTTGCATTAAAATCTCCTAAGACAATTTTCATATGATATCGTGAAAGGCTATCAAATAAGCATTCTAATTCTTCATAGAACTCATCCTTGCTGTTGTCATCTTTATCTTCTGTGGGGGCATGTACATTTACAATTATAAAATCTTGTCGTTTACCCTTTAGAATTATGTATGATATCCTATCACTAACAAACTTAATATCTCGGATAGCGGATAGGATCCTCCTTCTGACTAAAAAACCCGTTCCAAATTCAGGTCTTTCTGCACCCCCATAGTATAATGCAAAGCTTCCTGATTCCTTACTACCTACTCCTGGCCACCTAACTTCCTGTAAAACGACTATATCCAAGGGCGTTTCTATCTATTCAACTGATATATCGCAATTATTTTATACCGCCGCGCCGGTCGGTACAGTTAAACTGCCTTGTTTAGCATTGGCAAGACTGCATGTGTTCTGATATAATTAATGAATTGTTTATTATTTGGTTTTATATTAGAAGCCATCAGTGTGCTACGTAGGCCAGAGAAGCTTATTGCTAACTCTAACTTGTAATTCAAGAATGGCGCCAATAGGAAGAAATTAAAAGCATGGGTTATAATGGACGACATGTTAACTACTGATAGTAAATAAAATTGTAGTGTGCCAAGTGTGTGAAAAAAATTGATAGTTCAAAGAAGTCGCAATTAGAACAACACATTAAAAGTGCATTATACAATAGGAACAAACAATGTCATTCTTCTAGGAAGCAAATTCTACTGACGCAAATGCAACATGAGCCTACTACTTCGAAAACTTATTTTTCCAAAGACATATGTACTGTAATGCCGCAGCAGACATACCAAAACTACAACATCGCTTGTTCTTGGAGAAATATTGCCAGTGGCCAATTCCAGGCGAGCCTAACAACGAAAAAAAAATCTTGTTTTCTACTACCAAGAAATAAAAAGGAAAATAGGCGATTCTTGCATATGGAAAGAAATTTGTAGGGTGTGTATAATTAAAATAATTGTTAGGGTTAGAAGTGAATAAATAGCAAAGTAAACCAGTCATAAATTTGATTGCTGTGGATGAAACTACGGACGTTATGGGTCGCTATGTAGCCAATCTCATCGTGGGAAATTAGACTCTGAAGCTCCAACCAAGCCATTTTGATCGCTTTTGAACTTACGAATCATTCTACGGTAGCCATATCCATTAACCTTCCGTCGGGCGCATCTGATCTGAGAGGCACAGGTTGTCATATTTTACCCATTCCACTGTCATCAGACAGCGTTGACGATTTGACATCCGAGTAGCTGTTTCTTTTTACCTGTTCTAAACAGTCACCCCACTCAGTTTGCTCTCGACCGATACCACGGCGGGTTGTAGATATTTTGTTCAGAGAAGCTCATTGCGCCCGAAGTCGTTACATTATTGAAGATATGAATTTTAAAAATATTTGCAAAAAGCAAATTATTTAACTTATTTAGACTAAGAATGTTATATTCTTCAATAATTTTGCTAAAAACATAGGCTAAATGTTGATAATGTGAACTATTTTCAAGTATATTTGAACTGAACCTAACTTGTTCTTACTTTTATATCATGTTGTTTGAAGGCTTGTCACACATTTGTTTAATCAACATTATGACCAATAAAAAGTTTTCAAGCTGCAAATTTTGAATATTTTATTCTTTGGACATCTCTAATAATAACATTTCTTCCACTTCCCGTTGTTCAGATTGGCAAACTGTGTGTTAAATACATTTTTTTAAGCATATGCTGACCAGGCACATTGCATCCGAACTCGAAGGTCAGAATATTGCGCCCGACGGAAGGTTAACAATGGATTGAATACGTATATTGTGGCCTACTGGAGTCCAAGAGGAAAAAGTTCTCCAACAGTGCGGCATATATGTTGAAAGCTGCAAGTGCTCTCAAAGTGTTATATCCAAACTTAATACGTTTCACATATCTCGCTCATGCTCTCCACAGTGTGGCTGAAGAAATAAGAAGAAACTTCTCTCAAATTAATAAACTTTTTTCATACAAAAATAAGTTTTTGTGAAAGCTCCTCAAAAAAGTTCAATGTTAGAAACAGCAATTGCCACATGTGCCTCTGCCTCCAAAGCCAGTACTTACAAGGTGGGGTATGTGGAAACAAGCTGTGAATGTGAACTACTATACTGATCATTTTGAATCCGTAAAGTCTGTAGTTGAAATGTTCTCGCCAGAGTACGCTCTTTCAGTACGTGAGTCTCGCTCGTGTCACTAAATTGGGTTCAAATCCCTTATAGTGAGACAGTAAAAATTCTATGAGTATTTATTGAAAATATCTTAAATTGGAATAGCCTACACAAATATACCATACATGCAGAACAGTCTTCTCAATAATAGGCCTACATTCATTAAAACGCGTAAGAAATTGTCTGCCATTCGCTCTCAGGAAAATGTTAGTAGAAACACTTTCAATACCCCATTTTTGATTATTGTGATACTCTTTTTTACAGACTTAAATATTGTTTTCACTCAAAGACTTCAACGTGTTCATAATTCTTGCGCACGTTTTATTTGTGGCAATCGCAAATTTGACCATTTTACACCGTCCCTGCAACAAATATTGTGGCTTCGTCTAAGAGATCGTAGGACTGTCCGTTCCCTATCCCTTCTCTATAAAACACTTCACACATCATCGCCTAATTATTTATCACGCCGCACCATCAAACTATCCGACACACATAATCTTGACACTCGATCCCATCAGAACATTCTCCTTTGTATCCCTCCTCAACACACCGTGTATTATTCATCATCATTTACAGTCTCACTTCCAAAACATGAAATTCCCTTCCGACCTATGTCAGAGACTGTCAAACTATAACATCCTTCAAAATCAAAGTAAAGAATTATTTAATAACAAACTAACTTATACACCTCACTGATAGAATTATTTTAACAATTAATAAATTTAATAATTTATAAAAATAATATTAAAATTAACAAATATTTTCATTTGTTTAAACATTGTATAACCGTAAAATTAGTTTTCTGTATCTCATTATTTTTATTTTTGTTTTTTATATAGGCCCCTACATTAGACAGGGACGGTCTACCAAAATTTAATACACCTTGCTAGAATACATGTTATTATTAGTTTTAGTCTTAATCTTAACTATCATTAACTGGTTGTATTATGTTATTATTAGTTTTAGTCTTAATCTTAACTATCATTAACTGGTTGTATTATAGATCGTAATATAATATATATTATCTTTTTGATCAATTCTTCATTTAGTATTTAATATTAGAGTTAATTGAGATTATTATATTCTGATGTAATATATGTTTGTCCTAGTGAGTGGAAGAGAAGGCCACATGACCTTAACTCCACAAGGCTAAATAAATAGATAGACATACCATCGGTTGATTAATGTCTTTGACATCGTCCGATTTCTAATAACTAATTTTGTCGGTCCATCCAATCTCCTGGTTGTAGATGTTTCTGCTTCATATATAAACATATTCCCTGACTCCAGGAGGTTTTAGGTCTTCCTCTGCCTCGTCTTCCCTCAGGTTTCCATTCCAAAACAGATTTTGGTAGTCGATCCTCTTCCATTCGCTCGACATGTCCGTACCATTTTAATTGCTGAGTTTTAATATAATCTAAAATAGTGTCTTCAATCTTCATTTTCTCCCTTAAAACTGAGTTCCTAATTTTTTTCTCTTCTTGAAATTCTTGCTGCCCTTCGTATAAAATCCATTTCCATTGCCAAAAGATACTTATTTGTTTTTGTTGTTAATGGCCAAAGTTCTGCTCTATAAGTAATGATGCTTTCAACATTTGTATGATATATATTCATTTTATTTTTATTATATAGATAGGTAGATCATCGGTTGATTAATGTCTTTGACATCGTACGTTCCTAATAGCCAATTTTGTCGGCCCGTCCAATCTCCTGGTTGTAGATGTTTCTCCTTCATGTATAAACATATTTCTTGACTCCAGGAGGTTTTAGGTCTTCCTCTGCCTCGTCTTCCCTTAGGTTTCCATTCCAAAACAGATTTTGGTAGTTGATCCTCTTCCATTCGCTGGTTGTAAACGGGAGGATGCTAAGAGGACGGAGAGCCTCTAATTGCTTTAAGTTCTAAGACTTAGAGGAACCGACCTGCACATCTTTCGAGTGTGTCCAGTCACATTCACGTGGTGCAGCTGTTAGTAACCTATAACTTATATGTATAACTTATGTGGCGAACGGACGGGGTGGGCTACTCACCAATTGCACTAGTCAGCATGGTGAGATATTGACCGATATGGTATTACTTCCACTTCCATACCATATATCTTTTTTATCTTTCCTATCCAGTCTCTCTGGACTGAACACTTTTTGTTTTCCGACCCCGATGGTATTAGAGTATTCGAGGCCGAGGGGATCATTTCATCTTATCTTTTCTGTCAAATTCTTTCTAAAGGGCAAATCAGGCTCTTAGCAACTGATCTAAGGATGGACTCCTGAAAAAAAATCCCTGTTCCTTCAGGTTGGGGGTTGATGCGTTAGGCCAGCTCCCTCCCATCAGAAAAAATGCAATGATAAAAACCTAATAGAGATTTATTTTTATTACTTATATTTTTATCCCACAATATTCCATTGAGGCAAGCAATTGCAAAGTTTCCTTTATTATTTCTATTTCTTATTTCCTCTTCATAACTCCCATTTTTATTTATTTTAATTCCTAAATATGTGATCTCACTACAAGATTTTATTGTTTCTCCAGTCTCCAAAATTAAATTTTGTTCTGGTGCACCAATTGATAAATATTTTGTTTTTTCATGTTCAAATTTAATCCCCATTTTTCATATTCTTCTATTAATTTTCTAGTCATATATTCTACATCTTCATAATCTTGTGCAATTAATTGATCATCTGCAAAATGTAAGTTGTATAAAGTTATGTTGTTTGAAATAGGAATTCCCATGCTTGAACATTTTCTCTTCCAATTCTTTAATATTTCATGTACATATATTTTAAACTGAGTCGGTGATAGAAAACAACCTTGACGAAGACCTTTATTTATCGTAAAAACCTGTGACAATTTACTGCCAATTTTAATTTTCGATATGCAATTGTCATATACATTTTGTATAGCTTTAATTATTATAGTCTTAATTACCATACGTCTTAAAGCAATCCATAGTTTCTCTATAGGGACATTGTCGTATGCTTTCTCAAGATCTACAAATAGTAGGTGCAAAGGTTGTCCATATTGCATTTTCTTTCCTATTACCTGAGTAATGCAAAATAAATTGTCGGTTGTGGAACGACCTGCTCTAAATCCTGACTGTTCTCTAATTCCATATCACTATGGTTTTTTTTTCCAAATAATATTTTAGTATACGTTCATAGTGTCTACTCATAGTACTTGTTACTGTTATACCTCTATAATTTTCACATTGGTCTTTTTTTCCTTTTTTTATGGATTGTCGAAATGTATCCTAGTTTCCATTCTTCAGGAACTTTTTCACCATTCATACATTTTGTAAATAATTTTCTCAGTCGTTCAAGTAAATGGTCGGATCCATGTTTTAATAGTTCCGTTAGCATTCCTCTGGACCATTAGCTCTTTTATTTTTTAATGCTTGAACATTAATTTTAATATCCTCTATGTCCAATTGTATATGTTCATCTTAATTTATTTCTGGAATATTTTTAACGTTATCTAAATTAAATACCCTGTTTTCTGATAGTAATGTTTTAAAATAATTTTCCCATTCAGTCATAGGTATTGTTTGTACATTTGTTTGTTCACTTCTTTTATTTCTCAATTTTTTTTTAAATTCTCCAAGTTTCAGTACTTCGTTTTCCTCCAATACATGTTTGAATTTTTAAACAATTTTGTTCCCAGCTGTGATTTTTAGCTTCCGTAATTTTCTTTCTAACTCTTGCTTGAGCTTCTTTATATTGTATTTTGTCTTTCAGATCTTTGTATTCAACCACATTAAATATTTTTCTTTTTTGTTTGCTATTTCTTTTGCTAAGTCATTTTTCTAAAAATATTTGAATTAATTTATTTCTCTATTTGCTTCTCCTAAAGCTTCGTTTGCCGCCTGATGAATACTTTTTACTATATTAGTTGTATTCTTCCTGAGCATTGTCAAACGTAGAGTTTAGTAACTGACCATCTAACCTTTTCTTATACAGATATGATGTGCTCTCATTCTCCAAACTATCCAAGTTGTATAGAGTTGTTGGCTAAATAAATAAACAAATAAATAAATAAGATATATAAAGATCAAGCTGATTTCAGGAAACCTAAATTTGAGTGCTCAGTTTCATACATTATAGGCAATTTTGGTTGGCTTTCAGAGAATATTACAAAATTGGAATCTGCATGAATCTATGGATATTATGGAGAATGTTAAACAAAAAGTATCTACTGTAAAAGGAGAAATTGGAATCAACGTTTCTCGAAAGATCCAGGCAGTAATTGATAGAAACCCGGCTATCGTACTTTCCTCAGTACATACAAGATTCTTAATGGTGACGAGGTACCATCTCCGGTGGGCATAACTCGAAGGCTTTATTAAAGTACAGCACTGTGACATCTTGTGACGTAGAACGATCAATGAAGAACATTACATCTGACAGACGTTTATCATTTATTCCGGAAAACATAATGCATTGGCGAAACGTAGGGGAACTACAAGCCTCACGACCACGGCCTACAGCCCGAAAATCTTCTTCAAGATCGTCATAGCAACTCCCGCCGTGAAAGTCTACGTGAATACAAATTTGTACTACTTTTTCTCAATTTCCTCAATAGTTTATAAGGGAATATTTCTAGATTTTTTTTGTAAATTTAAACGTTTTGCAGGACAATTAGGGGCCTGTGTATGTTAGACTCAACTCACTTAAAATATTCAGAAGACATTATTAAAACTGAAAAGTGAAGTTTATGTAGTGATTAAAATGTCAAACTATGGTTAACAATTTGATAAATAACTACTCCAGAGCACTTTAGAGTACAAAGGAGCAAAACATATTACACGGAGGATCACTTGTGAGTAAAATTAGGTAATATTCATGTATAGTTCTCAATTAGATATTTATTTGATATTATATATTTAATTACATATTTCACTATATTTTGCTACATGTTTATGTACATATTTCTCAATTTGATACTGCATAAAAATCCTGGCTTTAGTGATAAGTTACTTTATTCCGGTATCTATACTTGAATTCTTTCAAATCCTGACATCAGTATAGGGAAGTTGGGGTTATGTAGACCCTTCTGTTTGAATGGACCTTGTTAACATCTTCTTTAATTGATGCTGCCCTCGAACAGAAAATATTTTAACTTCTTCCCCTCCTCAACTTTGATGGAGTTAAGGCAGTTTCTTTTATTCTTTGTGCGAAGAAGGTTTTATTTGTGATATTTATGAAAATGATCGCTTTAAAGTTTCTTAAGCTAAGAATCAATTCTTAATTTCTGCTATTGAATATTTCAAATGTTGAAAAAAATCCTAAATACATATTATATTATGTAGATGCTGTTTTTCATATACTGGCGGGTTTGGTTTGATATTACGTAACATAGTGGCTGTATAAAATAATTAAACATAACGAAGGAATTCGGTTTATGTGGAGCCTCCACGAGGACCTGGGTCCACTTTACACGAATATGTATATTTTATCAATGAGGATGCTATCTGTAAAAACCATCCACTTAATTAATTTTATTTAATATCTTTGTAATTTTACTAAACGCAAAGACAGTCGCTTTCTGCAGTTGAATGACGTGTGAATGTTATAATCAACAATACTTTTTCAAAATATTAAATAAATATCGACTCTTTTTAATTATGATCAGTCATAAATATTTTCAGATTAATCTGTGCCTGTCTGTATAAATTAATAGAGTAAATAAACTTAAAAATATACTAAAAGCTAAGGTGGACTGTGGGGTGCACTTTACTCGAATATGGAGGTTATAGTGGACCTTTTTGTTAAGTAAAAAAGTTTATAAATTATGAACATGTTTCCATATTTGAATAAATAACAATGCTATTTCATAGTTACAACACTAATGATCACTGTAATTAACAAAATTCAAATCCCTTAATTAAAATAAGAAAAACAACAAATTCAAAACAGGGGTCCAAATTACCCGAAATTCCTCCAATTGTTAATGTTACGTGAAATTGTAATCGGATATCTTATTTTTGAATCCTTTCAATATTGACATCACTTGTGGATGTAAAGTGACATTGTAACCGGGTACCATATACTCGATTTTTTTTTTTCAAATCCTTTATCACTTATAAGAGTCGTTGATAGATTTAATTTGGAAATATTACAATCGAATTCTTTCAAATTTAAAAATATCTTGTGAGTGTTGTTCATTGGTATTGTATTCGGGTGTATATATTCGAATTATTTAAAATGCTGGTATAGCTTGTCAACATTAAGGAGACGTATTCTGATAACTTAAGAATTATTTTAAAATCCTGATATCAGTTGTGTGTCTGGTTAAGAGTCTTTAAAATCTGGAAGATATACTACAGTTATTTCAATTTCAGACCTCATTTGTCAGTGGCATTATATTATGTTTGTACTTTTAGAAGAATAAGATTTTTTTACTTTTTACTTATTTTTTGAATTATTAATTATTTGTATTTATCATCCGAAATTTATAAACCCTATTTCACCTAAGGCATATTGAGGTTCAGTTTGTGTCAAAGTTGGGATACATTATATAGCATTGTTAGGTGTCACGCATAGCGACGTTTGAGTTGCGCGGGCGAGTCGCCCATGGTGAGTTAGATTACCCGCACAACCGCGGAATTATTTGGAGTATGTTGCCAGATGGTTCTGCCGGCATCTCTCTCCTCTTTGGAGAAGGACCCATGTCTAGATGATTGTGGGCGTCGAAGTTACTCGAAGCTGTTTCTACAGCTTTCCTCGCGCTTATATAAGAGCGGAGGCAGCAGGCCGGCGAGAGCAGTAATTCTGCGATAGCGAGTCTTGTGGTGAACAATGTGACGATAAGTTGTGGCGAATTTATTTATCAGTGAATCGAAAATTGTTCTAATTGAGATAAAAATTAAAAGAAGATTATTAGTGATTTGTATTTGTGAACAGTAGTTTGTTGATCATTGAAGAACTAAATAAAGTGTTTGGTGAAAATTTTAATAAATTCATTGTGCTTAATAATTAATCAAGTAAATTATTTACGGCGAAATAACCTAGAAGGAAAATAGAGACTATCCCGTGACAGTATTATTAAGAACTAAATTATTTTTTATGAAATTAATTTATAAAGACATTAAAAAAAATATAGTTATTTTCTGTCAAAAGCACTTCCGTAATGGGTAGTTCACTTAAACAGTCGGTGTTATTTAGAAGACAGGAAATTTCAAAATTTTCATTCCAGAACAAAGGGAAATCAAATATAATATGTTCAACGATTGGGCCAATAATACTACAATTACGTCTTGCATGCTTTCTGATGTTGAATCTCTGGAATTATATAAAACCCTGATTATAATCTAGTACCTTATACTCGAATTCTTCAAATCCTGGTACCACTTGTAGCTGTTATTAACATGCATTGCAATCGGATAACTTATATTCGTATTATTTTATTAGCTGTGAGTGTCGTTAATCGACAGTATCATGCACTTGGCGATGCTTGTGCTGTTCTTGCAGATGTCTTGTGGCAGGTTGCAATAAACTGCTTTTTGATTTGTGTTGCCGGTCACGAAGGTTCCCAAAGCTGATCAGATTTTCTCTTCCTCGCACATTTCACAACAGAACATTAAATCAACTTGTATTAATAAAGTCTGTGGTGACATCCCCCAGCTCAACTTCCTTCACTATAGAGCACACATAATTCAATACAGCTCCATCCGTCTCTTAAAAAATGTCAACTCTTTAAGTAAAAGCAACCGAGAGAAGTGACTCACAAGGGAACTGTCAACCATTACAAGTCGAAACCTACCTTGAAATGTCTCTCAGAGAAGCGTTGTGATATGCAAAGTTCGTATCTAAAAAAATATTTACCGTTTTTAACTGCAAGGTATTACAATCCAGCGCCAAATCTTTCATTTAAACTATATGGAAATAATACAACTCGAAAATTGATAATTGGCTAACCCTAACTAACTGCCGTGCACGCCGCACCCCTCCACACTCTGTCGTCACGCTAAGTCAAGCAGGGATGTGCATTTAGAAAAAAAAAAGAGAAGAGCGGCTTCAAAATGCAGAGTCTCAGTTATGATCCACTGCGCATGCTCGAAGAGCTAAAGCTGTGGTTCACGAGGGTTACACATTATTAAATGTTTTAAATACGCTGTATTCGGTTTTAATGGTCTTAAATAGTTAAAGAGCAGTGCAGGAGACAGGTTTCTGATACAAGTGTTCGACGTATACAATATTATTCAAATTGCGACATTTCGAATAAAAGTTCAATTCTCATGCATAGTGTAAAAGTAAATAAGACAACCAGAATTTAGACGACTAGTATCCGACGTTCGAATACCATAAATCATTAAGCCAGTTACGATGAAATGAAATATGTATGAGAGCCAGGGTTCAAATTCTTGGATTATGATTTTTTTTTATTTATTTATATTTCCGCAAAATACATTCCGTGACATTTAATTCCAGCCACGTAATCTACGTCCACTTCACACTATTTTAAGTAATATTCCTGCCTTCGTATACTCTCTAACAGTATTAACTACCGGTATAACTTTATTCTTGTGTGCAGTACCACGTTTTAATAATTTATTTATATACAGAATTTTAATGTTTACACATCTTTCTGTGCCTAAAGTTTTATTTTTCTTCTCCATTCGTCTCTCTCCATCCAATCCATGTCCTCTAGTCCTCTTGCTCTCATTCTAGTTCTTATTTCCTGCATCCACGAGTTTCGAGGACTTCCTCTCCTCCTTCTTCCAGGTGGACACCATTGCAATGTTTTCCTAGGTAACCTTTCTTCTTGCATTCGTCGTACGTGTCCATACCAATTTAATTGCTTATACCGTATATAATCTACTATTGAATAAACAATATTCATTTTTTCTCTTATGACAGTATTTCTTATTTTGAACATCTTGCTGCTCTCCTCAAGAAATCCATTTCCATCGACATAAGTTTTTTTCTAAGTTTTTGTTGAATTTCCAAACTTCAGCTCCATATGTAACAGTACTTTTCACTATTGAATTATATATTTGTAATTTATTTTTCCTGGTTATATGTCTGTTCCATTACACTCCATTCATCATTGCTGTTATTGCTCTACCTCTATTTATCCATCCATAGTAATTCTGCCCGAAGGCAGGTCCTTCACTGCAATCAAAGCATTTTCATGCTATGCTTGCAGCTTTACTAGGGAATTGTGTAGGTGTGGTAGCCTCCCGTTGCTTTCCACACCGGTAAAGGATGATGATGATAATGGTAAGGATGATAATGATAAGGATGATGGCCATATGATTTCGGGGACCGTTTGGGCCTTAAAGTTTTCCTGACATTTGTCTTACAGGTGAGGAAAAATCCCGATAAAAACCTCACCCAGAAAAACTGCCCCGACCGGGGATCGAACCCGGGCCCGCTGCGTGACAAGGCAGCACGCTACCTCGAGACCACAGCAGTGGACTACCTTTATTTATTGTGATCTTAATATCACTTTCTTGTTTATCCTCTTTATCTAATTTTACTCCTACATACTCAAATTCTTCACATCCTCTAGTATACCCCCTTTTCGTCTTCTAATATCAAATTTTCGGTTTCGGCCCCACATGCCATATAAAATGTTTTTTCTAAATTTATTTTCAAACCCCAGTTATCGTATTCGTCCAATAATTTTCTGAACATAAACTCATAATAATGCTATAAATTTATATAATAAAAGAAAAAATAGCTTTAGATGTTTTTGTGTTTACTTATTTATTACGTATGAGTGAGGAAACATTTTCACCCTTCAATTAAATTGTTCAATATTTGTAGCTCGAGTCCAGCCTAATAAAGCCCATAAATGATGGACAATAACAATAATAATAACAATAATAATAATAATAATAATAATATACTTCCAAATAATTAGTTCGTTCTTCTTTAAGAGTGGAGAAGCAGAATAAGATAGGAAGCATTGTAACAATAAAAAAAAATTAACCTAATCGAGAATCGAACCTGATACCTCTTGCATACGAAGCAAGCCATAAGGCACTAAGCTAAGCTTTCGTTGACTTGCTGTGTATAAAATAATGCTCTTCATTGTAGGAAGGAGAACGTATTGTAGCTATAACGTGCAATTAGTTTACTCGTGTGAATCGCGCGTTAAAACTTGAAATGTTCGAGATTAAGAGTCTGCTCATTCTTTTTTTTTCTGCTAAGTGTACATCTGCTCCGTACAATGGATTGCCTTTATTGGATTCTAGCTTCAATTTCTGTTCCTTGCAGTTAAAAGGCAAGTAGGCCCTACTATTTTGGACAAGTCTTTGTACATCCACAACGCTTCTCTGGGAGAAATTTAAAGGTAGATTTCGACATGCAATGGTTGACTGTTCCCTTGTCAGACTCGTGCTCGCGAATTCTCGAGTTCAAATTCCTAGGCGTTCAAATTATAATTTTCGTACGCCTAATACAGATTTCTTTGGAAGAAAAAAATATATTGCCTCAATTAGTGAAATAGAAGAGGTGCATTGAAACAAAACTTTATTTGCCTTCTAAAGGATTTTTGCACCCTTAAATAATATTTCGACCCCTGGTTTGAATCCGCGTACTTCGAACCAGGGCGAATGTGGTTTGCAGAATCTACAATATAAAAACACAATTATTTCTATATCTCTTTGCCTTCCTTAGATTCGCCTGTTCCTTTTTTTTAGGTGCCTTCAAGTGTCCCACATCTCCCGTGGCTCACAGGTACACGACCTGCCATGAGAGGATTTTAAATTGTGGACCGTACCTGTTACAGACTTTTTGAACTCAGAAGGACATGAAGTGTGTCCCATGCTAAATGATAAACTCAATACCCATAAAATAATTTGAATTTTGAATTACAAAAATTAAACACCAACTGTAAACATCAGTATAAGACAGATTTAAAAAAAAAAAAAGGGGGAATATAATGGTACTGTACATCAACTTTACGTAGACTTCAAAAAAGGAATATGATTCAATTAAGAAGGAGAAGTTATATAGTATCCTGCTGGAGTTCGGAATTCCTAAAAAGTTAGACTTACAAGTATTTTGTAATCGTGTCTGAAGAAGCTACAAAGTACCCAAACAGCTGTTACAAATTTATATTGTCATAACAATGAAAACCATATAAAATTCTAAGTTTTATTTTTATTTAATTAAATTATAAGAATGTGTCTAAATGACGCAAAGAGTAGGGTGCATGTAGGCTAACAGTTCTCGGATACTTTTGAAATTCACAATGGGTTGAAGCAAGGAGATGTACTATATCCTCTACTATTCAATTTTGTACTAGAGCATGTCATCAAATCTTTAGAGGATTCAGAAGACCTACAACTCAATGGTATTGATAAGCTGTTAGTTTATGCTGATGATGTAGTACTATTAGGCGATAGAGAGGATATACTAAAGGCCAACACGCACACACACTGTCGATTAACATTAAGAAATTGGGATTGTAAGTAAATATCAATAAAACTAAATATATGGTCACACGTAGAAATACATTATATAGAATGGAAATGGACAGCTAATGACAAATAACGGAAATTTTGAGGAAGTGACTGAATTCAAATACCTAGAAACAAGAATCACAAATAGGAATGAGATGGACAAAGAAATTAAACATAAGCTCAATTCTGGAAATGCATGCTATTATGCATTAAAGGGTCTCTTGACGTTCCAACTCCTTTCAAAAAACGTTAAACTGAATATAAATAAAGCTGTTATTCAACCAGTTATATTATATGGATGTGAAACATTGACTGTTTCTTTAAGGGAGGAAAGGAGATTACGAGTATTTGAGAATAAAGTTCTTAGGAAAATTTTTGGACCAAAGAGAGATGTACAGACAGATGAATGGAGAAGACTACTTAACAGTGAACTACATGGTCTTTATAGGAAGCCAGATATAATAACAGTTAAGCCCCTTAGACTGCGATGGGCAGGACATATGGCACGAATGGGGAATGAATGACGTGCATATAAGCTTCTTGTAGGAAAACCAGAGGGAAAACGGCCAGTTGGTGCACCATGAATGAGGTGGGAGAATAGCATTAACCACGATTTGCGGGAAGTACATTATACAGGAAATGATTGGAAACATTAGCTCTGGATAGGGATGTTTGGAGAGCTTATGTCCGCGCGGCCATGAACCTACGGGTTTGATAGTGCCAGTGAGTTAGTTGTTAGTTGTTCTTCTAACTTTCGCGAACTATATTGGCTCCATCTCCATGATCCTAGAATAGAGTCCGATCATAAATAGAAGTAGTATATTTAAGAGTAGGTATTATAGGTTTGCTGTGTTGTTTTGAATTAAAAACTATATGGAACCGAAGTAACATGTGTATTTTGATTGTGAATAGATAGTATTGTACCTCTTCGATCATTTATTTTTTCTAGCCAATTTATTGCGGCTTGTTTATTTGTTTCTGCCTGAGGCAATTTGAGTTCCAGTTGTATCAATAAAACAACACATGTAGCACTGTGTTTCTGTTATTCCAACTAAGGGTATTTAATAGTTTATTTCATGACCTCTTTAAATACAACTCTGGCCTCTATGAGGTTCTGCTGTTCCAGTCTTGTGTTTCGACCTCATGACCTTTCACAAGATTCCTGGTCACCAGGGCGTCTAGTGGATTATAGACGGGGAGGTCGCCTTCTTGAAGGGGTGGAGTTTTCTTTCCGGGGGTGCCCGGGGTATTATCCTCACAATTAGTTTATCACTCCATGAACAATAGAAATGAACATCGAAATAAAATTAAATATAAGCTATGTGTATATAATAATCAATGAACTTAAAAATAGTTAATAATGTAATAGTACTAATAACTTAATAATAATAATAATTATTATTATAATTATAATTATATTATATGATAATTATTATAATTATAATAATAATTATTATTATAATTATTATTATTGTTATGATTATTATTATTATAATTATTATTATTATTATTATAATTATTATTATTATTATTATAATAATTATTATTATTATTATTATAATTATTATTATTATTATTATAATTATTATTATTATTATTATTATTATTATTATTATTATTATTATTATTATTATTATTATTATTAATTATTACACTGCTCAAAACAATTAGAGGAACACTTGTAATAAATTGAATAAGTAATTGTTTTTTAAAGCTGTGATGCTGAAAGTTGGACAATATGTAAATTGAATTATTAATTTTATCACTGGATACAAATTTTAAAGATCCATGGCCTAAATACAGAGAAATTACCTCAAATAACAAATGTAGAGAAATTTTTTATTTTGGAAGGCACTGGCCACTTCTAATTGGTAAGCTTCCTGATGTTGCTATAGTGATGAATGTTGATTATTGCCTTGTTCATTGAAGTCTCTGACAAAATGAGGCATTTAAATGAATTTGAAGTGTATCATGCTCTACATCTTTTACGACAAGGTCAATCTCTGCGACAAGTGGCTAGAGAGCTTGGGGTTTCTCCTTCCGTGGCACCCAGGTTACGCAACAGGCACAGAGAGACAGGTCAGTATTGTAGAAGACGTGGCCAGGGCCGTAAATTTAAAACAAGTCCCCAGGATGACAGATACGTTGTTCTTTCTGCTCTTCGACAGCGTACAAAAACTGCAAAAGACCTGCAGAATGACCTCCATATGGCTTCCAGAATCCGGGTTTCAGACCAAACCATAAGGAACAGATTAAGGAAAGAGAATATTCGTCCAAAAAGGGCCGTTAAAAAACCACGCTTAACGAATGGGCATAAGGCAGCAACAAGTACGTATGCTGAAAACCATGGCGATTGGAACCTGAACCAGTGGGAGTCTGTGCTCTTCTCGGACGAATCCAGGTATCGTCTTACACGTTGTGATGGTCGATTGAGGGTGTGGGGACGGCCAGGAGAAAGATTTTCTGCAGAGGCTGTACAGGAAATTGATAGATTCGGAGGAGGTTCCATAATGGTGTGGGCCGGAGTTATGTACAACAATCGTACGGACCTTGTACTTGTTCCCGGCCCAGCGACTGAATGCTGTCCGGTATATAAGCGAGCACGTTCTGGAAGAGCATGTAGTACCTGCTGCCATTGGAGTAGGCCCTGGATTTCTGTTTATGCAACGATAATGCCAGGGCACATTCTGCGGCTGTCACCAGGGATTTCCTGAGGAGGAATGGAATTGAGGTAATGAGTGGCCAGCGGTCAGCCCAGACCTCAACCCTATTGAACACTTGTGGGATCTTCTAGACAGGAAGGTCAGGAACCGACATCAAGCTCCACAAACTCTGCAGCAACTTGGAGATGCTCTGAAGGAGGAATGGGAGAATATCCCGCAAGAGGAAATCCAGAATCTTTTTGGGAGCATGCCACGAAGGTGCCAAACTGTCATCGAATGTCGTGGAGGCCATACAGGATACTAACTCTATATAACGAGTGTTTAACTTTGAAAAATAAGCACAAGATTCAATTGCTTACATAGCGGAATTATTTGAAAAGTTAATTGTCAGCGTTATTCATTTGTTTTTACTGACATGAGCAATAAATAAATAAATAAATAAATAACCACAAATAATGTACTTTATTAATTTCATGTTTGTATCTTTATCCAATGAAAAAATATTTGCATATTTCATAGTGTTCCTCTAATTGTTTTGAGCAGTGTATTATTATTATTATTATTATTATTATTATTATTATTATTATTATTATTATTATTATAAACTTGCGACTTGATGCAGGCTACGGACCTTGGAATAGTTCAAGTTCCCGTGGAAGAAGAAATTTTCTCATGGTATTTTGCCCATGTGAGACCAGTGCCCCTGACTTTGGATAGCTACAATAAGCAGTGGCTTCAGGTTGAGAAAACCAGGTATTACAGTTAGAGATCCGCCATGTTGACCATATGTCACTCTTACACTGACTATATCATATACATTCGGATACGAGTCCAGAGGCCGGCTGGCAGTCCAAAAATATAGACCTGCTGAAAATTGGAGTTAAATTAATAATAATGATGATGATGATGATGATTATGATGATAATGATAATAATGGTGATGATGATGATAATGATAATAATAATGATAATGATGATGATAATAATAACAATAATAATAAAAATAAAGAAATTGCACATATTGTGAAATTGAACTTTACTTAACATGTAGATTGGTAAATGCACCCTAGAGCAAAGACAAATTTTAAATTAGAAAAAAAGAAAAAGAAACACATAATTAAAGTGACAAAAAAAATTATTCTTATTATTCCAACCTTGTATGTTCCAAGTTGCCAAAATAATTGTCCTTTTTCTTAGCCAAAGTCTATGCCTATTCATCTATCCGGCTTTATCTCTCTTTGCAGGAAACGTAACAATTATTTTTTATGGAACGGGTTGTCAGCCCTTCGCCAACTCCCGCATTTGGGAGTCCTAACCAGAGCCTCATTTGCCGGTTTTCGGGATTCCTATTGGGCCTTCTCGGCTACCGGAGAGGTCACGGGGAAACTAGTCCCCACCGTACATCACCCCAATAGGGTATTCCGTACTTCCCGTTGCCCACCCCTCGGGACGTGGACCACTGAGGTTGGATTTTGATATATGAGTGTATATGTCTGTCTACCTGTCTGTTTGTTCTTTATACGCTGCCATACCGTTCATCCGATTGTGATGGGACTTTTTGCAAAATTTCAGGAGTTTCCAGGGAAGGTTTCAGGCTATAAGAGAGTTGTAATACTCAACTTCTTCACCCTTAAAAATCACTCTTTGTAGTGAAAAAACGTATTTTCGAAACTTTTTGTTTGCTTGAATGGCTTACGCTGTATAAACCATAACATATATACCAAATTAATGCACACAGAATTAAATATCTAAAAAATCTACAAAAAACCGCGATAGCTTATGTCTATATTTTACGGATAACTGATAATAACCATTTTTATCTTTCAACTCATTATGCCTAGAAGATCGGAATGAATTGATTCCCGGGCAAGCGTAGCAGCGCACGGCGGTTTTTCTTTTACGGATAACTCTCAATAACCATTTTTGTATTTCAGTTAATTTATGCCAAGAAGATCAGGATAAGCAGATATAAATTTAAAATTATTATTTTTTACTTATTCAGCTAAACATATAAAAACACATTTCGTTTATTAGGCGCAGCAACGCCGGGTGTTAGCTAGTCGTAAATAAATACAGTACAACTTGTTCAGCTAAACATATAAAAACACATTTCGTTTATTAGGCGCAGCAACGCCGGGTGTTAGCTAGTCGTAAATAAATACAGTACAACTTGTTCAAAGCGGACTCGCATGGGACCAATATTTTTTCCACATTAGACAACATTCCGAATTATAAAAAAAAAAATATATTAACCAATCTTAGTTTATAGAGCACCGTATATATCTTTTTATGTGCCTTTGATTAATTGTAGTTCCGCTGCCGTTGGAAAGTGAAATGTAGTATGTACGAGCGACTTCGACGGTAAAACGCGAAAAAAACAGTCCGTTTCGTCAGCGTTAAAATGTCTCTTAAGCGTGTATCCTGAAATTAAAGTATGCAGTTTCGGTTTCCACTCACTAACTATACTTTCGTCCACATCCTTTGATTACCCGCAAATTTTATTCAACAGTTAATGGCGTAGTCTTTTAAAACTGTCCGCAACCAACGTGAAGATGCATTGAAATCATTATTTCCTAGGGATATAGCAACAGCTAGAGTTTGGCTTCGGAGCATCGCATCGGTCCGAAAATTTGGAGATTGTTTGATCGTGGATTTCTAAAACACAGCTCGTTGATTTTTATTTATTTCTTTATTTATTTTTTGCTCCTAATTTGACCATTTCCTTGCATCCATTGACTCGTTATTTTTTCTTTGTGTTTTAAAATATCAGAAACTTGGGTTTTTCCACATTTAAATGTTGTCATTATTTCGCGCACTGAGAGTTTGTTTTCTTTATCTTTTATTCACGTTCACTTTTTTTCGTTTAATGACAATGATACATACGATTTAACCATCTTTATTCCGTAAATTCAGAACGCTACCTGTGAAAGATAGGTATACAATCGATCTCAGATCTCCAACTAATTAAACATTTTACAGTGCGCTCGTTATTTGTGAGACAAATGTCACACGCCAACTATTTGTATAACGAACCCGTATTTCCCAAAACGGGTGTGCAGTGAGGTCGAAAGAAAATTCCAGATACTGTACATGTAGAAACTCTACTTCACCCACGTACTTCACATTACTTACTGTTAATTCGCCTAACGGGAATTCAATGAAGTGGAAACTAATTTATTTCTCTATTTTTTCGCCATATAAAAGTTTTTTTTTCATGAATTGTGTAGACATCCTTCCGTTTCCGCGTTGGACAGATTCCGTTTTATACAAAATAAATACAAGTAAAATTACTATTATTTTGCCAGGAACAATAGATTTGTTCACAATGAACAGATTTCCGCATTATTCACGTTCCGGATTAAGCAAGTTGTTCTGTGTTACTTGCCATTTTATATCACTAGCTGTAACCGGCCACGCGTTGCTGGAAAATAATTTTAAAAAGAGAAAGCACACGTTTCTAATGTGTTTAATTTCACAATGGTTTATATGTTATAATGGTTTAGATAGCAGCTAAACACTCGCCGTACCTGATAAAAACTATATATGCAAGGTACACACTGCGATAAATGAAACATGACTGTTTCTAGTCGATGTTTATTTTCGAACTTCTTATAAACCACAAATTCTAATTGTCGGATTTCGCTGATTATTAGAAAATACCTAGGCCTATATCTGTTTATTCTAATAGCATATACTGATTTTCGTTGTGAAATATCGAAAATTGCGACCGCTATAGCCATTTTTATTTATTTATTTTTTATTTTTTTATTTTTTTTGTTTCATGTGTCAACTTCCATACCTAATAGTTACAGATCATTAAAAAATATATATATATATATATATTCTCTTTAATTTGCTTACTTGTTATAGTCAGCTACTAGATGGCAGTGAAGACCGAGTTCTCGAGACATCTAGTAATAATGGAGAATATAATACATATATAAGGAAAATAAGTGTTTGAATTGGATTCGCCTGGTGGTGTAATGGATAACAAGCTAAGGTACAGACTCAGAGTTCCGGGTTCGAATCCCATCCAGGCATTTATTTTTCTTATCATACAATATTAAGCTTGCATTGCTCAATGTTAAACATTTAATTATAACACACACACACACACACACACATATATATATATATATATGTGTGTTTGTTTGATTGTTCGTACTTTATGCGCGGCCATACCGTTCATCCGATTGTGATGGGACTTTTTGCAAAATGTTCAGAGGATTCCCGGGATGAACATAGGTTATAAGAGAGTTGTGATACTCAACTCCTACACCCTTAAAAATCGCCCTTTATAGTGAAAAAGTGAAAAAAAGTAGCTCTTTGGACGCTAAATGGCTTACGCAGCCTATAACAAATACACAAAATTAATATACATAGAATGGAATATCTCGAAAAGCACTAGAAAAAAGTCCGCGACAGCATATGTTTATCTCTTACGGGTAACTCACAATAACCATTTTTGTCTTTCATCGATGCCAAGAAGATCGAGGCAAGTACGTAGATTCCTGTGCAAGCATAGCAGCACATGGCGGGTATTCTTTTACGAATACGGTAACTCACAATAACGAATTTTGTCTTTTAGCTCATTTATGCCAAGAAGATGGAGATACGTAGATTCCCGGGCAACACCGGGTAATCACCATGGAGCATCTTAAAATAATTACGTTAATCATTTATAATTATTTTTCATTTTACTTATTCATCTAACCATAAGAAGTACATTAATTTTTGTCTTTCAGCTCATTTATGCCAAGAAGATCGATATTAGTAGATTTCCGGACAACGCCGGAATAAACAGCACGGGGTGTCTAAAAATTATTACGATATAAATGTTTCCTCCCACTTATTTAAATAAACATAAAACACATTAATTTTCGTATTTCAGCTCATTTATGTCAAGAAGATCGGGATAAGTATATTCCCGGACAATGCCAGGTAAGCAGAACGGGGTATCTAAATATATATAAATTTATAATTATTTTTCCTTTTATTTATTCAACTAAACATAAAATCACATTAATGTTCATTTATTTACGGATAGCAACGGTATTAACTAATATATATATATATATATATATATATATATATATATATATAAATAAATTGTTCTGTACGTGTCTTTGTCACTGAGCTTCCTAAACGACTGGACCGATTTTGACAAAATGTTTTTTGTGTTTGTCTGATTAGGTACTTCCATTGTTTAGATTTACTATTGGACCTTTTAAAACCATTTTTTAGGAATATTCCACAATACAGTGTTTCTCCTTGAACCCAAAGTGATTTGTCGCCAGAGGTTCCTGTCTAAAGCATCTCCTTCCCTGAAATCTCTAGCTTCCATACTTCTCTTCACTCCATCCATCGTTCTCTGTAGGTCTGCCTCTTCTCATTATTCACCTGAAGTGGAAATTAAAAATCGCTCTATCGATCACATTTTTGGACGTTTCACAACGAATCTCAGCATATCTTATTAAAGTAAACCGAGATAGGTATTGTCCAAAAATGAGCGAAATGTGACAATTATATGTGGAGATTTACTTGAAATTCTAAATTAAAAATTGCCTAAACGACTGGTACGATTTTGGTGGCATTTTTTGTGTTTGAATGAGCCATTGAATGGTTTAGATTCACAGTTGGACCCTCTAAAACCATTAGGTGTAAGAGTTCACCTGAAGTGAAAATTTAAAAACCGCTATAGTTGTCACAATTTTCGATGTTTCACATTCTATCCTACTAAAATAAATCGAGGTAGGTATTATCGAAAACACGAGCGAAATAGGTACGACAATTAGAGGCGGAGGTTTACCTGAAATCCGAAACCGCCATGTTTGATTCATCTCAGCGTATACAATTTAATTAAGCTTTAATATATCATTTATTTTGGCGTAGCGACGCACGCCAGTATTATCTAGTTTCTATGTATGAAGATAAATTAATAGTAGAATGAGACATGGAGTGAAACAAAATAATGTATTTATTATTGATTTCGTACATCTCAATGATGGATAAATCATATTTGAAGAGAAAAATTATACGCTCAGACCGGGACTTGAACCCGGGACCCTTGGTTCTCTAGACCAAGTGCTCTACCAACTGAGCTACCTGAGCAAGTACCGATCTAAACGCAAATCCTTCTCTATATACATTGTAATTCCCATCCACCAAATGCTGTGAAGCCATGCTTCTATCTTGCAAATGGCGGCTCCTTTATTAAGAAGACATATTTGGGAATTATATATTATAGCCAGTACGGCTTTTTCCAAGTTTTTATTATTGATTTCGTACATCTCAATGATGGATAAATCATATTTGAAGAGAAAAATTATACGCTCAGACCGGGACTTGAACCCGGGACCTTTGGTTCTCTAGACCAAGTGCTCTACCAACTGAGCTACCTGAGCAAGTACCGATCTAAACGCAAATCCTTCTCTATATACATTGTAATTCCCATCCACCAAATGCATTATAATACATCTATATACATTGTAATTCCCATCCACCAAATGCATTTGGTGGATGGGAATTACAATGTATATAGAGAAGGATTTGCGTTTAGATCGGTACTTGCTCAGGTAGCTCAGTTGGTAGAGCACTTGGTCTAGAGAACCAAAGGTCCCGGGTTCAAGTCCCGGTCTGAGCGTATAATTTTTCTCTTCAAATATAAAAAATAATGTATGTTTATTCGGCTGTCTGTTTATATTATAAGGCCAATCGCAACCTTACTCCGTGTTCAGCGTATTGATTTCTATGGTCTGAATACTCTCTATCCATAATATCCGTCTTTGAATTGAATCCTTCATATTATTTAAAAATCAAATGGGAATAGAATAAGGCCTACATTAAAAACACGAAAAAAGTTTTCTTGATTGCACTTGCTAGTTTTAATAATTTCAGGAGGGAAGGCTGCATGAAATATATTGATAACTTTAACCATAGACCAAGATAGGTTCATAGAACGTGCAATACATGTGTAATGTGATGGGATTCTCTTGCTTCACATCCTGAAAAAAAATGTGAATTACAGAGATTGACATTGGATGGAGTTTTTTCCCCTCTTTTAAATTCGGGATTGAGAGATGGTTCGCTGTTGTACTGAGGGACCTGACGTTGACGGATGAGTTTCCGTGGTAATGACGCCTCGCATGCAAGTATTGACTGGTGCTGCCATCTAACTCACTGGCCGTGAAAATGAAACACGCCTTCCCATTTCTTTTTGACACTTGCCCGTACTTTGAGACATTTTCCCCGGTGTTGACAACAAGTTGAGGACCAGGCTAATGGCGTCTAATTTCCTCAACAGGACGTGCCATGGATTTATGACGCGGTACAGCTTTTATAATACATCTTTTCATATAAGAATAGCAGTCTTACAAGTCGGGCACCCTGTAACTATGCGTTATGCTTAAGTGTCGCGGTTGTAATGGTGCCGATATAGTCCTATATTTTGTAACAATATCATTTTGTCATCTGCCTACTTTTATAAACCCATCTATTTCCTATATTTTTATATAAACTAGCGCTATTATAATATAAGTAGGTCATGTTACTAATTTATACTACTTATTTATAATTTAGTCCACCGCTGTGGTCTCGAGGTAGCGTGCTGCCTTGTCACGCAGCGGGCCCGGGTTCGATCCCCGATCGGGGCACTTTTTTATGGGTGAGGTTTTTATCGGGGTTTTTCCTCACCTGTAAGACAAATGTCAGGAAAACTTTAAGGCCCAAACGGTCCCCGAAATCATATGGTCATCATCATCCTTATCATCATCATCATCATCATCCTTCACCGGTGTGGAAAGCAAAGGGAAGCTACCACACCTACAATTCCCTAGTAAAGCTGCAATCGTAGCATGAAAATGCTATGATTGCAGCGAAGGACCTGCCTTCGGGCAGAATTACTATGGATGGATGAATAGTATAAGTAGGTCATGTTACTAATTTATACTACTTATTTATAATTTTTGCAAAACCAAATATTTGTTATATTTTTATACATATTTGGTGCTAACTAACTTGTAGTCTCTTGCACTCTTAGCATTGTATAAGTAGGTCATTTTACTAAATTAAATTACTTTCTTACAAACCAAATATTTGCTATTTTTGTTCACACTTAATATTAAGTAACTGGGTTATCTCCTTAAATCAAGTAATCTTTCACAAAGCCAAATATTTACTATTTTTTTACACATTTCGTGTACTAATTGTAAGTAAATTGGTCGTCTGCTTAAATTAGTATATTTTTACAAACCCAAATATTTGCTATATTTCGTACGCGTTTAGTACTAAGTAACTTGGTTATCTGCTTAAATTATTATTTTTTTCTTGTAATCTTGTAAGCCCTTGTTTCCCTCAACGAGATTTAGACGCTCTCCCCCTACAGGGGAAAAAATTGAACTATACTAATTTAGTTACACATGTTTTCGTATAGATATCATTAGAGTGGTCCGTGGTCAGCATTCGTACGGACATCTAGGAAACCAGGGTAGTACTAGGACGGGAAAATTCGGTGAATTTTGTTTGGAGGCCTTTTTTATTCAAGCTTAGGGATCTTTTACGAGCCTGGAAATCTTCAGACTCGGGGCTCACGGTTTAAAGTCCCTTCCGGAGAACTTGATCCTTGAATTTTTCCATCCTAAAAAATCCATCGACCCCAGCAGAGTTTGAACGCGCGACCCTCGGGACCAAAGCAAGAAGCATAACCACTAGTCCATCGCGGCCGATTATTCTATTTTTTACAAAGCCATATATTTTGTACATATTTAGTACAATGGCCTATGTGTCTAAAGTGGCCTTCTTTCAACAGTCAAGTATTTCCTTTATTTTTATACACACTTAGCTTTATGTAAATAGGTCATCTGATCAAATTAGACTACTTCCTTAGAAGCCAAGTATTTGCTATATTTAGTACTAACTAGCTTCGTCATCTACTTAAATTATACTATTTTTACACGTTTTATATTAGCTTGACCTTTATCTATCTATCTATGTAACGGAATCTTTCAATGCGATTTTCACCCACTTAAAGTCATTGGATCGACTTGAAACTTTGTATACTTGTAAAGGACCCATGACAATACAATAATTTCATATTATTTATAAAGTAAAATATTTGTTATATTTTTGTAAACATTTCTTACTAAGTGATTCAACTTTTATAAGATTCATGATGTGTTCCGTTGAGGTTTATTCAAAATTAATATAAAATTATGGAATATTCACCTGAAAGGTCCGTCTCCTCAACTTAATTAATCATTTAACTAAAGACAATTATATCCAAGAACTCAACTACATTAAGTGTATGGCAAAAACCAATGGCTATAATGAAGAATTCATAGATAAACTCGTAAAAAAACAAAAAAGAAAGAACAACATAACCAACATAACTAAACTAGAAAAAGAATCTGACAACAACAAGAAAACATGGATAACACTTACATACACAGGAAAAGAAACGACAAAATTAGCCAATGCACTAAAGAAAGCCGATAAAAACGTAAAAATAGCATACAGAACCAATAACAAATTAAACAACATAATAAACAATAACATTGAAGAAAATAACATTTTCAACAGCAAAGGAGTTTATAAACTGACATGTAAGGACTGCAACAAATTTTATATAGGAAGGACAAACAGGAGTTTTAACATCAGATTCAAAGAACATTTTCGAGACTTCATTCACGCAGAAGGGAAATCAAGCTATGCAAAACACGTTATCCATGAAGGACATCGCATGTTAAATATTGAAAACACCCTAACAATAATGCACAGAGAAAATAATCCAGCGAAGATAAACGTACTCGAAGAGATGGAAATCATGAAAGCAGCTCACAACGACAGCCTGATAAACGAAAACGAACCCAATACATGCAACCCCCTCTACCAGATCTTCAGTGAAACACCAGTTTTGAATCCTGCCGATGATGGGACAAGTCCCGAAAGCGCTACAGTTAAATGATTGATTAAGTTGAGGAGACGGACCTTTCAGGTGAATATTCCATAATTTTATATTAACTAAGTGATTTAGTCAGCTCGTTAAATAAGTCTACTTTTTACAAAGCCAAATATTTGCTACATTGTACAAATTTTATACTATGTAACTTTGTGATCTACTTAAATTAGTCTAATTTTTATAGAGCCAAATACATGTTATTTTTAAATACTTTTAATTCTAAGTAAATTAACCCATTTTTGGGAAACTCAGAGATTTACAATTTTTAAATACACTTTTAGCAATAGCTAACTTGGTCAGCTACCGATATTAGTCTAATGTTTTAAAGGCAAATAGGCCTACTTCCTATAGTTTTATACACGCTTAGCACCAAGTAGCTGTACTTTGACTTAAATTAGTCAAATGTTTACAAAATTAAAATTTTCCTATATTAAAATGCACATTTAGTGCTGTTTAATTTGCTCATCTGCCTTAATTAACTTACTTTCTTTTAAAAAAACAAATATTTTCTATTTTGTACACATTTAGAGCCAGGCAACTTAACCATCTGCCTGATGTAGCCTACTTAATTCAAAACCAAATATTTCCTTATAGTTATACAAATTTAGCGCGGTGTAATTAGTTAAATATTATGGATCGACCACTCACCTGTAACAGTATATCAAGTTAGGATACTGTCTTGTTGGCTTAAATTAAGAGTGTGCTCTAGAATTTCATAGGTTCTTGGTTTGAATATCCGCATATAACCTTCTAATCCAAACATAATACGATCATCATCATCTTCATGGTAGGCCGTCGGCCTGTTCCGCTCTCAGAATTCATCTTCCCATCGTCTTCCAGGACGTCCCACATTTCTGTAGCCTTGAGATTGGTACAACAGTGCTTGTTTTATTAGCCTAGAAGAGTCAATTCTTAAAGTATGTTCATGCCATTTTATTTATAGTTTTGTATTTTTTCATTTAGATTAAAAAAATTGAGTTCTTGCCTAATTGTTTCACTACCTGAATGTGGTTTCTTAGAGTATATCCTGCAACGTATCTGAGGAACTTCATCTCTGCTGTTTATAATAATCTTCTGTCTGACCTATTCATGGCCCAATTATCTGATCCATATGTCACAATGTGGACTGCCATTACCTTATAAAACTTTAGCATT
Organism: Diploptera punctata; assembly: GCA_030220185.1. NCBI lineage: Eukaryota > Metazoa > Arthropoda > Insecta > Blattodea > Blaberidae > Diploptera > Diploptera punctata. The sequence goes on along the minus strand of JASPKZ010000030.1, from coordinate 382,720 downwards.
GTTTCTTTTGTTATTTTTGTTTGTAGCGTTCTTTTAATAGTCCCACACATACTTTGAAATTTATAATTTTTTTCATGTATATAATTTTCCCAATTGTAAGATATGTGACATCCTAAATATTTAAAACTGTGTACTTGTTCGATAATTTTATCGTTCAAAACTATTTTCCATCGAACTGCATGTTTTTCCCGAAAGGTCTTTTTTTTTTTTCGTTGAAATCTTGAGATTATATTTCTCCATGGTTTTCTTGAGCAGTAGTGCGGCTTTTTGTAATTGATTTTCTGATTCTGCACATATGACCTGATCGTCTGCAAACATAATTGTGTGTACAATGGTAGTTCACAGTTTAAAATGTTTGCTTAGCTGTGTTTGCCATTCTGTGACAGCTGCGTCCAAATATATATTAAATAAAGTCGGCGAGAGAGGACAGCCCTGTCTTACTCCTAAATTTATTTTTTCTATTTTGAAATTAGTGGAATTACTATTGTGTATAGCAATTGCTGTATCTTTGTACATTGTTTTAATCATATTTATCAATTGTTTTGGGTATCCTTTTCCCGTCGTTATTGTCCAGAGTTTTCCTCTTAATACATTATCGAACGCTTTAATATAGTCCACAAACAGCAAATGCGTTTCCAAATTAAATTATCTTCTTTTTTGAAAGATATGGTAAGCCCCCAAAAGAATTAATCCTCTGAAGTAAAGTCTAAACTTGGTTATATATTATATTTTAGAGTATTTCTATATTGTCATCCACGGGACAGGCAACATTTTTTTGTGTAATTGGCTCTTGTAGGCCTATATCTTCATTCCTGTAATAACAAGGCAAATGCTTTTGTTACCGTAGAAAACCTCTCAATTAATTTAGAGACCAATGACAATACAGCGAACTGAGGAAATGAAATAAGAGAAATTGTTAAGATGTTGAGATAAAAGGAATTGCCAGGAAATTACAGGTGTGGGGAACAACGCAGGCAAATTGATAAATGCCATCTTGTGGTGGGAAATAAATGTAGAAAGGCGACGCAGATAAAGTGAGGCGAGGAAACGTAGGGTCTAGGACGCCTTGTTATTTCAATTAAATGTATAGGCCTACTGCATGGAAAGGATTCCTACAAATTATAATTTTTCTAACCATTATTATATATATATATATATATATAATATAATGAATTGAATGGATAAGAGTAAGAAGGAAACTATTCTATATTTTAGCCATTTTAACTTATTAGGCCTATTATTACTTACTTACTCACTGGCACTATCGAAGCCGTAGGTTCATGGCCGCGCGGACATAAGCTCTCCATACATCCCTATCCTGAGCTAATGCTTTCCAATCATTCCCTGTATAATCTACTTCCCTCAAATCATAGTTAATGTTGTTTTCCCACCTCATTCTTGGTCTACCAACTGGGCGTTTTCCTTCTGGCTTTCCTACAAGAAGTTTCCATGCACGTCTTTCATTCCCCATACGCGCAACATGTCCTGCCCATCGCAGTCTACGAGACTTAACTGTTCTTATTATATCTGGCTTCCTATAAAGACCATGTAGTTCATTGTTATTTAGTCTTCTCCATTCACCTGTCTGTTCATCTCTCTTTGGTCCAAACATTTTCCTAAGAACTTTATTCTCAAATACTCGCAATCTCCTTTCCTCCCTTAAAGTAAGAGTCCATGTTTCGCACCCATATAATATAACTGGTAGAATAATAATTTTATATATTTTTCAGCTTAACGTTTTTTGAAAGGAGTTGGGACATCAAAAGTCTCTGTAATGCATAATAGCACGCATTTCCAGAATTGAGCCTATGTTTAATTTCTTTGTGCATCTCATTCCTATTTGTGATTATTGTTCCTAGGTATTTGAATTCAGCCACTTCCTCAAAATTTCCCTCATTTGTCATTAGCTGTCCATTTCCATTATATACTGAATTTCTACGTGTGACCATATATTTAGTTTTATTGATATTTACTTCCAGTCCCAATTTCTTAGTGTTACTCAATAGTGTGTGCGTGTTGGCCTTTAGTATCTCCTCGCTATCGGCCAGTAGTACTACATCATCAGCATAAACTAACAGCTTATTAATACCATACAGTTGTAAGCCTTCCTCATTCTCTAAAGATTTAATGGCATGCTATAGTACAAATTTAAATAGTAGAGGAGATAGTGCATCTCCTTGCTTCAATCCATTCTGGATTTCAAAAGTGTCTGAAAACTGTTTGCCTACACGCACCCTACTCTTTGAGCCATTTAGACACATTCGTATAAGTCTAACTAACTTTTTAGGAATTCCGAACGCCAGCAGGATACTATATAACTTCTCCCTCTTAATTGAATCATATGCTTTTTTGAAGTCTACATATAGTTGATGTACAGTACCATTATATTCCCATTTCTTTTCTAAAATCTGTCTTATACTAAAAATCTGATCTGTTGTAGACCTGTTTCTTCTAAATGCACACTGATGATCTCCTAGAATGTCATCAATATAGGGAGTAAGTCTGCTTACTAATATATTTGTTAGAATTTTGTACGAAGTTGAAAGTAATGAAATGCCCCTGTAGTTGTTGCAATCAGTTTTATCTCCTTTCTTATAAATTGGTAAGATAATTGATTCCTTCCATTCATCTGGAAGAGCTTCTTTTTCCCAAATCATACTAAGCAACCAACGTATCTTGTCCATCAATTTTTCTCCCCCTGATTTTATCAGTTCTGCTGGGATCTCATCTGAACCTGATGCTTTATACATCTTCAATTTTTCAATTGCCATTTCAACCTCTAATGCACTTGGCTCTGCGACTAGCATTTCTGCTGTCTGTAACTTATCCTCCTCAATGTCTTGTTCTATATGTACATTTAATAGCTGATTAAAGTAACTTTTCCATCTATTTAATATACTCTTAGAATCTGCAATCATATCCCCATTTTCATTCCGAATTATGTTTGTTCTAGCCTGAAACCCTTTCTTCTCTATACTAATTCCCTGATATAATTCTCTAATGTTCCTATTTTTTGCGTTCATTTCAAGATCATTAATCTTCTCTCTCAAATATTCCCTCTTTTTACTCCTTAGTAACTTGGTGGTTTCCCGTCTAACACTAACACTACCCAATTGCTCTAAATTTACCTCATTTGGCTCGTGTAACCATTTAATTTTTGCTAGCTTTCTTTTCTTTACAATGTCGGCACATTCCTCATAAAACCATTTCTTGTTTTGTCTCTTTTTTAAACAACCAATGCTTTCTGATGCTGACAATTTAATAGTATCTCTTATAGCCTCCCATTCTTTATTTATATCAGTTTCTTCAGTTTCTTCTTCGTTTGCCACATTGTCATCTGAAGATTCCAGTACTTCAAATCTATTAGCAATTTTGATTTGGTATTCTTGCCGCATTTCATCATTTTTCAAGTTTTTTAATTCATATTTTACAGAATCATCTTTAGCGTTTGTTCCTCTCATAAGCGATAGCCGTTGTCTGATTTTCACTCTGACCAGATGATGATCCGACTTGCAGTCTGTCCCTCTAACTGATCTAACATCAATGATGCTACTGTGCCATTAATATTATTAATATTAATATTATTATTATTAATATTAATATTACTATTATTATTATTATTAATAATATTATTATTATTAATATTATTAATATTATTATTAATATTATTAATATTATTATTATTATTATTATTAATAATATTATTATTATTAGTTCAATTCTGGAAATGCATGCTATTTTGTATTATAGAGACTCTTATCGTTCCAACTTCTCTCGAAAAACGTTTAACTGAAAACAAATATATAAAACTGTTATTCTTCCAGTTATGTTATACAAATGCGAAACACGGAGTCTTGCTTTAAGAGAGTAGAAAATAATACAAGTATTTGAGAATAGTAGTTCTATAATTTTTTTGGACTAAAGAGAAATGGATAGGTGAATGGAGAAGACTATTTGACAGTGAGCTATATGATGTGTATAGGAAACCAGATATAATAATAGTTAAGTCTCTTAGACTACGAAGGTCAGGAAAAGTGGCACGAATGGGGAATGAAATTGGGACATGGAAAATTTTTATAGGAAAACCAGAAGGAAAACGCCCAGTTGGTAGGCCAAGAATAAGGTCGGCGAATAAAATTAACCATGATTTGAGGGACATAGATTATGTAGTAAATGATTGGAAAATATTAACGCAGGATAGGGATGTATGGAGAGCTTATGTCCGCGCGGGCATGAACCTACTGGTTCGATAATGCCAGTGAGTTAGTTATGATCACATATTGGACATTAATGAAAAGTATTACTTTATGATTACTCACGGCACATTTTAGTATAAATAGACTTTTTTTTTTATTTTTAGTTTAACTTCTCCCTTATAGATATTTTACGAGTCTTTTGCCACATGAGCGTTACAGTGACATGACATGAAGGGAGAAGATGTTTGGTTTTTTGGATCACACGCATACATTTTTGACAGGGTTGCCAATTTAGCCATTTTGGGGTAGATCTGGCCATTTTTGAAAACTAACTAGCCATAAATTTATTAAAAAGCTACTAATTGCTTTTTCGGTCATTTTCTGTCTTTTCTTTAGCCATTTGTAGCCATTTTTTTACAGTTTATTTATCTCTCATAAATTCTGTAATAATAATTGATAGATATTAATATATTTTGCCACCAAAAAAAGTATCTTCTCTCCAAAGAAAAACATACTCAAAGAAACGTGGATTTTCGCTGATGGTGTTACTAATCAGATGGACCATGTATTAATACAGAACAGGCTCAAGTCTACAATTTTAAATACACTTACTTGGGGAGTAGATAGTGATTCAGACCTCCACTTAGTTAAAGTAAGATGTAAACAAAGAATATCCCTCAATTAAATAAAAATAAAACGTAGTTTTATTTGATTTTCATATTTATTATATAATTCAGAGACAGCTGTTTCGGTACACTGTATAATTATATAATAAATATGAAAATCAAATAAAACTACGTTTTATTTTTATTTAATTAATAAATATGGATTTTCATCAAGTAAACACCAACTCAGTTGATTAAAGAATATTCCATATAAATAGAATTTCTGGTGAGATTAGAATAAAAATATAATTTAGATAAACTTAAAGAGATAGAAATGAAAGAAAACTTTATAAAATTCAGATTTACTGACTCTTTCGTTGTAAGAATATATATATATGTTTTCTTAAAATATATTTTATATTCACAATTTAATCATTATATTATTGCAGCAATTCCGATTCCGATTGAGGGTCTTTCCACTTTTCAGCGGTTGCCCTTTTACCAGCCGGCTGCTGACCCTTCACATCCACATGTGTCAATCACAGAGGTAGATGATCAACAGCCAGTGTAGGGGTGACATGTGGTTAGCATGTCGAGTCCCCCAGCCGTTATAGCTGAGCAATTCCAATAGCGAAAAGAAAAAAGTATTGCCATTGTATTTCAAAGATTCGGATTGGCAAGACCATAATATAAGTTTTTAAAATACAACTTCCTCCGATACAAGTTGCATTTTAGCCATTTCTAGCCATTTTTAGGAGTCAATTTTAGCCTCATTTTCTCATTGGGTGTTGACAAACCTGAATTTTGATCACACAAGGACATTGAAGGCCTCCCCGAATGTTGAATCAGCTCATTGCGGTGCCACCTCCGACACTGCACGAATATTTAAGACCGTACATATAATTCACTCACACTTTCATACTAACAGGAACCTTTACCCTTCCGGGTATAGGAACCGTACCTGCTGCGTAAGAGACAACGATGTTACCCGAAGACCACAGCGGTGGACAGTATAACTTCACAATAGATAATTTCTTGACTTCCTGAATTTTAAAGTTACTCACTAAAGTAATTCCTTCGATGCTTTTGGGTTTTAATGTATTGTGAAATGATTGAGGATGAAATGGATCGTGATAATAAACCATTTAGGCCACAGTCACCAATTAGATTTCATGGAGGTCCATTTTCAGAGAAGTAAATTCAGTCGAGGTCCGGAACCACAGTTGATTCAACATACGAATCTTCTATTATGTAATTAATATTATAATGCAATTATTTAAATTATTTTACGGCTATGAATTGTACAAATAAAAATAAATAATAGTTTTAAAAAACTAAAACAACACGCTTTATTAGAAAACCGAACTAAAAAAATGAAAAATAATTTTAATTTCCAACATCCTTAGGATAAATAATTTTACCATCAAAAGCGTGGGATGCTTTTTCTCAATTAATAAATTTGATAATAAACAGATATTGGTAAAAGTAAAGTCTCTAAGAAGAAAATGTAAACATCTTAAAAAAACACCCCACGCTTTTGATGGTAAAATTATTTATCCCAAGCATGTTGGAAATTAAAATTATTTTTCATTTTTTTAGTTCGGTTTTCTAATAAAGCGTGTTGTTTTAGTTTTTTAAAACTATTATTCATTTTTTATTTTTTATTTTTTAGTTTTATTATTTTACAGAATAAGATACAAATGTAAATATCTTTAAATTCGATACTATTGTAGTATGAGCTAAAAGTATTATTCTTCTAAAAAAAAGCCTCCCAGCCGGATTTGAACCAGCGACCTATAGATTCCTGAAATTATATACTACCAGAGTTCACCGCTCTACCAACTCAGCTCTTACAACGATTGACTAAAAAGTCGACAAGTCCGCAACCTATTATACCAGTTTTCATTTTTTTGATTTTCTGATGATTCTGGTCAGGATTTTAGAAACAAAATATGACATTATTGTATTGTCACGGGTCCTTTACAAGTACACAAAGTTGCAAGTCGATCCAATGTTCAAAGTGGGTGAAAATCGTGTTCAAAAATTCCGTTACATAGATCCAAAAACACTTTTTTTTATTTTCTGATGATTCTGGCCATGGTTTTAGAAACAAAATATGAAATTATTGTATTGTCACGGGTCTTTTACAAGTATGCAAAGTTTCAAGTCAATCCAATTATTTTAAGTAGGTGAAAATCGCTTTATAAGATTCAGTTACATAGATAGATACAGGTCAAGCTAATATAAAGCGTGTAAAACACATTGGTACTAAAAGAATACAGCACAGTAATACACAATTATTAATTCTAATAATTATTAATAAGTTTATGATAAACTTAACATATGGTCAGACTAATATTTAAATATCTCACTTCACAAATTTTGTGTTTTCACGAAATCAAATTTCAAACGGAACACCCGTTCATCTTCTCCGACCATAAGCACTACTGCCAACCGAGCCAACAATAATACTATCATAACATGAAATTTAGTAAACTGGTTTTGTTCGATGTTTAACCGGTTTTAAAAAATTGTATTAATTCGATATTTAACCGGTTCGGAAAACAAAGCCCCAGGGTCCGGTTTCGGACCGCGATCCGCCAATAGGCGATCCCTGATTTAGGCCTCAAAGTTTCTTGAAATTTGTCTTACAGGTGAGGAAAAATCCCGGAATAAACCTCTCCCACGAGACTTGTCCTGACTGGGGATCGAACCCTATTCCGCTGCATGACAATGCAACATGCTACCACGACATCACAGTGATGGATATTTTCTCATAATGTGAAAATTTATCTGTATTCTTAAATATTTTCTTACAGACACCAATAAATGCGGGACTATAGTGAATGACTGCTGCAGTCTAATATAGTACAAGACAAGGTACGCACTCATATCTTACTTACCTTTTTTTACTTTTGAGGACCTCTCCACTTTTCAGCGGTTACCCTGTATTTCCATTCGCCATTCTTGCCGATCACGCCATTCATCCTCCTCCAGACCTCGGTCATTCATCAGTCTATGGATCTCTCCTCTCCAAGTTGTTCTTGTCCTGCCCCGTTTCCTTCTACCAGAAGGTGACCATTCCTGAACAGTTTTGGGCCACCTATCATCCTCCATTCTCCTGACATGGCCATACCACTGAAGAGCTCGTTTTCGATCCTTTACACCACTGTCTCCTCCATATCCATCATCTGCCTCATTTCTTCATTTCTTCTTCTTTCCAACCTGGACACCCTGGCACTGCATCTTATTCCATCCATCTCCACTGCCAAGATCTTAGTTTTTTGTCCCTCTACCAAAGTCCATCCCTCAGCACCATAAGTCATTATACTTTCCACAACAGACTTCAAAATCCTCTTCTTCGTGTGGTTTGACATGGTCCTACTCCACAGTACTCCATTCAACATTTTTATGGCTCTTCGTGCTTGTACTAACTATCTATTTCAGCTTTACAACTCCCTGATTCATCAACAAGTGATCCCAAATATTTAAATTTTTTAAAAGCTCTAATAATTCTTTGGGATAGGGATATATCTCGTCCACTTCCTCCTACTACAAGATATTCAGTTTTTTCCATGTTTACTCTTAATCCTCCTATTTCAAAAGCATTTAGAAGTTTTCTCATCATGTATTTCACATCCCCACGACTCTGAGCTGTCAACACTTGATCATCTGCAAATAATAAGGAATGTATTTTGCCACCTTGGACTGGTAACTCATATCTAAGATGGATATTTAAAATTCCATATCCCGCCTGAAATCGAATCCGGACCACCAGGTGAAATATATCAAATTTACTAATCACACCACAGCAATGGACATACTATTGTCTGATCATATAAATTTAGAACTGAACATAACAATGGATCTGTTAGTTTATGCTGATTATGTAGTACTATTGGGCGATAGCGAAGAGATACTAAAGGCCAACACGCACTCGCTATTGATTGACACTAAGATATTGGGACTGGAAGTAAATATTAATATAAGTAAATATATGGTCACACATAGAAATACATTATACCTATATAATGGAAATAGACAGCTAATGACAAATGAGGGAAATTTTGAGGAAGTGGCTGAATTCAAATACTTAGGAACAATAATCACAAATAGGAATGAGATGCACAAAGAAATTAAACATAGGCTCAATTCTGGAAATGCATGCCATTATGCATTACAGAGACTCTTGACGTCCCATCTCCTTTCAAAAAACGTTAAACTTAAAATATATAAAACTATTATTCTACCAGTTATATTATATGGATGCGAAACATGGATTCTTACTTTAAGGGAGGAAAGGAGAATACGAGTATTCGAGAATAAAGTTCTTAGGAAAATTTTTGGACCAAAGAGAGATGAACAGATAGGTGAATGGAAAAGACTTGCATAACAGTGGACTACATGGTCTTTATAGGAAGCAAGATATATTAAGAACAGTTAAGTCTCGTAGATTGTGATGAGCAGGACATGTGGCACGAATGGGAATGAAAGACGTGCATGGAAGCTTCTTGTTGGAAAACCAGAGAGGAAACTCCCAGTTGGTAGACCAAGAATGAGGTGAGAGAATAACATTAACCATGGTTTGAGGGAAGTAGATTATACATGGAATGATTGGAAAACTTTAGGTCGGGATAGGGATATATGGAGAACTTATGTCCGCGCTGCCATAAACCTATGGGTTCAATAGTGCCAGTGAGTTAGTTACATAGCAATGGATATAACATTGTCTTTTCATATTGATTTTGAACTGAACATAGTAGAGAAATCACGAAGAAACGAATAATGTTTAAAGTGTTACTGATGAAATAAACACAGATGTATAGTTTGGACACACATGGCATAAAACAGCCACATAATCTGCGAGACGTTTTATTAGACGTCGACGCCGGCTTCCATTACGGCACGTAAGAAGAGCTGAGCCTTATTACTCTACCTGAAAACATCGGGCACCTCACACATCTCAATATTCTCTATTCTGCGTTATAGTATCTTTCTGTTCAATCAGATAAACCTTTCTTGGTATTGTGGAAGTATTTGAGATATCCGTGTTCCTTTTTATGCTCTAGGAGTAAACATTCACCTCTGGATCCGAGCTTCGAGGATTGTATCCCGACTAAGATCTTTGTACATTCTTGTTATTATACATATCTCTTATATATTTGTTATTCATTACTTTTTGTTTATTTTTCTTTACACTAGTACCAATTATTACTTTATTGTAACGGACTGTCAACAGCACGTACGGCTTACTGCCCGTGCGACCCATATTTGTAAATAATATTGTAAATATCTTACTTTTTGTCTAATAAAGTCCTACTACTACTACTTTGTTCTATTTTATTATTTGTTTTTTAGTATTAATATTATTCTAGATCAACACTGAACAATGTTTATATTACGCTTCAGTAATATTTTAAATTGTATTATTAAGCCTATATGAAATGGTATTTTATTTTATTTTTCGCTGGTTGAGTGGAAAAGACTGTACACCGTGTCCCATTCAAACCTCCCACATTTTAATTAATCATAACTCTCAAAGTATGCGGAATTATGAAATAAGGTTGATATTAAAAGAAAGAAAAACTCAAAGAATTTTTGGTTTCATTGTTGCAGTTAATTCTTCCGCATGTTGGACAATAAAGATATAAAACAAAATGACGACTCCTCAGCAACAAGCACAAACTGTTTCTGGTATGCAGAGACGAAGTCAATAATTACAGTGTAATGAAATTACCGGAGAGAATATGGAGGAAATGCACCTGATGGGAAGACCATTAAGGCATGGCTTGAGAAGTTTCTGGCGACTGGAAGCGTTAAAAATGAATCAGGAGGTGTTCGTACATTTGTTTCAGAAGAAAAGATCGAAGAAATTAAAGCAGGATTTGAGAGAAATAAAAAAAATCATTTCGCCAAGCTTGCAACAGTACCAATGGGCATATTGGACAGAACGTGGCGCGAAATCGAATACAGACTTCATATTGTTCGTGCTACTAATGGTGCACATGTAGAGGTGTTTTAGTGTATGCCAATGAAAATTCTTTGAGTTTCTGTTTCGTTTAGTACCGGCCTCATTTCATAATTCCGCATACTTTGTTACACTCTGTATATCAATGACACTCTATATATTAATGAAATGGAAACAAAGCTGCAAATGCATGGATATCCCATTAGGCAACAGATTTTTGCTGACATTACAATTTGCTGATGATCAACTGGTTTTAGCGCAAGACAAGTTGGATATGGAATTCATGATAAAAAATTTAAAAAAAACACATGAATCAAGGGATCTTACAGGAAATTTACAAAAAACAGAATATTTGGCAATAAATAGAAATGAAAGAGATATTTTAATGTTGGAAGAAGGAATTCAAATAAAACAAGTGAAACGAACTAAATATTTGGGAATAATTATGGATAACATTGAAGGTATAGGCAAGGAGAACATAAAACATAGAATTGAATTGAGTAGCAAAATAATATTATCGTTAAATATCGTATGGTGGGATAAGCATATTTGTAAAGACACAAAAAATATATTGGTAAAACATTGGTGGAATCTGTTGCAATGCATGGAAGTAAGGTATGAACAATCAATAAGTACTACAAGAATAGACTAATAGCTCTAGAAATAGATTATTTACGCAGAAGTGCCAGAAAGTCAAAATTAGAACATGTCACAAATAAGGAAATTAGAAACATAATGGAAGTAGTAGAAAGCATAATTGAAAGAATTGAGGAGAAAGAATTAAAGTGGTTAGAACATATTTTAAGAATGGAATATGAACGATGACCGAAGCAACTATTATCAACGACAACCGAGCAGAAAGAAGAAAAGAGGGAGACCAAAGTTAACATGGAAGGAAAACATGAAGACAGTAATGCAAGCAAGAGGGCTAAGCATTGAAGGTGCCCATGATCGCAGGCTTTGGAGGTTTGGCACGGGAAGACGGCAGTAGCTGCAAAAAACCGAAGATAGATCGAGAGTGGAAAAGACATTATGACCTTATCTATGCCAATTTAAATATTATTATTATCGGGGGTACGCCGTAGCATAGTGGTTAATGTGCTTTGCTACAAGCCGGAAGGTCGAGAGTTCGAGTCCCGGTGGGGTCAGGATTTTTAAATTGACCCAAACCTTCCGGCGGCACTATGGCCCTGGGGTAGACCCAGCCTCTGACGGAAATGAGTACCAGACGCTTGTTCTGGCCGTCACGCAGGGTTGACAATCCGGCTGACACTAAGGGCCGATTGTCTAGAAAAATGGGGGCCTTAACCTCCTACTACCCCAAGTGCCTCCTAAGGCCTGTAGTGGGATCACTTTTTATTATTATTACTATTGTTAATAATTATCACCTTTATTGTTAGGTACATTATTATTATTATTATTATCATTATTATTATTATTATTATTATTATTACTATAATAATGATAATGATAATGATAATGATAATAATAATAATAATCGTCATCATCATCATGCTTTAAAAGTTTCAAATGTGCAGCAACCCCTGATAATTTAAGGGAGGGAATTCAAGAAACGGGCTGAGGGTACTGTGAAAGAAGTAGAATAAAAAGGTGCCCTGTGGAGAGGGATTATTAGAAGACTGTTATCTTCTGACCTTGTGTCAAAATTATAGTGAGAAAATAACTTATCAAATCTGGACGCCAGGTAACTAAAAGTGTAAGACTGCAGAAACTTGAAAAGAAGTGGGAGAAAAAAAAAAACTTTTTTCGCTAAGACGGAGCCAAGAAAGATTATTGAAGTATGTCACATGAGATTAGGGTACAATCCTAAAGAATATTATGACACGGAACATAGTCAAAAGATATTTCTTTGAGTTAGATTTCGTCGGCGATCAGAGTGTATTATATTGTGAAAACTATAATTCTTCATCGCAAGATGTCTGATACAAACAGATGAGCATGTGTGTTTAATTAAGCGTTTGACACAGGATGTAAAAATTGTAATTATTTTTTAAAAATATGTACTATTGTAGAGAATCTCGCGCCGTAGCCGAGCGGTTTAAGGCCTGATGCTTCGTGCAGAGCTATGGCACTTACGCTGGTCCGAGTCCCCACGGGGGGGGGGGAAGAAATAACTTTTCTTACACGCTCAAAAGTAAAATCGTTTTTCGACCAATGAAAATGCAGTCATACGTTTGCTTTGTTTACATTGCAACTGAAATTTACCTCGGAAGAGGTACAGTAAAAATGAAAATATACCAATTGATCGTAACCCCCTTCATAACTTAATTACATCGTCATCTTAAGGTACTACAACTTCAAAATTGAATGTCTTGGCCTTCTCAATAATCTTCCTCTAGACTCTTCTGTCTTCTGTCAGTTTCAAGTTTTTCACACTCATCTTCTTCAAATCCTCCCAAACAACGTCCTGCCATCTCATCTTAGGTCTACCAACAGCTCTAGTTCCTGTAGGTTTCCATTTATTTAGTTTTTTTAAACTAATCTCTGTTAATCCATTCTTATCAGATGATCAAACTATCCAATCCTAAGAGATCTGATATGATTTATTATATCTTGATTTTTATTAGATTAATTAATTCGCTTTTTGTTTTGATTTTCCAAGTTTATTTGGACCATACAATTTTGTAAGTATCTTTATTTAAAACATTAACAATTTTTGTTTGATTGTCTCTTTGAGAGTCTAAATTTGTCTTCCTTAAGTCACTATTGGTCTTTTTAGTGACTTAATTATATCAAGGAAAAATAATTATTATTAATAAACAAATTTCGGATAATGGATAAGTTTGCGAAAGACCTTCAAAGAATTAAAAGACATTGCGTAATAAACTCAGTGGTGATTTGAAAATGTTTTTTTAAAAGTTGATATAACATATATATTTTCTATTTGAATGGAAGAAAAGGTCAAGTGGCCTTATTTCCACCAGGCTACATAAATAAATACCAATATCAAAATACGTAGAATTGAATGGAATGAGTAGAACATGCCAGGATGAATTATGTCAGAGTACCCAAGATTACTTTAGACACTAAAGTAGTTGGAAAAATATGATTTGGAAGACAGAGATTACGATGGATGTCATCAAACCATCTGGCAACTTGATATCAAAAGATGGATAATGAATGCTCAATACAGGGAAGTATGGATGGTCGTGATTAGGAGGTCAAGATTAAACTGAAAGAACGATAGTGACAATGAAGAAGAAGAAATAAATCATCATCATCATCATCATCATGGTACATTCACGAATTTAGGTCATTTGTTGACCTGTTTCGGGCTCAAGAGAAACACCACCCAAAAGTCTTTTGAGTGGACGTCCTAGTCTTCTTCTTCCTGCAGGTTGATATCTTAACATTTGTTTAGGTATCCTGTGATCTTCCATTCGATGAACATGTTGCATCTATCTTGACTTATAATCAGAAATTTTGTTTTCTAAAGGTTCCATGTGTAATTCGTCTAAGATGTCTTCTTTTTTTGTGATCTAGTAGTGTGTATCCTGCAGTCCTCCGAAGATATCTCAAGAAAAAATAAATGCTAAATAAAATTGTAATACATAATAAGTAAATGATTAAATACTAAAATCCCTGCTTATAGGAACCCGGTATGGGTATTGGTTTGAAAAGTCCGATGGATATTGTTGAGTTCTACAAAATTAGGAAAAGTAAAATAATAATGAAGAAAAAAGTTTCAATATGCATAGGTTAATGAGTTAGAAGAGAGAACACATTTTGCACGGTTGGTGGAATCTGCAATTTGTAATTTGAATATACAATTTGGTATTGATTTTATTCCGTGGGAAGCTGTTAAGACTTTTTTATATTAGTGCGAAAGACCCTGGATTAAATGTTAAGGCGAGAATTAAAAAGAAGATTAGATCGCAGTTTTACTTTTTTTTTAGTATCTATCATGGCGGGATATATTCAATGATATTATATTATTTAAAAAACTCTTGTATTAAACTACTAAGTCACTTCATTGAAATAACGCCAACTCAAAGTTTAACCATTTATAAAAATTATAAGAAGATTGATATCAATAGAAATATTTATCATAAGTAATGCCACGAGTATTTCAAAATTATCGATAAATTCACGACTCACGAAGTGAGGAGTGAATTTATCTAGAGAATTTGTAAATCAAGAGTGGCATTTGTTAGACTATTTAACGAATAAAATTAAGCTGTTTACTCACAAATTATTGTTTAACTATAGTTATTTTAAAATATTTATATATTTCATGTAAACGGCGATGTTTGAAAACAAATCAGAAATGTGAGGTTATGTTCATTCACTGCTGCTTGATCATATTATTTATTGCGAAATAAGATCACAATATTGTAAGAGTGCACCCAAGTGGAGAAATAATGAAAGCCATCAAACTATATATCATAATCAACATTACGGGTTATTCATTTATTTTTTTAGTAAACAACTCAGTAAAATCAAGGAATCTTTTCATTATTTGCTATATTCAATGTATTTGTTGGAGAAAAATAATGCTTTGACCTGTTCAGAACATTAAAAAGGAGCTTTCTTTATCACAAAAGCAGGAGCTGATAAAGATAAATCGATAAAGAGCGAGGTGAAACACGACTGTCATTGATTGTAAAACAACATTCATTGAAATGTGATTGGTCATTGACTAGCATTTGTGGCATGAGTTAAATAGTCATAATTAATGCCACGAGTGATTTCCAAATTATCGATAAATTCACGACTCACGAAGTGAGGAGTGAATTTATCTAGAGGATTTGGAAATCAAGAGTGACATTTGTTAGGACTATTTAACGAATAAAATTAAGCTGTTTACTCACAAATCATTATTTAAATATAGTTTTTTTTTAATATTTATATATTTAATGTAAACGACGGTGTTTGAAAACAAATGAGAAACGATCGGTACGCTTCATTTGCTTCTTTTGTTCGTCACTGCAACCAGATCATATTATTTATTGCCAAAGGAACGCAATATTGTAAGAATGTATTCTAGTGGAGAAAAAATGAAACACATCAAACTGTATATTAATTCATTTCTGATGTCCTATGATGTAAATATGACAATTATATTTTTCTGGAATGTTACCTGGGAAAAAATACATTTAAGAAAGTGGAAACAGTGATTCTTTTTTTGGTGGTGTAATCAATTGCTACAAATGTTTTTATATTAACTCCTGCATGCGCTATGTGTTTACATTCATGCACTATATATACAATCTGGTAGCCGTATTTCTTGGGGAGTATGACCTATTCAGAATGTTAAAAAGGAGGTGCTTTCTTTATTATGATAAACTTTAGTTGGTAAATTCTAGGCGAAACACGACTGTGATTGGTTGTAAATCAAAAATCATTGTAACGTGATTGGCCATTGGTCCCATTTGGGGTATGAGTTAAATAGTAATAATTAAATATTCTTTTTTTTTTGACATCAGAGGGCAGATGTATGTACTGTACTATATGTTTTCGTGGAACTGAGTATTGGACTTAAAGGTATCTGGCTGAGGTCTGCCTGCCTATGCCGGTACATCTCCATAAGGGACAAAGGTAATACCTTGCTGGAGTTAGTTAATCAAACTGATTTAGTCACGCTTATATCCCTACAGATGTCAGACAATGACAAATGTTTATCTTATCTTCTTAAAGATACATCTAGCAGGCAAGTATGGTATTAAGTAATCAATTGATTTGGTATTTACTTGATGAAAACCCATTATGTTTAATGATTAAATAAAATGAAACTTAAAGTTTTATACGATTTTCATATTTATTTAAATACAAATTGATAAATTAATACGAATACAAATTTGTATTAAAATAAATATGAAAATCGCATAGAACTTTAACAGTTTCATTTTATTTAATCACTAAAAGTATGATATTACTTGGATGGGAAAGTCCGATTAAATTTTACTAAGTTGATCTAATTTAGGCTTTTTTTCTTTTACGAGCCCAAAAATATTCGGGACCCACAGCTTCAAGTCCTCCCAGAGAACTTACTTTTTCTGTTTTTCCATCCTAAAAAAATACTTGGACCCCAGCCGAATTTGAACCCGAGATCTCCTTGACCAGAGAATGCGGTTCAGCACAGTATCGTCCGATTATTATACAACCGTGTAATACGTTGATTTCACTTCTGATATACGTATTACAGATTTTGGTGCATTATTTTTGTTTGTTTGTTTCTCTGCATTTACTAGCATCGACAATACTTCATAATGGTAGTAAAAGATTCCGGGCTATGTGGCCGTGGTCTATAACTGGCGTTTCTTCCAGACGTTTCTCCCTCAACTGCGGAGGGCATCTTCAGTGGCGAGCGCTAGAAGCTGTTGTTTCCCTGTCGTAGACTCGACTGCGAATGGTCTTTCGCAGTCGAGTCTACGACAGGGAAACAACAGCTTCTAGCGCTCGCCACTGAAGATGCCCTCCGCAGTTGAGGGAGAAACGTCTGGAAGAAACGCCAGTTATAGACCACGGCCACATAGCCCGGAATCTTTTACTACCATGATTACCGGCTGTGAAAGCCTGCATTCCACTATTAATACTTCATAGTGTTTGTTACTTTATTGTACAATTCTAATTGTCTTCCGTATTATACAATTTTTGCAACACCTAACTATATCTGATCCCGTTTTGACATTTTGCTCCCGTTCCTTGTCCTTGAAAATGTTTACATCGTTTTAATAGTCAGGTCGTCTTTCACTTGAAGGGTTCGTTGTAAAATCTGCTAGCCCTGCTTGTAAGATTATGTTACTGCCACTGGTCAATTCCTGAGCTATCAACTTTAAATTTAGCGAATGCCATATAATTATTTTCATAGAATTCCGATTAAATGCTTTATAATGTAGAAGACAACTTTATTCTGGAGATTATTTTAAAGTATGCATATGTATTTGAAAAAAAAATCGAAGAATTTTTAAAATTCATTTACCAAAAGAAATTAAACAGAGGCTCCACTTTGGGAAAAAATGTTATTATGTATGCTAAATTCCGAAATTCTAGTTAAAAACAATCGTTAAACAAAAATATATAAAACTGCGCCTTTAGGTTGGGGGGGGAGGCGACATACAGGTGAATGGAAAGAACTATGAATTATATAACAGCGAGTTGCGTGATCTTTATGGAAAACTAGATGCAATAAAACAGACTGCAATTGACAGGACATGTGGAACGAACGGGAAATGAAAGAGCGGGCATAGAAACGTCTTGTTGGTTGACCGGGAGGAAAGCGTCAGATAGGACAAGAAAGAGGTAGGAGAATAAGATTGGACATGATTTGAAGGAGGTGAATTATACAGGGAATAATTGGAAAATATAAGCTCAGTTTAGGGATGTTGGGCTGATGACTCCGTGGTGCAAGCGGTTAGATCCTCACGTCACCGCTTGGATCTCGAGTTCGCGTCTTGGTCGCTTCATGTGGGTTTCATGGTGGACGAAACGGAGACTGGAAAGATTTTTCTCGCGATTTCCCCCATTTTCTTCTGCAACAAATTTCATTCGCCATTTCTCCAAACTTTTCTCATTCATTTCGTTTCATTTAATTCATCTGCCCCTGTGATGATGCATGAGGCGTGGTCGAGTGGCACTATTTACAGACTTTCAATGCAAGGGGCTGCATCGCATTTCATATCTCCATATTACGAACTGCTGGTTTTCTTAGGGCTTAAAGGACCTTCGGGACTTGGAAATTTTGGTAGCATGAGGTTCTAGCCGAGCGTAGTGTGTGGAGGTATTAGTTATAAAGACATACGTGTTTTTGAACATAAATAAATGGATTCTTGATTTTAACTATTTTATTTCTAGAGTATAATGATTACAATAACCCTAAGTATTCTAACCCTAAAATAACTAATCTAAGCTTATATTAACAAAACCTACATTCGAACTTTCTTAAGGTTTGAGAGAGGGAGATGGGGGATTGTCAATCTACCCTAATTTACATTTTAAATAAGTATCTACTAGCTCTTAACTATGAAAATAAACGGTATTAAAATATTTAACGTACTTGATTCCCTTTCCAAAAGTCCTAGGTACATTATATTACGAAAAATGGTAGTTTGACTTACCCATCAGCTGCTCTTGTTTTCACAGACAGACATGAGTCCCTTACTTTGTCAGGGTTAAATATTAAACTTGACCTATATTGCCACTGACTTAACTGTACTAACATAACAGAGTCTAAAAGTAGAGATTTTACAGTTACCCTTGAAACCTTTGTTCTGAAATATAATATGTCTCAAGCTTTATATCAACAACGTTTTATGAATAATTAAAATAATCTCTGAAATAATTAAATATCTATGTAAAATACTCTTATGTATTCATAACACTCCACAAGCCCTGAATCTGACACAAGTTGAAGACGGTGGATGTAGGCCTAGGGAGAGTTTGTCACGCGGCCATGAACCTTTGTGTTTAATAGAGTCAGTGAGTCATTTGCTTAGCAGCAAACAACATATACGTCTAGTTGTGCTGACCATGCGCTAGGATTCTATGACGTAATGATCCCTTTCCAGTCGCGTTGAGCTGAGAATTCCCCGTGATCATGTGATTTAGTTACATTATAGTGATTTTTTTTAAGGCCAAGTCACTGTGTCTTCCACAATACAGTAGCATACTTGACACTTTTAAGTCACGCTTATACAATTACTTGTTAAATAATTAATTTGTCTCGAGAACTAAATTTATTTTATGTCATTAATAGCATTTTTTCTCATTTTCTATCTTGTTCATTTTATATTTCATTCGTTGAATCTAGATTAAATCAAAATATCATCTTCTTTCATGGATTAGGTCTTTGCCTGCTCCGATCTCAGCCCAGCGCCTTTAAATCAAAATATATTGTAAATAATAATCATATTGTAGATATACCATGTAATACTTCTATTTATTGTAATTTATATGTAAGATTTTTGTTTTTTTTTTTTAATCTGGTTGAATGGAGACAAGACCTTAGCTCTGCCAGGTAAAATAAAGATATGGCTAAACTTTACAACATGTAACATTCATTTTTAAATTACTTCAGAGACTCCTGTCAAATTTTATTCTTAGGGTTTCATTTTTAAAATTATTTCCCACCATTTACAATGATTTTTACATGTTTTCTAACGATTATTTGAATATATTTTTTCACGATATTGAACTAAATGAAGACGTGGCAGACATATTTATTTTAACGAATATTGTGTGTTCCAGTGCAGCCAACATAGAGTTTGTACTAATTAACTTACACTAAACAAAATCAGTATGCATTCTTTCACATGTTAGAGTACTTCAATAGCGTTAGGTTAGATTTTAGGTTGGTCTTTCACAGATTAGAGTTCTTAAACTGCGTTAGGCTAGCTTTTAGGTTCGTTGGAAACGCGAGTTCAAATGTCGTGTTGGCTGCATCTCGTGATTACATAGTGTAAATCGTTTGACGTCTTTTGGCGCATGCGTAAAGTGTATGGTTGGAACTTAGACATGCATTTTCTTCTCACATATTGTAAATTATTCCCATTATATTATTATTATTATTATTATTATATCCAAAAGAAATAATAAAATACAAACCTAAAGGCACCCGAGATGTGGGCAGACCTAGAAAGAGATGGGCTGAAGTCGGAACGGGTCAACAGACCTAATCCATGAATGCAGATGATGATTATATCGCAAATACCCACCCTCAACTCCATGTAGTTGCGTTGTCGTACTCGTTTACCGGTGTCAGAACAACTCTGCAAGAGGACCTGCTTATCATGTGACTGTTACGTGAGGAGTTATTGTTATAAGGTGTAAGGTTTAACCTGCGGAGAATATCGGTCCTTGAAATCTCTTGGGAAAATGAAATCACTATAGTCCGGAAGGCGTGCAATTACATTATCATCGTGGTTATTGGTATACTATGTAGCATTTGCTGATGATATCAGCTGCAATTCAAATGATATGGAATTTGATGCTGATTGATTAAAAAATAGGGGACGAGTGGTCTTAGTAGTGAGAGATGTACAGTCTGGGCAGAATTTTGTTTGCTGCCTAACTTAGTTAATTATGTGATAACATACGGGAAGTATCACTGAAATAAGCAAGAGGACGTGTAGTATGTGTGAATTTGCGAATGAATTTATTAATTGACAGAGTTAGAATTGTAGAGTCGAAGTTTGATACAAAGAGAGTCCCCAGACGCAAGCTGGGCTTTACATTGTCATCTGTATTAATACCATTAGAGACAAAATTATACAATGAAACACTTTGCAGCCATTTGTACAATGTCACTAAGTAGCTGCTCATAAATACAAGCTTCTAACTTCATTGCAATTTAATTATAGAGGTATTACACAAGTCAAACCACACAATTTCATATACATGATTGATTTCAGAAAACGTTATGGCATTTGGACATGTAAGTTGGCTCAGGCTGTACCGTTCAAGGTTATTATTCGGAAAGTTCTGAGTTCAAACTCTGATGCCGACCAACCTGTTTTTCCCCCACATTTTTTCAATCTCAAGGAAGATCCTGGATTGTATATCATTAAAAGAATCTATTTTATCATAGCTTTTAGCCTTGGTTTTAGACGAGGCTATTAACCCGGCCTAGTGTGTACAGGGGGCATAAGCCGGAACTGTATACAGCTGGGTAATTCTTGACAGGCGCGTTCTCGTCGCGGGGGTGAACACTAAGAATCTTAGTGACTAAGTTCTGTCAAGGACCCAATATCTCGGGGTATAATGAGGGCCCCTGCCCAGGGATACGGGTGAAGACCTCAACGGTTGGATCGGCAAAAAGAACAAGCTTCAATAAAGGCGAGACAAGCGGAAGAGGCAGCCCTCCACCTGGGGTTTGTACAGATGTAAGCATGTTCAAATGCTTTGAGGTGGCAGCCCCACCATTCGCCTACTCGGCAGCAGGCCGGTTACCTGCTACGAGGAATTATAAAAAAACTCGAACTCCCCAAAGCAATATTCGGACCCAAAACGTCGTTGGAAGGACGACCTGCGCCTGCGGCATGTCGTGCGCCGGGGAGCGGAACGGGCCAACAGGCCCATACCTTGAAGATGATGATGATGACCGTTTCGTAATATCATTAAAATGTAATCATTAAACACCTTCAGAGAATACATGAAATACACTCTTACCGGGACCAACACTACAAATAATAAATTGTTATAAATACAAAAAAACTATTAAAGTTATCGTAATGTTATTTGTTTCACTCCTACATAAATAATGATCTAATTTTTATTCTACTTTAGGGAGGTAAGTTGAATTTACCAGTGAGGCCTTGGTATCCAATGACAACAGGATGTAATTGCTCAATAAATGCAATTGACTTAGCTAACAATGTAAAAATATTACCTACTTAAAATTTTATTTAGTAATACGATACAATATTATTGTATCACACTTATTTCTCACTTTGCTGGTATTGAAAAATGAACCGCAGCATTCGCCGCTTCCTCTACATCATAATCATATCTGTACTTCATATGAGTCTGAAACCGCTATTTAAAATGTACGCCACTAATTCAGACAACAATAAACAATTTTAGTTGTTTTATGAACATTCCCTTGCTATCAATCAATTGAACTCTTCAAACTGAGATATAAATTCACACGAAATATAAACATTAAATATAATAATTATTAGTATAGGAGTGAACAAAATTATGTGCACAATTCGGGAAGTAAGTACATTACTAGTCTTGACCTTATTTGCTACCCCTCACTAAAGCTCGGGCTCAAACACGTCCTCGACTAGTAATGTGCCATTTACTTGCCTTGTTGTGTACAAAACTATTGTTGCAAAACATAGATTTTTTTTCCGTTTATACTGGTTTTTCCTTATTGTTTTACCTTTTTCTTTGTTTTTTTACCTGTTTGTTAACTTTATTTAATTCTCACATAGACACAAAAACAGTACACACACACCCAGTCCCAAGTGGAGATTTAAAATCCCCTATCCCGCCAGGAATCGAACCGGATCGCCGGAGTGGAAGGTAGGGACTCTACCGACTCCGCCACAGCGACGGACTAGATAAACCCAACAAGTTTTATTACGTAATTTTAAGTTTTGTAGGAACAACAACGAATTTACGCAGTTTCTCATGTTTATTTTAATTATAAGTTTTGTAGTGACAATAATACAATTACGCAGTTTCTCATGTTTATTTTAATTGTAATTTTTGTGGTGACAACAATGAATTTACGCAATTTCTCATGTTTATTTTAATTATAAGTTTTGTAGTGACAATAATACAATTACGCAGTTTCTCATGTTTATTTTAATTGCAAATTTTGTGGTGACAACAATAGAATTACTTAATTTCTCATGTTTATTTTAATTTTAAGTTTTGTGGTGACAATAAGGCAATTACATAATTTCACATGTTTATTTTAATTTACGTTTCGTGGTGACACCAATTACATTAAGTAAATTCTCATGTTTATTCGATATGTTGTTTGTTTTGACGTCTTCCAACGAGATGGCGCTCCTCCACTTTATAGAAGGAAACTGTGCTCAGGATATTTAAGCCGATTCTAACTAGGGTTGAATCCGAGAACCTCGAAAGGAGAGGTGCATATATTGAAATTTACTAATTACCATATAAAATTGTTGAGTTCATGTTATGCAATAAACTGCAAAGCAATTCATTTGTTAGTATTTGTTCTATAACAGTTCGTTATTCGTGGTGTTGGTCCCGGACACTCTGTATTAAACATGTTTTTATTATAAAACATCCGAATATTGATATTCTTTCACTGTCTCGCTTTCCCGTTATTGGAATTCACTGCCTGTGGAAATAAATTGACATAATTTCTGAAATCTCTATTGTAATGCCATTTTTAAATAATTCCGAAGGAATGAAGCTATTGAGGTTGTTCTCATGAAAATATTTTAGAAATTTATTTGCAGATCTTCGCTCTTCACCGATCTAATCTAGTAGACACAGGAAATGACCATGACCAAAATTTATACAAGTAGGAGCATTAATTATTTTACAGTTTCTCTTGGAATTCTCTTCCACCCTATGTCAGAGACTGCAAAACTTTACCATATTTCAGAAACAAATTGAAAATAAAATGATTGAGAGAAACAACTCACTAATATTACTTTTTAATAATTATTAATAATTTGTTTTTTTCATTATTTAATAAAAATAGTTTTAAGATTTGTCAATATATTTACCTAATGCCTTGTATAATAAGCGATAGATTAATTAATTATAGTTTATTGCTTTGTATTTTTTCTTTTTATGTATAGTAGATTTGAGCTGTTATTCCTTTCTGTATACATTCTTTCATTAGTTTTATTTTAATTGTATTTAATTTTATTGTATTATTAGACATTATTTTCATTATTTAATCAATTGAGTTGGTGTTTACTTGATGAAAATCCATATTTATTAATTAAATAATATTTAATTACTTTTCATTATTGTTCAGTTTGACAGATAATTGTTTAGTATGTACTATTATTGTAGTTTTTTTGTATTTAAATGTAACATATGTTTGTCCTGGTGAGTGGAAGAGAAGGCCACATGGCCTTAACTCCACCAGGATAAATAAATCTATTCTATTATTCAAAATCTATTCTATTATTAATTAGAATTTCGATGTCGAAGCTTAATATGCCAATAGTTACATTAGTGCAAGAAATGTATCTTAAAATACAAAGAAGTTAATACATATCCTCATGTAATTTTTTGAACTGAAGAAAACTCGGTCGCACTGTACATCTGTGCATGTTTTGTTGGCACAAGGAGGCTGGAATAGGCGATGTTGTGAAGTGTTATCTGGCTGCAAGAGGAGACACAAATGTAGAGCGACATTATATTAGACTGTTTTTTAGCTGGAGTCTGAGGAATATTTTATTGCGCTATCTCTGGTGCTGGAGGGGATTATTACTATATCTGTTGTAACAGTAAAATAAAGTGAGGAACGCTGGACTCACGCCAACGTGCTGCTCAATCTATCACGCTGTACAAACGCTCCAGTTTCCCAACTGAACGCACATGTAAATTACCATAATCTTGTTGCATTCTCTCACATTCTTAGTTTAAGTGGTCCTGCAAGGAAGATTCGCAGAAATCGTCCATAATTTACATCTTGGCAGATGTGATTTATTCTATTAAATGCTAATGAATGTTGGGGCATTAATGTATTGCCATGTTACAATGTTAATAATAATAGTAATAATAATAATAATAATAATAATAATAATAATAATAATAATAATAATAAACTAAAATTATTGCATTTCATGGGAAGGATCCCATACAAAGTAAAATCTGTCTCCAGAATAAAATTTTAGAGAGATCTAATCAATTTAAATATCTTGGATATTATCTCTCTATCTGGGATGAAAAGGATATCCCTGAAAAAGTTACTAGTTATAATAAAAGTTTAGGAATTATTAATCAAGTTATGAAACCATCCCTTGTACAAAAAAACACCAGATTACGTTTATATAACAACTTTGGCTAGACCAGTGTTGACCTATGGTAGTGAAGCATGGGCACTAAGAAAACAACATGAAAGCAGAATAACGGCTTGTGAAATGAGATTCATGCGCAGAACAGCGGGTTACACCAGATGGGATCGGAAAAGGAACACCGATATCTTAAAATAATTGAAGACTACGCCAATTTTGGAATATATTAAACAGTACCAACTAAATTGGAAACACCATCTTGAAAGAATGAGTTCAAATCGGATCCCCAAAGCTGTTTATAATTATATACCAAGAGGACGAAGATCACTGGGCCGTCCTATGAAACGCTGGAGGGAAAATTTTCTATAGGATCGTAACAGGCCTTGGCCTAATACTTGGAAGGAATAATAATAATAATAATAATAATAATAATAATAATAATAATAATAAATAATAATAATAATAATAATTTCCATGGCGCTACAGACCTAGAAGACCCTTGGCCTACCAGCCAGTTTCTGGCCTCATGAATTAATCATAGAGGTGGACAATCATCGTGCCAATGTAGCGGTGCAGTGTGGTCGGCATGTCAGGTCCCCCAGCCTTTATAGTTGGTTTTCTCAATCTGGAGCCGCAACTTATTATCATCATCATCTTCACTTCAAGGTTTAGGCGATTCGCCTGTTCCGAATACACAATGATTCTTTACATCTCTTCCTAGGTCTTCGTACAAACCTTAATCCCTTTGGTTTATAATGATATGCTATCTTGAGCAATCTTGTTTCTTCCATTCTCTGAACATGCTCTCCCAGCCGAATATATATTGAATATATTTCTAATTCACTTCTTATTTCTTCATTTCTTATATGGTCCAAATTTGTCCATCCTTCGGTCCTATTTAGAAAAGTCATTTCTGCACTTTGTATTCTATTCGAATTTCTCCTATTAGTTACTCAGGACTCACTACTGTAAAAAAGTACCGGTGCCGCCATTGTTTTGAGGAACTTCAATCTTGTATCCTTCCTTGTTTTATGTTTTAGTGTTCTATGAATGGTGCCGCATATCATTTGAAATTTGATAATTTATTGTCTATATAATTTCTTGTTCCGTATCCAGAAGACAGTTCACAACCTAGATAATAGCTAACCAAATATTCGGTGTTTCGCAATGAAATTCACTATATGTTATTGAAATAAAAGTTAGAAAGTATTTTGAAAAATCAGAGATATCCTATCATTAGAAGTGGGTGTTTACCTGGAATCCTAAATTTAAAAGTAGCTCTAGTAGCCTGCATATATGCTTCCTAACAATTTACCCTGTATATAATATAATTTAATTAACCCTTATATTGGCAAAGTATACTGTAAGATATATTGGTTTAATTAAATTAATATTCTTAAATATGTAATTGAAAATGAATCGCTAGATTTTATTTAAACGTATGTGAAGTTATACTACAATAATTATATAATAGGCAGTGAAAACATAGTGCAAAGCAGCACTATATATATATATATATATATATATATATATATATATATATATATATATAAATTGCAGCATATGTGAGGTAGGGTACCGCCTCGACGAGTGTTTCGAAGATTTTCACAAGAAACAAAATTATTGGGAGTAATTTAGAGTAGGTCCTTCACTGCAATCATAGCATTTTATGCTATGCATTCCATCTTTACTAGGGAATTTTAGATGTGGTAGCTTCCCGTTCCTTACTACACCTTGGGATGATAATGATGGCTAGATGATATTCGGGAATCTTTTGGCCCTCAAAGCTTCCTGATATTTGTCGTACAGGTGAGGAAAACCCCGAAAAGAAATCTCACCCAGGATGCTTGTCCTGACCGAGGGTCGAACCCGGGCCCGCTGCGTGACAAGGCAGCACGCTACCTCGAGACCACAGCGGTAGACACTGGGAGTAGAGTGTATTCAATTCAAAACAATATATAGGCCTATATTTTTTTAATGCCCCTGTTTGTCCTTTTGGACATTTCTGGTGTAACCCACTTCTGAGGTTGGGGCGCATGGAAGGCGGGGTTACGTTTCTCCGATGATATAATGGGTGATGATGATAGTGGTGCGCCGGGAGAGTCCCTAATCCTGAGCTTTATCCAAGATGATTATGAATGATGATTATTGCGATGGCCATATGATGTTCGGGGACCGTTTGGGGCTTAAAGTGTCCTGACATCAGTCTTACAGGTGAGGAAAAACCCCGATAAAAACCTCACCCAGGAAACTGTCCCGACCGGGGTTCGAACCCGGGCCCGCTGCATGTCAAAACAATATAGTTTGTAGTATATTTCAGTATTATCTAATAAAGGAACTGCCAACCAATGCATGCCGAAACTTACCTTGAACTTTCTTCCAGAGAAGCAATGTAATATACCAAGAGGCGCGTCTAAAAAAAAAAAAATCCTCCGCCAAATCTCTAATTTAAATTATAGGAAAACAATACAATTCCTGAATTGATTGATTGGATAACCCTCACTACCTCCCGTCCCGCCTCACTCCACCCGATCATACTCAAGCAAAGTCTGTCTGCTCCGTACAGTGGATTGCCATTGCTGGATTCTAGCTTTGCTTTTTGTGCCTTGTAGTTAAGAACGGCAGACTTTTTTGGATACAGCCTTGGATATTTTTTTGGACACGCCCTTGGTACGTCAAACATTCGGGGAGAACTTTGAAGGTAGGTTTCGGTATGCAATGGTTGGTAGTTCCCTTGTAAGAGTCATATGAAACTACATGATAAGAAACACGTTTATGGATTAGCGTAAATACAGGAAACGCAAGATACGTGAGTAACGCATTTATTTATTTTTGCACGATAGTGCGTTCTGTCTTACTTACAGGAATGGCGACCATGATTGAATGTTCAATTTCCAAAATTTCGGGGTTGCCAACCTATAAATAGCTAAATGACTTCATCTTCTTCACCACGGGCTAGGCAAATTGCGTGTTCCGCTTCACAGTTGTTCTGTCCATCTTTCCACTGGCCTTCCTACATTCCTTTAACCTCTTGGCTTGTAGTTAAATGCTGCTTTTGGTAATCTTGTTACATTCATTATTTCTACATGTCTAAACCATTTTTCTCTACATTCTTTGATTTTATCATTGAATGGATATATATTTAACTCTGTTAATTAAATAACTATACTGTAATATTACAAATTACCTAACTAGTGCGGGAAGTAAAACCACTGCTCTTTATGTATACTATGTACAATGCATGTACAAAAATATAACCAAAAGGTAGTGTTAATGTACTTTATACCAAACAAATCACTGCATTTTAAATGAACTGAACTTTATTTCAAGCAATTTTTTTTTGTTCAATGCCACCACGTGTCATTTCGACATTTTGGTATTCTCTCCTGGCATGGCGTTATTGTAACCCACTTCTGAGGTTGGGGCGCCTGGAAGGCGGAGTTACGCTGCCCCGATGATATATGATAGGTGGTGTTGATAATGATGATGATGATGATGGTAATGATGCGTCAGGAAAGGCCTTAATCCCAAACTTAATGAATATGTTAATGATGATAATGATGGCCAGATGTTGTTCGGGGACCGTTTAGTCCTTGAAGTTTCCTGACATTTGTTTGACAAATAAGGAAAAACCCCGAAAAAAACATCACCCAAGAAACGTTTCCCAACTGGGGTCGAACCCAGGTCCGCTGCGTGACAAGGTAGCACGCTACCTCGAGACCACAGCGCTAGTCTTTTTATAAAACAATAAATTTGTGCTTGACGCACGACCTGCTGTAGTCTCAACTAAATCATTTTCGGCATTTACCGTATAAACATTGGCCAGACTGTTAACGTTACACAGTTGTTTATAATGAACGCACATATTTCCAACAAAGATATTATTGTACTATTATTTATTATTTTGAAGACACTATCGTGCAAAAAAATAATGTACAAAGCACGTTTGTGAAGTGTTTTACGGAATCTCGCAAAATAAAAACCTCACTATCGCTCGGTTTTTAATAATTTCCTCACTTCTGTAATAATCACTAACCAACCTCGCATTGTAATATAGGCTACTATTATTGTATTCATTATTTTTATTTTATTGTTGCATTTATAACATTAGTTATAATTTTTATAGACCAAACGCTATGAAACGTTACTATGTTGTGATTGCTGATCGAAGAATTGTGATTTTTATTGTTTGTCTATTTTAATCCCACCTGCATAGCGGCTACGATTATTTAAATGTATCCGCGTTTAAAGCGCGTAAACTAGCTGAGGGTTCGCTATAGTAAAACTCTTAAAATTAAGTTAATATAGAGCATAAGATCTACATCTAAAACAAAAATATTAGCTCTGAAAGGAAAATGTGCAATAAGAACAAAAATAATGATAAACAATGTAATTATAGACCAAGAACAGAATTTTAATTATTTGGGATGTCATTTAGGCAATGACAGAAATTTAGATAAGCACACTAAAATACAACGATTCAATTATCTATGTGGCACAATTAAACGCACTTTATTAAATAAGACTAGAAAATAAACTATTTTGAAGTTTTCCAAAGTATTGGCAGTTCCATCTCTTATCTATTGATGTGAAACCTGGACATTAACAAAGGCAGATAGTAAACACATTAGAGGCTGCAGAAATGAAGATGTTGAGAGCAGTAGCAGGATACCAAAGGACCCATAAAAAGAAAAACGAAGATATAAGAACAGAACTTAATATATTTATTCTCTGTGAAAGAATAACATATTACCAAAATGCTTATCTTCAGCACGTATTACGAATGAATGAACAGCGCATACCAAGAAGAATGTATAATTATAAACCAAAAGAGAGACGAACGTTGGGAAGACCATTGAAGAGATGGAAGGACCAATTCGACCTATAATGAGATCGGAACAGGCCATTGGGCCTAATCCTTATTGTTGATGATAGAGCATAAGAAAATTGAAAGACTCAAATACCATTGGAGTGGCCTAAACGTATTGCTCAGAAAGGGCAAAAAAAAAAGTTAATTCCATTCCATTGATGCAGTTCAACCTATCGTCTTTTAGTGCTTTTAAGTGCCACACATCACCCGTGCCTTACAGTGGTCAAACATACACGTTTATGCCCACACAGAACGTGGGCCTCCGCGATTGAGGGATCAGTTCGTCATGGCCTTTTTCAAAACACCACAATAATAGGCCTAACACGAAACACACCATTCATACTAAACATGGCGAATATGATGATTATCATGGCCAGATGATAATATTTCCTGGCATTTGTCTTACAGATGAGGCCACCCAAAAAAAAAACTTGTTCAACCGGGGATCGAATCCGACCCCCTACTTACGAGGCAGCTTCATTACCCCGAGACCACAGAGGTAGACAAATATATATATATATATATATATATATATATATATATATATATATAATTATAACATCGAAAAAGCGTCACTGCTATAAAGTAAAAATATTCTCTTTAATTTGCTTACATGTTATATATAGTAGCTACTAGGTGGCAGTGGAGACGGAGTTCCCGCTACATCTGGTAATAATAGAGAATAGCCTATGTATAAGAAAAATAAATGTTTGTTCTGCATTCGCCTGGTAGCGTAAGCGGTAGCACACTGAGATATCAACTCAGGTCCGGGTTCAAATCCCGTCCAGGCATTTATTTTTCTTATCTTGTCATGTATATATATATATACCGCTGCGGTCTCGAGGTAGCGTGCTGCCTTGTCACGCAGCGGGTTCGGGTTCGATTCACGGTCGGGACAGGCTCTTGGGTGAGGTTTTCTAGGGGGTTTTCCTCACCTGTAAGACAAATGTCAAGAAGTTTAAGGCTCAATGGTCCCCGAAAATCATCTGGCTATCATCATCATCATCATCATCCTTCACCGGTGTGGAAAGCAACGGGAAGCTACCACATCTATAATTCACTAGTAAAGCTGCAAAGCATAGAAGTAAAAGACCTGCCCTCGGGCAGAATTACTATGGAATGACATACATTAATACAGAAAAAATGAAAAAAACACATCCATAACAATTGAGGAGTTACGTGAAATAAACAACTTAAAGAGATTTCAAGTCGCTAATTCACAGAGCACATTATCCTAAATATTTAATACTCGGGAATATCTGAATGCGGCCCAACTGAGGGCCGCAGTCAACTTTTCCCGAGTGTTAGATAGAAAAATGTGATTTAAGAAATAACGACTTAAAATCACTAGGTTTTTTAGTCCACGTAACCCCTCAATTATGAATTAAGTTTCGTTAGACCTAATGCATTCAATGTTAAAAATCAATACGAATACAATCTGTATTTTTTTGTCTCGTGCCTACAGCTTGACTTTTATTAAATAAACTTCATAGCTTCATTCTTTCGGGATTCGGTAAAATTGTTACAAATTTCGATTCCTTGCCTAATGTGATTCTTATTATTAAGGTACGCATGTTTAAGTATTAACAATTAAAAAAAGTGTGTTAAAAATTGGAAATATTTGCTTATTTTAAAAATACATTTCACAAAATGAAACAAGTTTTAATAAGAAAATGTATATAAATTAAGCATTCTACTCACTAATCAAGACTGGTTGACATTGATTGGCGTTACAGCACACTATAAATGACATTTCCAAATTACCGATTATCACGTTACTCAGCTTGATATTGCGAAAATGAGCTTATCACTTAACACGGAGTCAGTTCGCCAAATTTCAAACGATCAACGCATTTCAAATGTAACATAATTGAAAATGTGAAAATATTCGTTAAAAATATACTTACAATTAACTAACTCACTGGCACTATAGAAACCGCGCGGACATAAACTCTCTATTCATCCCTATCCTGAGCTAATGTTCTCCAATAATCCTCTGTAAAATGTACTACATATTGACGTAATTAATATTATTCTTCCATCCAACTCTTGCTTTAACAATTGGGGATTTTCTCTGGTTTTTCCTAAAAGAAGATTTCAGGCAACTCATTTATTCCACATTCGTGCCACGGTAACAATTGGGGATTTTCCTCTGGTTTTCCTAAAAAAAAATTTCATGCAACTCATTTATTGCACATTCGTGCCACGTGTTCTGCCCATCGCAGTCTACGAGACATAGGTGTTCTTATTTATCTGGTTTCCTACAAAATCATGTAGCTCAGTGTTATGCAGTCTTTTCCTTTCGCCTCCCTGTTCATCTTTTCTACTTATACTTTTTTTTTGTGGAAATCAATCAAACTGAAAATGTTTCGACAAATTTATAAAATGTTCGTTTTAAACAGTAAGATGTTATTTTTCCTGTTATATGTATAAATATCCTCTGTTTCTTAAAAAGAAAACGTGTATTTGAGAATCAAATTCGTAGGACATTTTTTGGAAAAAACAGAAAATGGACGGACAGGCGAATGGGAAGACTTACATAACAGCGAGCTTCGTGTTCTTTATGGGAAACCAGATGTAATAACAACTATTAAGTCTCGTAGACTGCGATCGTCAGGACATGTAGCACGAATGGAGATTGAAAGAAGAAGTTGGAATCTTCTTATATGAAAACCAGAGAGAAAGCGTCCAGTCGGTAGGCCAAGAATGGGGTCGTATAATGGCATTAATCAATGATTTGAGGGAGGTAAATTATACAGGGGATGATTCACTCAGTATAGGTATGTAGCAGTAGTAGGACTTTATTAGACAAAAAGTAAGATATTTACAATATTATTTACATATATGGGTCGCACGGGCAGTAAGCCGTACGTGCTGTTGACAGTCCGTTACAATAAAGTATTAATTGGTACTAGTGTAAAGAAAAATAAACAAAAACAGCAATAACATTACAATTACATAAAGAAAACACAATAAAAATATTACCATTAAATAATAACACAATAGCATTATACACTAAAAACATTAACATTACAATTACATAAAGAAAACACAATAATATTACAATTAAGTAATAACACAATAGCAATAACATTACAATTACATAAAGAAAACACAATAATAATATTACAATTAAATAATAACACAATAGCATTATACACTAAAAACATTAACATTACAATTACATAAAGAAAACACAATAATATTACAATTAAGTAACAATAGCATTATACACTAAAAAAACATTAACATTACAATTACATAAAGAAAACACATTAATATTACAATTAAATAATAACACAACAGCATTATACACTAATTAATTTATATATAATT
Organism: Diploptera punctata; assembly: GCA_030220185.1. Classification (NCBI taxonomy): domain Eukaryota; kingdom Metazoa; phylum Arthropoda; class Insecta; order Blattodea; family Blaberidae; genus Diploptera; species Diploptera punctata. The sequence continues at coordinate 349,322 of JASPKZ010000030.1, read as the reverse complement.
GTTAATAATTAATAGTTTTGCATTTTGATAACATATATTTATTCATGAATGAGTGTTGTCCTTATTTTTCGCGTTTTGTCCAGAAATTTACCGAGGTTTATCCAATTTTCTGGATTTACCAATAACTCGTAGCATGCCAATCTTTCCCGATTTGAATTTAGAAATCTTTCCGGTAATAACTGACGTCTCCAATATTCTAAATCATTACATTTTCCTAATATATGTATCTCATCTTCAAAGTTCCCGCACATTGGACATATTCGCATATCGTGATCGTCGCTAATTTTTAGAAATTTACATGCCCCTAGCCTAAACCAAGCAAGCCCTGATCTCTCCTTAAATCCTAGGTTGAGTATATACGATTCTTTTCCCCAGACGTGTTTTAGGTCTCTTTGTAAACACAGTGAGCGTTTTCCTGTACATTCGGCGAAGGTATCTTGTTGGTTTACATCTAAGTACCTCCTCCTTATTTTCTCCACACGTTCTTGCGATTTTCAGTCCCTTTTTCCCATATCCAGCCCATCCCAATCTTTTGGAGTTCTCTCCTAACCCGTCTGCCCAAAATTTAACATCTATGTTTTTAATTTGGTGGTCGTAACAAATTGCTCTAAGCATTGTTTGTTCACCTTGGATTACTCGCAACCAGTATTTGAGTACACGAATTTTACAGTTAATGTCGTCCTGGAATGACCCGAATTCATATAAAATTCCACAGTTAGAAACGGCCTTACTAAGTCCTGTAATATACTTTAGAAAATGCGTATATACCTTATTTAGTATTTCCGTTCTTTGGAAACCCCAAATCTCACTACTATAGTGCATTACCGGCCTGACCATCGCTCCATACATTTTTTCTAATGTGCTGACTGGAATATCAGGCACTGGACCCAGAATATCGAGTACACTGTTAAGTTGTCCCCTCCCTTTAAATAATGCTATATCAATATGTTTTTTCCACTTTCCGTTCATTTTCAACGTCGTACCAAGATATTCAAAATGTTTCACGTTTTGAAGAACTTGATCTCTGTATTTCCATTCCTCTGTTCTACCATAAACCGTCCCATTTTTAAAGGTCATTGTTTTTGTCTTACTAGCATTTACAGTCAATCCCCAATTCCTACAGCATATTTCCAGTAGGTCAAGACCTCTTTGCAATCCCTTGATTGTCTTGGAACAGATAATTAAATCATCTGCATACAACAGGACTGGGATTCTAACATTTCCTATCTCCGGAGCCTCAATTTCTCCTTCTAGCATTACGTCTACAATATCATCAACGAATAGATTAAATAGCATTGGTGATAAAATGCAATCTTGTCTCACTCCCCGATTGGCTTCACTGCTCTCTGTAATGTGCCCTTGGTCTACTTTTATACAAAATTTAACATATTTATAAATTGACATTAAAGCATGTATCATTTTATGAGACAATCCTTTCCGGTATAGGTATGTATGAATAGCTTATGTCCCCGTGGCCATAAACCTATGGGATTGATAGTGTCAGCGAGTTAATTAGTTACCTATGTGTTTTAAACAATCATGTTTGATATATATTGTTTATAAAATATATATTTTTATGTTTGTAAAATGTTATGTATCTATTCTAGAAGTCGCAACCTGAACAATGAACTCAATATAGAATTCATATCTCTTAGCAGGAAAAATATTTTTCTCATCCTAATACTTTTACATTCCCCATTCCACACGAAAAGAAACATATGAGCCTTTTAAAGCCAAAGTGGTGTAACTCCACTTTTTAAAAAATCTGCGTTAGTGCTAGAAATAAATTCTGGATGTGTAAAACTACCTGCAAGAATAGTGGTGTAACTCCTAGATCCCCAAACTGCTCCACAAATTGCATCAGAAGTTCATGCAGTCAGCAGTGCTGTCTGTTGATAGCCAAAGTGGTGTAACTCCAGTTACTCTTTTTTTGTTCTAGTGTCATGAAAGCGACTTGCTACTAATTGTATGTATATTCCACAAACACACAAAATATAGAGCACCAACAGCAAAATACATTGTATTATAAAGCGATACATGCACAGGAAGAAACCGGAACTGGAAAATGGCATTACATTTATTGAGGCTAGTTTTGAATGAAGGCAACAATTTTGAAACCATTGATCAAAAGTTTATGATCAGTGGTCATTCCAATCTTCCGAACGCCTCAAACTTTGGCTCAATTGAATTGTACAGTAACACTCAATAGATATTTGTTCTTCTGACTGATTTCGAGTTATCACGAAATCAAGGAAAAATAATCCTCTCCATCTTACCGTGATGTCTGGGGAAGAGTTTTAGCTATGGAAATAGTTAAAGAACCGTTACTAAGAAAAGGCTTGATGAAGAAAACCATCCAGTTTCATGCCTAAGGATGCACTGGATTAGGTATATCGGAAATCCAATCCATTTACAATCTCTTACAAGGAGAACATATCTGATCAGTTTCCATTTTTCAAGCTAAACCTAATGAATATCTTAATGATGATAGTGACGTCCAGATAATGTCCGGGGACCGTTTGGGCCTTAAAGTGTACTGGCATTTGATTTGCAGGTGAGGAAAAACCCCGAAAAAAAATCACTCAGGAAACTTGTCTCGACTGAGGATCGAACCCGGGATCGCTGCGTGATAAGCACACTACCTCGAGACCACATCGGTGGACCTTTTAAATTAAATAAAAAATATTATATTTGTTGATTATGCAAGTTCATTCTTGAAATATACCCTCAATCTGTGTAAAGCCAAGTGATGTAAGTTATTTAAGTGCTTATAAATTAATTATAAAGTGGGGATAAGGGCAAAAAAGAACATACATGAGCCAAAACAATCAATTGTGAACACATTGGGTGGGGAAATTATTGTTTGGTAGTATTCTCGAATTTTTAAACTACTATTCTAATAAAGTCTTTCTATCTCAAAACGTTGTTTAATGGAGTTACACCACTTTGGCTTTAAAAGGCTCATGTGTATTTATCTAAAATTTAATTCCCTAGTGTTATAGAAAACTTGTAATGGTTTATGTAATGCCGAATGATTTTAATGTAATTATATTGGAGCTGTGTCCACCGCTGTGGTCTCGGGGTAGCGTGCTGCCTTGTCACGCAGCGGGCCAGGTTTATCCCCGGTCGGGACAGTTTTTCTGGTAAAGGTTTTTATCGGGGGTTTTCCTCACCTGTAAGGCAAATGTCAGGAAAACTTTAAGGCCCAAACGATCCCCGAAATCATATGGCCATCGCAATCATCATCATTCATATTCATCTTAGGTTAAGCTTAGGATTAGGGACTCTCCTGGCGCACCATTATCATCATCATCATCACCCATCATCATCGGGGCAACGTAACCCCACCTTCCAGGCGCCCAAACCTCAGAAGTGGGTTACAAGTACGCCATGTCAGGAGAGAAACCAGGAATGTCGAAAGACAAACCTGGGGCATTTGGAAAAAAAAAAAAAGATATTTGAGCTGCTGAAGCGGAAATAAATTACTAAATAGTTTAAAATTCAACTAAATATAATGATTCATGAAATAATTTAATGCCTTCTTCTTCCCCAAAGAACTTTTGATTTTAGATTTATCAACATTTACAGTTTACATTTTAGATTTCTGAAAATATTTAATATTTACCAAAAAGTTGAATTATAATTGCATTGTACTTAATTCTACATTTTGCCGAGTGGTTATGGATTGATGGCTTAGCGCAAAGCTACGGGACTTGCGCTGGTTCGAGTCCCCATGGAGGAAGACATTTTCTCATGGAATTTCGTAATACTCCTAGATTAAATGAAATAGTGCAAACCAACTTTGTAAAACAGTGATTCCAGATGAAATATCATTAGAAGAAGAATGTGCACTAGATCATGAAATTGATTGTATTGATATAGGGTAAATTCTGTGAATTTCGTGACACGGATAATTTTGTTATATATATATATATATTTTTTTTTTTCGTTTGTAACGAAGTTGTATTGCCAGGAAAAATTATTTGTTTCTATGTTTCGTAGATGGCAGAAAGTCTACTTTCTTCCTATGTTTTCATATTTGAGTTAACAGCGTTCCTTGGGTGTATTTTATGTTAACTTCTAGAGGACGTGTTTTCAATCATGTTAGCAGTTGTTGGATTTAACACTTGTCTGTGTTCGAACACATTTTTGAGTAGATATTCTTCGACACTGAAGGTTAACGGATACAATGTCGAAATTATGATCTGTGGTTCCATGAAAAGTGTGAAGGATTGATTGTTTATAAATGGGACTTCAAATGCATTGGATGCAACATTGAGAGTGATTAAAAAGTTTGTCACGAATTTACTGTAATACCATCACGAAATTACCCGAGTTATTCAAACCTTCAGAAGAAAAAATAATTTATGTCATATTGGTATTAAAATAAAATTATATTCGACAATTCAGCGTATATATTTCATTCATATATCCTTAGACTTCAACCAGAAATTTTCATAATATTAAGGTATAATAGTCTAAAAACTTAGTATCACGAAATTGGTCGAGTTTGCTATACAACTTTCATTCTCACATGATGTTATGTAATCAAAATAATTTATTTTCCTTAGATTTGTATACAACCGTTTACGCCACCAACTGATACCGTGATTCGGGATAAAAGCTAAGTAAATCATCACTCAGTAATCTAAATGAACACGTATATTTATTTTATGAAACCTCGCCTGCAACACTGATGAGAAAACTAGTGATAATAGTGTAGACCATCAAAAATTGAATCCGCCTAAAAATATTCATCCATACTTGATGAAGAAATGAGTCCAGAAAAAACGAATACTACAAATGTACCTAATGATTTTATTATGAATTACACCCAACTCAAAAGTTTATATGACTATTTAACTCATGCCCCAAATGGGAGTCAATGACCAATCACGTTTCAATGATTTCTGTTTTACAACCAATCAGAGTCGTGTTTCACGAAATATTTATCAGTGTTAGGATTATCATATATTAAACAAAGCTCCTCCTTTTTAATATTCTGAACAGGTCTGACCGTTATTTTGCAGTGACTGAGCCTATAACAAATACGGCTACCAGATTGTATATAATAGTGCTTACATGTCAACATTTGTAGCAATTGATTATACCACCAAAAAAAGAAACCACTGTTTGCACTTTCTTAAATGTATTTTTTCCCAGGTAATAATCGAGAAAAATATAATTGTCATATTTACATCATACGACATCAAAAATGAATTAATATACAGATTGATGTGTTTCATTTTTTCTCCACTAGAGAGCATTCTTACAATATTGCGTTCCTTTGGCAATAAATAGTATGATCTGGTTGCAGTGATAAACAAAAGAAGCAGTAGAAGCGTACCTATCGTTTCTCATTTGTTTTCAAACATCGCCGTTTACATTAAATATATAAATATTTTAAAATAACTATAGTTAAATAATGATTTGTGAGTAAACAGCTTAATTTTATTCGTTAAATAGTCCTAACAAATGCCACTCTTGATTTCCAAATTCTCTAGATAAATTCACTCCTCACTTCGTGAGTCGTGAATTTATCGATAATTTGGAAATCACTCGTGGCATTACTTATGAAAATACAATGGGAGTAACTGATGTATCACAAATTAGTTTGTCTTACACAAATTGGCATTGAGAGTCTAATTAATTTGCTTAGAAAACCGTACCCATATTTTAAAGACAGAGGTATTAAAAGTGGATTTTAAAAATCCACACAATGTTGCTGGCCTCAATAAGTAGAGAGAGAAATGCAAATGTTAAGAGAGAATACCAATAAATATATTTGAAATCAGAGTGGGTGAAGGAAGAACAATGCTGGAACTCATAAAGAAGAGGAAAATAAATTGGATTGGCCACTGGCTAAGAATAAACTGCCTGATGATGGATGCCCTAGAAGGAATGGCCCACGGAAAGAAAGTTAGAGGCATAAAAAGACATTAGATGATAGATAATATTAAAATAAGTGATTTGAAAGCTGATACAAAAAGGAAAGCTGGGTTAAGGAAAGAGTGGAGAATGCTGAGTTTGCAGTGAAAGACTGCTCTTGGGTAGAACACTATGTATGTATGTATGTATGTATATTTGAAATCAGGCAAGGTATAGAAATTGAAGCTAGAATCCAGCAATAGTAACCCACTTGACTTTATGACAAAATGAAGTGAGACGGGACGCGGCGCGAACGGCAGGTATTGAGGGTTATCCAATCTATCAATTCGGGAGTTTTAATACTTCCCTATAGTTTAAGTGAGAGATTTGGCGCTGAATTGTAGTGCCTTTCAGTTAAAAACAGGAGATACTTTTTTTTTGACTCGGCCTTGGTATATCACATCGCATTTCTGAAAAAAAAATTCAAGGTATATTTCGGCATGCAATGGTTGGCAGCTCCCTTTTCAGGTTAGTTGTATCCGTGATTACAATTCGAGATCTCTCGAATACGAGACTTTGAATCAATTTCCTCATATATAATAATTTCATGTTAAGGATAATTATGATTCTCGTGATGAGAAACTTGGAATAATGATGCCTCGTTTAATTTATAGAGTGAGTGGAGATGAGATTATACACTCTGCACATTCCAGGAAACTGAATAATTAAATAAAAAGTTTGGGATTGGAAGTAAATATAAATAAAACTAAATATGTGGCCATACATATAAATACATTATATAATGTAAATGGACAACTAATGACAAGTGAGGAAAATTTTGAAGAAGTGGTTGAATTCAAATACCTAGGAACAATAATCACTTGGAGATTAATATTAACTATGATTTGAAAGGACTAGATTATACAGGGAATGGATGGAAAGCATTAGCTCAGGATAGGGATGTATGGAGAGCTTATGTCCGCGCAGCCATGAAACTACGGGTTCGATAGTGCCAGTTAGTTAAAATCAATAATCACAAATAGGAATGAAATGCACAAAGAAATTAAACATAGGCTCAATTCTGGAAATGCGTGCTATTATGCATTACAGGGACTTTTGTCATCCCAACTTATCTCAAAAGACGTTAAAGTGAAAATATATAAAACGGTTATTCTCCCAGTTATATGGATTCGAAACATGGATTCTTACTCTAAGGGAGAGAATGAGATTACGAGTATTTGAGAATAAATTTCTTAGGAAACTTTTTGGACCAAAGCGAGATGAACAAATTGGTGAATGGAGAAGACTATATAGCAGTGAACTACATGGTATTTATAGGAATGCAGATATAATAAGAACAGTTAAGTCTCGTAAACTGCGATGGGCAGGACGGGAATTGGAACGGGAATTGAAAGACGTGCATGGAAGCTTCATGTAGGATAACCAGAGGGAAAACGCCATGTTCGTAGACCAAGAATGAGGTGGGGGAATAATATTAACCATGATTTGAGGGAAGAAGATTATACAGGGAATGATTGGAAAACTTTATCTGAGAATATGGATGCATGGAGTGCTTATGTCCGCGCGGCCTACGGGTTTGGTAGTGCCAATGAGTTAGTTAGTTAGATATTGAGTTAAATCATTACTTTAATTCAGTGTTAGATATGAGTTGTACACTGGACGTTCCAACACTGCTATATGCATAGGAATACTGGGTCTTAACCAAAACAGGAACGTAGAACATAAACTTCAGAAATTATGTTTTTGAGGGGTGTGGTTGGCTAATACAATAGCAGATCGAAAATTAAATTAAGATGTACGAACACAACCAAATATATTGAAGCTATTAGATAGGATTGCACAATACAGAAACGAATGGATCGATCAAATCAATAGAATGTATAACAACAGAATCCCAATTAAAGATGTACTGACCAATTCTAAGATGAGATCGGAATAGACCTTAAGGTCTAATCCTTGATGCTGCTGATGATGATATCAACTGTATATTTTTATTCAATAACTAGCTAATACCCGGTGAGCACTGCTACGCCTGAATAAATGAAATATTAAAGTTTAATTAAATTACATGTAGTATACACTGTGACGAACCAAACGTGACGGTTACCAAAGTCAATTTTAAATTTCGGATTTCAGATAAACCCCCACTTATAACAGTCGGATTTCGCTGATTTATGGATAATACCTAACTTAGTTTATTTTAGTAGGATATACTGAGTTTCGTTGTGAAACATCGAAAACTGCGACTGCTAGAGCGATTTTTAAATTTTAGTTTCAGGTGAACTCCTACGCCTAAAGGTTTTAGTACATAATAAATAGCGGCTAAACACTCGCCGTATATGAAAATAAGTATGTAATAATGTTCATGTTGATCGGTTGAGCGGTTTAGAAGTCTATAAAGGACAAACATACAGACAGAAATACAGAAATACATTCGTTTATATATATATATGCCGTCCAGGCATTTATTTTTCTTATCATACCATATTAAGCTTGCATTGCTCAATGTTAAAATTTAATTATAACATATATATATATATATATATATATATATATATATATACTAGCTGGCCCGGCGAACGTCGTATCGCCTTTTAAATATTTTTACGTTAATTTTTCCGATGTTTTAATAGTTATTTGCTATTCGGGGCGGAAACAAATCCAACAAATCAAAGATCATAAAAATCGGTCCATCCGTTCTTGAATTATAAATAGTGTAACTAATCCGACTTTGTTTTATATATATATATACACTGCTCAAACAAAATAGGGGATATTGCAGAATAACCTATTAAGACTATATTTTTAGGAACAGTATTAGATGCAATCACTTTATATTATTCCAAAAGAATGTAAACAAGAGTTTGAAGTCATTACATAACCTCTGTACCACACCAGATGTCAAAGAGATCCTGATTAGGAATATGGCAAACAAACAAAGCAACATTAACATGGGTGAAAATGTTCCTTTAGTATGGTGTATGGTCTCCTCGAACGGCCCCTGTGTGGCATTGATGCAATGAGGTTAGCAATGAGTTCTCGGGGGATACGTGGCTACTCTTCCATTAGAGCAATGTGCAGCTCTGGAACAGTTGTGGGAGGTGCTGGTCTGCCTGCAATGCGCCTGCCTAATGCATACCACACATGCTCAATCGGATTTAAGTCCGGGGAGGAAGCTGGCCATTGCATACGCTCGATACCCTCCACTTCCAGCATCTCGTCCACCAAGCCAACTCTGTGGCGTCGTGCATTATCGTCCATAAAAAGAAAAGAATCACCTATGGCACCAGCATAAGGCACGACAAAAGGTCGGAGAATCTCATCTCTATACCTTACTGCAGTCAAAGTACCACCTTGGATGACGTAGAGGTCCGTATGTCCACCACTACTGACTCCTGCCCACACCATCAATCCACCGCCACCATATGGGGATATTTCACGTACAAAAGCTGGATTGTTTCGAGTCCCTTTTTCTCTCCAGATGAATACACGCTATCACATTCCACGTTGAATCGCGACTCATCAGAAAAAAGAACTGATCTCCATTCAGCATGCCTCCACCCACGATGTTCCTCCGCCTAGTTTCTGCGATCTATACGGTGTTGTGGAGTTAACCTGGTACACACCATGGGCCTACGGGCATAGAGACCACTTCCATGCAGTCGATTAGGGACAGTTTGAGTTGACACCCTGCGTCCTGTTGCTGTTTGAAGTGTATTTCGCAGTTGAGTTGCATTCTGCTGTCTATTCCGACGGGCTGTTAACAAGAGGTAACGGTCACCCCTTGCTGTTGTTGCCCTTGGTCGACCTTGTCCGGCTCTTCTGTGAACAGTATGTTCTTTGAAAATGATTCCAAAGTCTGGAAATCACGCTTTGAGACACCCCACTGACTTGTGCCACCTCTTGTTGTGTCTGTCCAGCTTCCATCCTTCTATGGCCCTCCAAGCCATTGGTTCAGGTAAATCACGTTGTCGAGGCATCACTGTCCCTAAGGCAAGTCATTCACTAACTGAAAACTGGACTGGATTTAAAAACAGCAACAAAACATTCACCCCCACACCACCCTTTCACATCAACAGTACAGACACTGCCCTCTGGTGTGGTACCGAGGTTACGTAACAACTTCAAACTCTTATTTACATTATCTTGGAGTAATAGAAAGTGATTGCATCTAATACTATTCCAAAAACATAGTCTTAATAGGTTATTCTACAATATCCCCTAATTTTTTGAGCAGTGTATATAAGTCCCGGCCACGCGTTGCTGTGGCTAAGGTATACATTAAAATATGTTGTAGTAAATAAACTAAGTGAGAAATTTAAATCAGAAAGTTTTTGTTTTACACAATTGTTTGATTCTGGTACGTTAACTACACGCGGTATAAATATGGATGGTGGTTTATGTGGAAGTGGTTTTGTTGATTGAGATGAATTTATGTTGTCTGCATTCTCAGTATCATCCATAAGTGTATCATAAGGGTTATATACATTTATTGATGGAATATTTTGAGGAGGCTTGCTGATTTCATTATACTTTCGTTTTTTTCTACCAACTTGTTGGCAGTTTGCATTCTCATCATCATCAAGAAGTCTCTGTATAGTAATATCGTCTTGTGATATATTATAGTCATCTTGGTTTTCATTTAATTGAGGCATGGAGATTGTTTCTGTAATATTAGGCATATTATTATAACTAACAGACTTACTTACAGTTCTGTTATTCCTTAGGACTTTCATATGTTTTTAAATTGACATTCTTCTTAAATGTAAGCTTTATGTCACATAGGCGTATACCAATTTGCGGAAATTCACTTGATATCTTATCATTCATGATCTCTAGAACTGATTCTCCATATTTTTCAATGTCTCTTCTCGGCCCAGTTAAATTTAAATTAAGTTGCTGTCTTTTAGCCAGATTACTTAAAACTAATACACACGAAATTAATATTATTATCAATATATTGAAAATAAAATAAACACAAACACACTTAAATTATGAAATAATCAATATTTGTAATTCAATTGAAATTCGCGGTTGCAACAAAAAGCACAGCCACCTGGTTAAATAATAAACCAATTGCCTTACACGGCCATCTGTTAGAATCATATGGAACTCACAGATAATTATAACTATTTGTTAAATAATAAACAAATAATTTGCAATAAAAATAATGCAACTATAAATTTAGTTATAAACTTCCCTAAGTCTCAAGTTGGATAAAACTGCACACAGTGTGCAATATTTTATTAAAATCGGTTCAGTAGTTTATGATTCCATCGCGAACAAACAACGTGACACGTAATTTATATATATATATATATATATATATATATATTATATATGATGATGAATAACGTTTTCTTGGGTTTTCCGTGTCATGGATTCAAGGTCGGCCTCTGTCCATTGATTCCGTCGTTTCGGCATAATCCCACATATCATTATCAAGGAATGATAAGTTCGAGTCACTGCTTTAGATGTTATACATAAGCACTTTATTAAACTAAAAGTAAGATACATACAATGTTATTTACAAATATGAATCGCACGGGCAGTAAGCCGTACGTGCTGTTGACAGTCCGTTACAATAAGTTGATGTTTGGTAATAATATACTTAAACAAAACAAAAAAACAAAACACAATAATATTACAATTAGATATCAATACAATTACATTATACATTAACTTAGTTATGTAGAATTATTAAGAATTAATGGTATTGCAATTTGTTAAACATATTTATTTATTCCTAAATAAGTGTTGTTCTTTATTTTCCGCGTTTCGTCCAGAAATCTACCCAAGTTTATCCAATTTTCTGGGTTTACCAGTAACTCGTAGCATGCCACTCTTTCACGTTTTGAATTTAGAAATCTTTCCGGTAATAACTGATGCCTCCAATATTCTAAATCGTTACGTTTTCCTAATATATGTATCTCGTCTTCAAAGCTCCCGCACATTGGACATATTCGCATATCGTGATCGTCGCTAATTTTTAAAAATTCCATGCCCCTAACCTGAACCAAGCAAGCCCTGATCTCTCTTTAAATCCTAAAATGAGTATTTAAGATTATTTTCCCCAAACTTGTTTTAGGTCTCTTTGTAAAAACAGTGATCGTTTTCCCGCACATTCGGCCAAAATATTTTGTCGGTTTATATCTAAGTACCCCCTTCTTATTTTTCTCCACATATTCTTGCGATTTTCAGTCCCTTTTTTCCCAAACCCAACCCATCCAATCTTTTGGAGTTCTCTCCTAACCTCGTCTGGCCAGAATTTCCCATTTGCGTTCCTAATTTGGTGGTCGTAACAAATTGCTCTGAGCATTGTTTGTTCACCTTGAATTAGCCGTAACCAGTACTTGAGTACACGAATTTTGCAGTATTATATAATCAAACACATTGAGTTTTCACTGTGGTCCGTTTTAGTAACTGTAGTACACCCATCTAAAGTTTGGATCATGCTGAAACGTCGGAATCAGTGGCCAGAGGGCGACTTTGAATCCATGACACGGAAAACCCAAGAAAACGTTCTTAATCATACTTATATTCGTTATAATCTACAATATCATAACTTATAGATGCTGTAACTACTAACGTGATATCGCGTTTGGGAACTTGAAGTTTAGATAGTAGGTTGTGTGTTTCTGTGATGTGCCATGTATTTTGTGTAGACTGTAGTAGATCAGTGATTAGATTTTCTAAATGGTGTTATGAAATTGTGAGTTTGATGAAATTAGTTCTAGTAATGAAATTCCTACCCAGAATTTGTCTTGATGACTGAGGAAAACCCGAAAAACCTCAGCCAGGTCGCTCGGCATTGGGGCTTGAACCAGGAACTTTCTGACTGCTAGAATTAAACACTACTACTTGAGTTAGCTCACTCGTCTCCGTTGTGGTTCATAGAAGGAAATAAGTAACCTAATCATAAATTCAAAGTTTACTTCATTTAATGTAGGCAGCACTCTTATTTTATGTGCTTGGTATTCGAAGCACTATAGTGAATAAATAATATCCTCAACTCGTATCCAACTCAGGATCAGGTCGAGGAATGAGATAAGATGAAACCCTTTGTACAGAGGTCAGCGAATGACAAGGGTGCCGGCCGACCCCGCCTGACGCACCGTCACAGAGACAAATAAATTAAATGAAACGAAATGTATGGGATGAGTATGGAGAAATTGTGGAATGAAATTGTGTCAGGAGAAAACGGAAAAACTCCGAGAAAAACCTGCCCAACTTCCTTTCGTCCACCACGAAACCTACGTGGAGCGACCGAGACTCGATTTCGGGACCCCAGAGGTGAGACGCGAGCGTCTAACCGCTTGCGCCACGTAGCCGCCACTATAGAGAATACCGGTGCTTATTAATGCCAAAACTGTCCCCCTGATTGGCAATCAAAATATTTTAATGTTTATCTCTACCGGTACTTGATATTTGCAGTACTGCGGTCGCTTGATTGGCACCCTTGCAGTAGTTGATATTGAAAGAACTCAGTGGTTACTGCTTGATATTTGCAGTACTGCGGTTGCTTGATTGGCACCCTTGCAGTAGTTGATATTGAAAGAACTCAGTGGTTACTGCTTGATATTTGCAGTACTGCGGTTGCTTGATTGGCACCCTTGCAGTAGTTGATATTGAAAGAACTCAGTGGTTACTGCTTGATATTTGCAGTACTGCGGTTGCTTGATTGGCACCCTTGCAGTAGTTGATATTGAAAGAACTCAGTGGTTACTGCTTGATATTTAATGGATAACCCTGTTTGATGATCGGCATTACGGCGTTAGTTTGCTTACCCCTGCTTGGAAGTGGTTATATATACATATACATAGTGTTCTGTCCAAGAGCTGGTCTTTTACTGCAAACTCAGCATTCTCCAGTCTTTTCTTAGCTCAACTTTCCTTTTTGTATCCGCATACAACCCATTTATTTTAATATCGTCTATCATCTGATGTCTTTTTCTTCCTCTAATTTTTTTCCGTTGATCACTTCTTCTAGCGCATCCGTCAGCACGCAGTTTCTTTTTAGTCAATGTCCAATCCAACTTATTTTCCTCTTCTTTGTGAGTTCCAGCATTGTTCTTCTTTCACGCACTCTGTCTAGCACATCTTATTTTTTTTATTTTGTCTGTCTATTTTATACGTTCCATCCGTCTCCATATCCACACCTCCGTCTCTGCATCATTCAATGCTACACTCCACACGAAGCACTTCGCTAGCCTCTTCCGTAATTCTTTTACCAATGGTCTGCAGCAAATGCTTCTCTTCTTGTGAAAAGCTTGTTTTGCCATTGCTATCCGCTGCTTTACTTCTTGACCGCAGTTCATGTCACTATTGAAAGTACAACCCAAGTATTTGATACTGTTTGATATTTGCAGTACTGTAATGGATAACCCTGTTTAATGATCGGTAACACTGCTTGAAACTGGCACCAATGAGTGGCTACCCCTGCTTGGTATTGGCAGCACTGTGGTGGTTATCCCTTCTGAACTTGATATCGCTGTAATAACCGCGGTACTGGGAAGAAATCCGATACCGGGCGCCCACAGTTGGAAACAATACAATTTAACCAGGGCGGGGCTGCACAGTTCTTGTGAAAGTCTGTGTCTCACATTTCACCGGGGGATTGTAGAGTTTAAACCCCACGTTCACTGTCAATATCACAGCCTAGTACGTTTAGCCTAATAATATTTAAGTAGTGTCCGATAAAAATCATATTAACTTTTAAATTTATAATCAAATTTATTTTGCAAAAGATTTTTCTTCTCTTTACGAATGAAACACAATAGAAATATTATACTCTTATATTAATTATACGGGTAATAATATTATAGAACTTGTATGAAATAAAATAATAAACCTATTTAAAAGTTATTTCTCCAATCAATATGTCTTGTTAATGTTGTTAAATATAGATTGGATATTTAAAAAAATCCACGTAAATTTCCTTTATGTACATATGTATGTATACCAAAAAAATTGTAGTGTTTCATTTTTAACGCAAACCCTCTGAATTTATTTTTATACCAAAAAAATTGAAGTATTTCATTTTGACGCAAACCCTCTGAATTTATTTGTATAATGTTGAAACAATTGTAAGTACAATTTGGTGTACGTAGACTCACGGCAAATCGTGCCGACTTGCTTCGAAACATGTCAGTCCTAGCAAACTTTGAAAAGAAAATTTGAACAATAATGTTTTTTTTTATTGTGAAATAGTAAATTGTTATACGTTTTGGGCATATTGATGTTTTATTTACTAAATAAACGTTTAGTTCCAGAATCCTTCTATACTAACCCAGTACAAATTTTCATGTCTTATGTTTGGCATGAAGTCGGTACGGGTTATTATGATTCAATCGCAATAATATTTGTTATTTGAATTATTAAGGTCAAACAGAAAAAATGGAGGGTATGCGTTCTTGATTTTGCGAAAAAATCTACTTTGTCTTTGGATTCCCTAATATTGGTGGCCTGTCTTCGAATGCATACACTTATACATAAATAACATTATGCTTCAAAAATACAATTATGCCACCAAACTCGATTTTTTTGCGAAAAAAAATCACTTACACGGCTTTGCTTATAACCGCTTCAAATACTGAAGTAGTCATAATTATAAAATAACACACTGGCATTATCGAACCCGCAGGTTCATGGCCACGGGGACATAAGCTGTCCATAAATACTTATCCTGAGCGAATGTTTTCCAAGTGTATGTATAAATAATTTGTTATTTATGAATTATGTAGTTTTATAAATTACAGGATGTAACTAAATTCCCATTACAGACTTTGAGGACGTGTAGTAGAGACCAAGACGGTTGCGTTTAGCATAGGAACTCATGTCCGGAAACAAATATTTTCCAGCTACACGCAAATAAAATACCCCAACACACGTTCAACTCTCCCGCATTTTTTGCGACAAAGAACCTGCAGGATCTCCCGACTTGTTCCCGCTAGACTATTGCATGTAGGTTCACATGAAATCTCTGATTTGCGAGTCTCCTGTGGCTTCCGAGGAAGACCTACTGGCGCGGGATGTTGCAGGATCAAGGATTCGTGATCGTGTGTACCAGAAATGTAATGAATTAATCCATCGCTAATATATGTAAGACATTTGGTAAAAATATTGATCCATCTTATACTATTTCTTTTAAATAATATAAAAACAAATTATTAATTGTTAAAAATAATATTAGTGAGACATTTCTGTTAATAATTTTATTTTCAATATGTTTCTGAAAGATTGTAAAGTTTGGCAGTCCCTGACATAGGGTGGATGATAATTCCATGTCCTAGCAAGAGAAACTGTAAAAGCTTTCGAGTAGTAAGTATTGTGATGAGGAATGTAAATGACAATGTCTGATTGGATCTGGTATCTAATTTATGTGTATCAGATAGTTTAACGAAGCGGTGTGAAAAATAATTAGGTAATGATGTATGTAATATTTTATAGAGAAGAGATACGGAATGGACGGTTCTACGATCCTGCAGTTGAAGCCATGACATTTGTTGCGTGTAGCGGGAAAACGGTACGTTCCGGACATGAGTTGCTATGTTAAACGTAACCGTCTTGGTCCTCACTACACGTCCTCAGAGTCTGTAATGGAAATTAAGTTACTTCATGTTTAAAAGTGGATGTATATTGGCTCTTTTGAATGTATTATGTAAGCTAAGTGTACTATTGCATGTAATGCAAAGTAGAGGAAGAGTGTAACATTTCTCCGTAACAAGCTACGAGGCTGTAAATGTTGGTTGTTTGAGGCCATAACAAGGTGGAGTAGTTAAAAAGTAATTTCCACATTAACTTAAATACTTAACAACATGCAACAGATTAAAAATGAATACATAGAGATCTTAAAAATGTAACACCTTCCTGGATTACCAACGTATAATGTGGTATAAGCACAGCGTTTTCCCTTGATAGTAATTCTACTTTCCTCTACGTTCAAACCACATTTATTACTTATATAATTCAGAGATGTGAGTCCATCGGTGAGGCCTGATGGTAAATTTTCCATTTTTTCAATTAAAGGAGTTTAACCTCTCGCTTTATAGGTACCTTTACGTGTCACACGCCAACCGGGCCTAATAGTGGCACATCCTGTCTGGAAAGGGATTTAACTATGGATAATACAATAGATTTTTGACCACACAAGGACGTGGAGGACCTTCCCGAATGAGTGACCAGCTCAATGTCATGCCCTCTTCCGAAAAAACCATTCATGCCGGTATTCAAGATCCTATAGCTCTCTAAGTCTTCCGTAAGCTGATGCTCTTATCTTTCAATGTGTTCCCGGAATTTATATATATATATATATATATATATATATATATATATATATTTAGCACATGTTAAATATAGTGAACCAGTTAGAATTCTGCAGGACACACATAATTAATCACGAAGAGACGGGCTGAGAGTCGCTCTTCGCGAAAATCATGATTCTGAATATTGGTCTAGACAAAATACACCATTCACACACACACACACACACACTGATACCAAACATGGCGAATATGATAATGATGATTACCAGATGCTGTTCGAGGACTGTTTGAGCCTATATATTTCCTGACATTTGTCTTAACAGGTGAGAAAAAACCCTGAAAAAAATAAAACATCGCCAAGGAAACTTGTCCCAATCGAGGATTGAATCTGGACATGTAGCGTACGAGTCGGTGACGGTACTCCGAGACCACAGCGGTGGACCTAATGGTAAATGAAATAATTAATTTTATGTATTCACGTAGACTTTCACGGCCGGAGTTGCTATGATGATCTTGATGAAGGTTTTCGGGCTGTAGACCGTGGTCGTGAGGCTTGTACTCGTAGTTCCCCGACGTTTCGCCAGAGACTGCGTCTGGCATCCTCAAGGGTTGTCTCAAGACGACCCTTGAGGATGCCAGACGCAGTCTCTGGCGAAACGTCGGGGAACTACAAGCCTCACGACCACGGCCTACAGCCCGAAAATCTTCATCAAGATCATCATAATTAATTTTATTTCCATCAATAATAAATTTTGGTAGACCAAGAATGAGGTAGGAGAATTATATTAACAATGATTAGGGGGAAGTAGATTATACAGGGAATGATTGAAATATATTAGTTCAAGAGAGGAATGTATGAAGAGCGGCCATGTACCTACGGGTTCGATAGATGTAGTGAGTTAGTTTCATCAATAAGTTGAAATATAGTGGAATAATAATACTACATATAGGCCTACAAAGTGTCAGTATGAAGCTGCTGTATTAAGTCCAAAATGAGTTGTTGCCTCGTTGGATTCCCAGTCGGGTCGAATTTCCTGGATGAGGTTTATTCCGGTTTTTTTTTTTCTCATCTGTAGACAAATGTCAAGAAATGTTAAGGACCAAATAATTATCTAACTGTCCACCGCTGTGGTCTCGGGGTAGCGTGCTGCCTTGTCACGCAGCGGGCCCGGGTTCGATCCCCGTCGGGACAGTTTTTCTGGGTGAGGTTTTTATCGGACAAGACAAATGTTAGGAAAACTTTAAGGCCCAAACGGTCCCCGAAATCATATGGCCATCGCAATCATCATCATTCATATTCATCTTAGGTTAAGCTTAGGTTTAGGGACTCTCTTGGCGCACCATTATCATCATCATCACCATCATATCATCGGGGCAACGTAACCCCGCCTTCCAGGCGCCCCAACTTCAGAAGTGGGTTACAAGTACGCCATGCCAGGAGAGAAACCACGATTGTCGAAAGACAAACCTGGGGTATTTGAAAAAAAAAAATTATCTAACTCTATATTGCCATCAAGTTCATCTATATCACATTATTCTTGTCTGGTGTGAATATATTGACCTTGGTGATCTAGGAGTCCTGTTCCTTGCCTCTAGTCCCAAGGGTCGCGAGTTCAAACCCGGTCGGAATCGAGGGATTTTTAGAATGGAAATAAACAAGGACCAAATCCTCTGGAACGGACTTTAAGCAGTGGATGCCGAAGTCGGAAGATTTTTCGAGTTCTTAAAATTTAACCGGGCTTCCCTATCCAAGTATTAAGCCTAACTTTAGTTGCCTACTGGATGTATCTTTTAGTCGATGTGCCGACTACATGTCATTCGCTGACATACATTAGGAAATAAGGATAACTAAATTAGCTTGGTCAAAATCTCCTGTTAGGGAGTACCCATATTCGCACGAGAGACTAACGGGAATATACTTAACGTGAATGTATGAATTAATGATATGTCTCCTTTGAAATGTTCGTGTTGTCTCGAAAGTGGTCTCAACGTTGAGCTGATCGCTTATCTGTCCATGCCCTTGTGTGCTCAAAAAAGTATTTATGTGATCTATAGTTAAATTCCTCACCGCATTGTGTATATATTTTGTGTATATTGGGCAGCTGGCCCATTGCTATAATCCCCAACCTGGAGGATCAGGTGTTTTTTTATTTATATACATAGGGATTTAATTTTTGTTCTAAATGCTCGTCAAAGTCTAAGTCTTAATAGTGTTTATGACAGTACTATGTAAATTTTAATTTTATAAGAGTTGTGGAAGATTTTATGACACTCATGTTTAGAGCAGTCGGTAGAGTTTATGACTCCGTTTGTATAATTGGTGATAGATTTTATGACAAAACTATGTAGACAGTAACAATACAGTTTGTGACATCCCTGTATGAAAGATTTAATTTTTGCAAGTTGTGGTAGAGTCTGTGATATCCCTTAGCAGAAGTGTCGATAGACTTGTGACACTCGTTAGATGAAGTGTCGATAGACTTGTGACACTCGTTAGATGAAGTGTCGATAGACTTGTGACACCCCTTAGATGAAGTGTCGATAGACTTGTGACACCCCTTAGATGAAGTGTCGATAGACTTGTGATACCCCTGTATACAAGAGTCAGTGAAGTTTGCGACATTCATGTGTTTAAGTCGTCAATAGTGTTTGGTATACACCTATGCAAAGTTTTTAATTTGTACTAGTTGGTGTAGAGTCCGACACCCCTGTGTTCAAGTGTCGGTAGAGTTTGTGACATCCCTGTGTGAAGCTTTTAATTTGTACAAGTGGCGGTAGAGTTTGTGACATTTTTCATTAAATTAATGGCGTTGCAGAGACAATTTAATTATGAAAGCCACACGTAAGAATTGAGACACAAAATAATAACAATAGCGCTGTTGTTTCATGTTAATGATTGGATATGAACACGGGCTCAGCAGTTTCTATAAAAAAAATATTGTACTTTTTATATACAGCAAGTCCCCTAAACGCTGGCGGAGGCTTCTGATTTCTACAGCTATATTATACTTCCTAAACCAATTCACATTTTTTCTCATTATTAGGATACTTAATTTTTTAAAAAATTTAAATTATTTTTTCTATATTTTAGACAAATTAATTAATTTATAACATAAACCAGTTTTACTGCTAGTTTAATTACGTTAGAATGAACTAACTAACTCAGTGGCACTATCGAACACGTTGGTTCATGATCTCGCAGACATAAGCTCTTTATATGTCCCTATTCTGAGTTAAAGTTTTCAAGTCATTCCTTGTATCTCCTTCAAATCATCGTTAATGTTATTCCCCGACCTTATTCTTGGCCTACCTACTAGGCGTAAAGTCGTATTTCTATTACACAATGTACAGCCTTAGACAAAAAAAAAAGTCCTCTCTTGAACGCACATTTCTTCTAAGTCCT
Organism: Diploptera punctata; assembly: GCA_030220185.1. Taxonomy (NCBI): domain Eukaryota; kingdom Metazoa; phylum Arthropoda; class Insecta; order Blattodea; family Blaberidae; genus Diploptera; species Diploptera punctata. The sequence goes on along the minus strand of JASPKZ010000030.1, from coordinate 328,767 downwards.
ACTCGCCACAGCGCTGGGTTCAAACTAGGAAACTTGTCATAATTGTGCATTCTCTGAGCTACTGTGTTGGGTGGCATGAACTTAAGACACTCATACGTGTCCTGTTAGGTCAGCAGTAAAGCATACAGTTACTGTTTCTGTTAATGGAGGTCGCAGGTTCGCGTCCTCAATTATGCAGTTTTTTTTTCCCGTGATAATTGGTATTAAATGTTTTATGAATTAAATACAACATTTTATTTTGACATTTGAATTAAATCAATGTTAATGTCGTTATTGTAACAATTATGTTTATCACATTCAGGGTTTGTTCTAGGTAATTTCAAAGTATTGCATTCAATAAACTGTGATGCGCAGACGTATACGCAAAAGCAACAGCCTCTAACAAGTTTGTTTATAATGAATCATATCGAGTTTTACCATGGTTCAGCGCTCACACAAGGACATAGGCACAAGGCAATCTTAATGCCCCGCAGATTGAGGGCGGTAATAGATGCTGAGGGTTCATACACCCGATATTGATTTTGTTTTTGTTAAAGTTTTCATTTTAGAAGATATTTTCCTTCCTCATTTATTTATTAGAAGAAGGTTTTAATTTATGTTTTTGTGTGTGCATTAAAGCCATAAAACTCGAATATAAAATTAAATATGAAACTACATTACAGGCGAAATGCTATTCTAAGATTCAGTTTAAAAAAAAGTAGAACGGGAATCGAACCAGTGAGGTTACGAACGCAGATGATGTCTGTTAAACCTCTCGACCACGGAAACACACTAAGCCAAGCTCTCTCTTTCATGTTGCTTGAGTGTGCACTGTGTTAATTAGCAAACAACCCAGTACAATTACTGAAAACGTGTTGATGTGAATACGGCTTCTGCGAGCGCTCACGAAATTCCCCGACCGATTGATGGAATCTGCGGATGACTCATTTTTTGTCTTCTTCTTCTTGTCTTCTTGTAAGCCCATGTTTCCCTTAACAGAGATTTAGGCGCTCTCTCCCTACAGGAAATAATTTGAACCGTATTAATTTGAGTTAAAGGATGTACAAGACTTGATAGAATAAGAAATGAGGATATAAGAGAAGAATTGAAAGTACAGCCTTTATCGGAAAAGGTCACGAATTACAGACAGAAATGGATTGATCATATGGATGGAATGAGTAAGGAGAGATATCCATTGTTAGCAAGAAATTATCAAGCAAGAGGAAGACGTGATGTTGGAAGACCTAGAAGACGTTGGGCTGATGCATTATGAAGTCGGAACGGGCAATTGCCTAATCCCTGGAGTGATGATGACGATGATTAATTTGAGTGATCCGTGGTCAGCGTTCCGCCTATACTGACATATAGGAAACCAAGATAGTACTAGGACGAGAAAATTCTGTAAATTTTGCTTAGAGGCCTTTTCATTCAGGCTTAAGGATCTTTTACGAGCCTGAAAATCTTCAGACTCGGGACCCACGGCTTGAAGTCCCTCCCGGAGGACTTGCTCCTTGGGTTTTTCCATCCTATAAAAAATCCATCGACCCCCGGCTGGGTTTGAACCCGCGACCGTCGGGACCAGAGGCAAGGAGCATAACCACCGCGGCCGATTTTTTTTTTGTCTAAGGATGTATATTGTTACCCCATACCTATTTGTATCACAAAGTAATAGTGTCTTGATAAAAAAGCCAACTAGTTCCATTAATTTATAGTTATTCTGTATGTGGAGAGCTTAGTTTGGATCGGAGAATTGCGGTACATTTTGGCAGTGGATTATCCTGGAAACTCTAGTTTAATTTCCTACACGTCGCGAAATTGTGGTGTCTTCGCGGCAGACAATGCAATTAATAATGCAATGCAAAGTAGAAGCAAGTTGCCAAGATGTCTGTATTGACATTCCGCCAGCTGCTTTTCAGATATTAATAAGCAAGTACAGACTGGTTATTGTATCATATAGCATGTGAACAATATTACCATTAAATACAAATATTTTTTATGTATCCAAGCATAAATCCTTGGCCAAACAGCTAGGTCCAGTCAAGAATTGAATGTCACTGGCTGTCATCCAAGTTTTTACTTAAATTGGCAATGTATTCTGTATGGTACAGTGGTTTAATTTATTTAACTTTTGAAATAAAAAAATAAAAATTAATTGGAAGAAATTATTTGAAAGGAAAATATTAATGAGGATACTAGGACCGGGCAAAGACAAAAAGAATTAGGAGAACGAGAAGAAATAATGAACTATATCTTCCAAACAATGAAATAAATATAGGCCTAATCAGTTTTATAAAATCACAAAGAATACGATGGCTCGGTTCGTGTATAGAGAATGCAAAAACGAAGACTCCTTAAAGACATTTTAAATTAGAATCCGAAGGAGTAAGACATAAAGGAAGACCTAAGCACAGATGGGAAAACGATATGATAAATTATTTGAGAGAGATGGGAATCAAAATCTGAGAATCTGTCACATAATACAGGATAGAATAGAAGAACAAATTTGAGAAAGTCGAAATATTCCAATGGAAGTTCCTGAGATGGCCGAAGAAGAAGAAGAAGAAATAATGATAATAATAATAATAATAATAATGATAATGATAATAATAATATTGGTTTATTTTACCTGGTGGAGTTAAGACCGTAAGGTTTACTCCTTCACTTCACCAGGGTCAAATACATGATACGCATAGGTTATACAGTTGACTCATTAGATGGAAAGGACAGATAATAATAATAATAATAATAATAATAATATAATAATAATAATAATAATAATAATAATAATAATAATAATAATTTTTTAGGAATATTCCACTGTACAGTGTTTCTCCTTCAACCCAAAGTGATTTGTCGCCAGATAATAATAATGAAAATAATAATAATAATAATAATAATAATAATAATAATAATAATAATAATAGTGGTGGTAATAATATAATGGTAATAAAAATAATCATCATCATTTATGATTTGATTAAATAATTGTCTTGATAAGGAAACTGAAAAATATAAAATAGTAATAAAACTATACCTCAAACATGGTGTATATTGTATTGTTTAAGAAAATAATTGAGTTTTTAAAAATGTTTTTTGAGTCGGGTAGTCCTCGATATTAGAGGGATGGGAATTCCAGAGTCGGGTAGCTGAAACAAGGAAGGACGAAGAGTAGTGCGATGTTCGATGTTAGAGGAAGAGAGTTAAATTTTCTCTCGATCGTGTGTTCAAAGTTATGGTGGAAATATAGTGAATGGAAGTGAGTAGCAATATGCAATAATAACTCACAGTTATGCATGATTTCTTTTCACTGCAATCCGACATTTTAAATAAGCCGGCGTGTAAAATTCAGTTTCACCAATTTATTTATTTTATGTATATATTTAACCTGATGGAGTTAAGACTGTAAGGTCTTCTCTTCCACTTCACCTGGGTAATTTAAGGGTTGCGATTCATTTGTAATCACCGTTGAAGTAACTATTCAGATTAGATTGATGCAAACGTGTCTGAGAGCCTAGTAGTCTTGAACTATAATATAAAACCGCATGTCTTTCGACTATCGTTCATCATTGTCTAAACACTAAAGAAGGACAACAGTCCGAAAGACTTCTGCGGTTTAAATTATAATTGAGGAGGACTGGGTGTCTCAAGTACATCATCATCATCATCATCATCTGCATTCATGGATTAGGTCTGTTGACCCGTTCCGACTTCAGCCCATCTCTTTCTAGGTCTGCCCACATCTCGGGTGCCTTTAAGTTTGTATTTTGTTATTTGTTTTGGATATCTATCTTCATTCATTCTGTCTATGTGTTGCTTCCATTTTTGTCTATATGTATCTATCAGTTATTGCAAATATTTCAAGTTCCTGTCTTATTTCTGTGTCATAAGGTTTATCAATCCGGTTTTTCTTCTGCTGAACTTTATGAGTAAGTTATTTTTAACTAGTAGAGGTTACCAGCCTCTAGCCAAACCCCTCTTCCTGGAGGGCAGGGAACTGCAATTTCGGAGTGTTCGTCTCCTGGAGAAGTTGCCTTCACTACGGCTTTGGGGACTTCTCTTCTCCCAACGTAACCCTGTGGACGGGGCCCTACCCAGGTACTACCCACTGGGCGAGTGGGACCTGGAGCTCACAAAAAGGGCAGGGGCGCCTACTCCCTGGAATGGACTACCTCTGTCAAGGGTACCACTCTGTTACTAACTAGCTAGCAATGACCATAAAAGGAGATATGTTTATGATTATCGTGACACATATATCAACAGTAATTTCAGTTGTTATAATTGGATTCCTTTTATTAATTTCAAATCATTTATTTGTCCTTAAGAGATTGAATGGACCCTGTTCTTAATTTATTAAATTACTATTAATGATTATTTGTTCTTGTAAGCATAAATATGATTATCTTTATTTATTTTAATCTTGTTCATCGCTGTGGTCTCGGGGTAGCATACGCCCGATCCGTTCGGCACAAGTTTCCTGGATGATTTTTTTTCCACCTGTAAAACAATTACTTTAAGGCCCGAATATCATCTCATCATTATAATCATCATTATCATATTCACCATGTTTAGTATGAATGTGTGTGTGTGTGTGTGTGTGTGTTTCGTCTTAATATTGTGTTTGTCTCAGAGGAGAATTTGACATTGAGCTGATCACTAGTTTGGGGAGGCCCTTCATGTCCTTGTATGGTCAAAAAATTGTGTGTGTGATCCATAGTTAAAATTCCTCTCCTGACAGGTCATGACACTATAAGACCCGGGTGGCGTGTGCCTCATGAAAGTGAGATGTTAAACTGCGTTGATGGAAGATTCAACTTAACTTAAAAATTAGTAACAAAAAACAAACTTAAAGGAGAAATGTAAATTCAATTTATTTCCAGAATCTAAACTCAAATGAATGAAAATATGGCTACAGATTTTATGTAATTACATATTCTGTTGCTGTGTATATAGTTATAAAAAAGCTAAAATGTCGACGAATTAAACTGAAAATACCCTTATTCTAAAGTTTTAAATTACATATTTTTACATATTTTGAGCTATAATACATATTTCACACCATAGTACATAATTTTACATATTTTAATATTTTTTGTGGAATTATTATACATTTTCGTCAATCCATTAATTTTCGTTACATAGCAAGAAAGGAAAAACAATTGTAATTTTTATTATTGTGCTTCCCATGCATTTCCGTTGCGTTTAAAGCTAAATTGTAAGAGTTCGATGCGGAAAAAAAATGACTTGTTTTAAACATTTTTTTCTTCCTTGTTCTCAAATGTTTCAGAATTTATAACAGTCAGTTGCATTTAATTTAACCGTGGCACCGGTTGCATCATCTTTGTCTTCAAAGCTAAAAACGTGGATTTATGTTGACAGTGCTTTAATCACTGATAGTAAAACAGTCCTCTGCCAACTTGTGATAAACGTATTGGGTGTACGATGAAATCTCAAATTGAACAACATTTATGAAGCAATCTGCATATTAAAAATAAACAACGAGTTTCTTCAAAGAAACATGTACTACTTACACAGTTGCAGGGACAGCCTACGTAATCTAATAGTGAGTTTTACAAAGAACTGTGTATGGCGTTGGTTGCAGGGAACATACCTTGGAACAAACTTCAGATACCTGAGTTTAAACATTTCTTACAAAAATACTGCAACCGCAACATTCCCGACGAGTCCACTCTTAGGAAGAATTACTTGGATTCTTGTTATGTTGACATATTAGAAAAAAATCAGGATTGACATAGGCAACTCACCTATATGGATTTCTGCTGATGAGACGACAGATGCTGCAGGCCGTTTCATCGTTAATCTTATTGTGGGCAAGATGGACTCTGAAGCTGCATCAAAACCCTACTTAATTTATTGTAAACTTTTGGAGGTAACAAATAGTACAACAATTGCTAGATTCATTAATGATGGACTTAAGGTAGTATGACTAGATGGTGTAAAAGAAGAGAGGGTCCTACTGATGTACACAGATGCAGCTCCATACATGTTAAAAGCGGGGAAATCTCTTACTGTATTTTATCCAAATTTAGTGGATGTTACGTGTACGACTCATGCATTACAACGAGTGGCAGAGACATACATGAATTCCCAGAAGTAAATACACTGAAATCAGTAACGAAGAAGGTTTTCTTAAAATGTTCTTATCGTGTACAACGCTACAAGGATCAGCTACCTGATGTACCTCTGTCTTTAGAGCCAGTGATAACAAGATGGGTAACATGGATATAAGCTGTAATTTTCTACAGTAAGCATTTCGAAGCTGTGAAGTCAGTGATTGAGAACTTTTCTTTTGATCCTGCAGTGTGTGTGTGTGTGTGTGTGTGTGTGTGGGTGAATCCTCGTTAGCATTCAGCAGTTCTAAAGTGCCCAGTTCAGCTTCATACATCGCAAGTCACTTCCCAACAGAATCAAGAAACTGGAAACTTCAGGTATGCATCTCCAAGAAGCTGTGGAAATAATGGAAGATGCAGTTCAAAAGGTCAGTGTTGTACCAGGCGAAGTGGGTAGTGTAGTTTCCACTAAACTGCAGTTTATGCTAAACAAGAACCCTGGATATCCAATTCTTTTTACTCTTTCTCACTTATTTAATGGTGAAAATGTAGAACCCCCTGAGAATATTATTCCTAGCAAAATCCCTCTCTATAAATATTCACCGTTGACTTCTTACGAAGTTGAGTGATCTTTTTCAATTTACAAATAAATATTGTCAGACAGAAGACTGTGCATGACAACAGGACATTTGGAAAAGTATGTTATAATTAATTGTGGACACCGATCCAATGTGGCTTAAATGTTTGAATGGTTGACACTTATACTTCAGTACTGTGCTTTGTAGCAGAAGTGAATTGATTAAAAATTAACATAGAGATTTAACTATGTGGACTTCTTTTTTATAGCAAAGAAATAATATTTTGGATTTTACATATAATTGCTTTATTACATATTTATTTACATATTTCACAATATTTGGTTACATATTTATGTACATATTTCTTAATTTGATATTACATAAAATCCGGGCCCTATATATTAAGATGCGAGGTTGGGAAGTGGTTTTTACAGAATCGAGAAAATGTTTAAAAAAACTGAACGTTAGCGAGATTTTTAATTTCAAGATTCTGTAAAACACTTCACAAACGTGCGTTGTACATTATTTTTTGCGCGATGGTGTTTTTAAAAATAATGAATAATAGTAAAAAAATTACATCTTTGTTGGAAATATATGCGTTCATTATAAACAATTGTCTAACGATAACAGTGTGTGCAATGTTTGTTAGTTGAAACAATAGGAGGTCGTGAGACCAATTAGTGATAAACTAGCAGGAGGCCGTGAGACCAATTAATGATAAAATGGCGGTAAGTGCGTATTTATTCTTTTATATTGTTTGAAATAAAGTTCAATTCATTAAAAATGCAGTGATTTGTTTCGTATAATGTATATTGACACTACCTTTTGGATACTATTTGTACATACATTGTACGTAGTATACATAGAGGGCAGTGGTTATACTTCCCACACGCGTGTTTGTAACATGTAATATTACTTACTTACTTACTCACTGGCACTATCGAACCCGTAGGTTCATGGCCGCGCGGACATAAGCTCTCCATACATCCCTATCCTGAGCTAATGCTTTCAAATTATTCCCTGTATAATCTACTTCCCTCAAATCATAGTGAATGTTATTCTCCCACCTCATTCTTGGTCTACCAACTGGGCGTTTTCCCTCTAGCTCTCCTACAAGAAGCTTCCATGCAACTCTTTCATTCCCCATTTGTTTCACATGTCCTGCCCATCGCAGTCTACGAGACTTAACTGTTCTTATTATATCTGGCTTCCTATAAAGACCATGTAGTTCATTGTTATGTAGTCTTCTCCATTCACCTGTCTGTTCATCTCTCTTTGGTCCAAAAATTTTCCTAAGTACTTTATTCTCAAATACTTGTAATCTCCTTTCCTCCCTTAAAGTAAGAGTCCATGTTTCGCACCCATATAATATAACTGGTAGAATAATAGTTTTATATATTTTCAGTTTAACGTTTTTTGAAAGGAGTTGGGACATAAAGAGTCTATACAATGCATAATAGCACGCATTTCCAGAATTGAGCCTATGTTTAATTTCTTTGTGCATCTCATTCCTATTTGTGATTATTGTTCCTACGTATTTGAATTCAGCCACTTCCTCAAAATTTCCCTCATTTGCCATTAGCTGTCCGTCTCCATTATATAATGTGACCATATATTTAGTTTTATTGATATTTACTTCCAGTCCTAATTTCTTAGTGTTACTCAATAGTGTGTGCGTGTTGTCCTTTAGTATCTCCTCGCTATTGGCCAATAATACTATATCGTCAGCATAAACTAACAGCTTATTAACACCATTGAGTTGCATGTAATATTACAGTATAGTTATTTAGGTTGGTAAACCCGAAATGTGGAAAGTTGAACTTGAAAACATGGTCGCCATTGCTATAAGTACGACAAAACGCATTATCGCGCAAAAAAATCATTTAATCAATGTAATTAAATATGGAATTAATATTAAATATCAAACCTACTAGGGTTGATATAGTAGTGAAATTAAAAATAAATATAATAGTTTTAAATACTATATGTATAATTTGTGTTCAAGTAATTTACAATAAAAAAAGTGAAGGCAATTTTTATTTGAAAGAGGTTATTGACTGACATCTTGTGACTTCTTCTGATATTCAAATCCATTAACAAAATGTATTTTGATAAAAATAAGCTGTAGAAGTATTACTTTTATAACAGAATTAATGGAGGATGGAGTTTGCGCAATGCCGTATTTCTGTTTATAGCCGGTTAATTCATTGTGAACATTATTGTACATATTTATTGATATTAAATGTAAACCAGCAGAGTTCATTAAGTGTGTAGTGGCATTTGTTTCTGCACTGCAGGTACGGCGTTGTGTTTAATATTATGAATGGTGGGGATTAGAGGTAATAAAAGCGTTGTTAAATGTAATTTGTTGGCGGGCTGCAAGTAATCTTGGTCGCTTGAAATTTTGATGTAGCTCCCGGATTGTGAAGGGAGCTTCACGTATGCACAGGCAAATGATGAGAGCACTGGCATACATAAGTGATGGCAACTTGGATTTCAACCTATGGTCCGCAAAATGTACGCTGCATTGATTTATGACTATGAAACTATTATATATATTATATATATATATATATATATATATATATATATATATATATAATTCTTTTGTACATGTGTTTGTCACTCTACTCCTTCTAAACGTCTGATTGATTTTGATGAGGTTTTTGTGTGTGTCTGATTGGGTCTCTCGATTGTTTAGATTCGCAATTGGACCCTCTAAAACAATTAGGTGTAGGCGTTCACATGAAGTGAAAATTTAAAAATCGCTCTAGCGGTCACAATATTCGATGTTCACAACGAAACTCAGTATAACCTATTAAAATAAACCGAGGTAGGTATTATCAAAAAAAATGAGCGAAATCCGACAATTAGAACTGGAGGTTTAGGCCTATTGGTTTATTAGAAACTCTAAATTAAAAGCTGCCTAAACGACTGGACCGATTTTGATGATTTCTTTGTGTGTGATTGAGTGGGTCCCTGGGTGGTTTAGATTCATAGTTGGATTCGGTAGGTGGCGATGCGATCGGTTTATAGGAATTTTCGTGTCAGATGTGTAATCAATTGCATTATCGACATTCCGCGCGACAACAATGTGATGTCATCATGCACGCTTCTTGAGCCACAACAGATGACAGCGAAGGTTTTTTTTTGCGAACTTATTAATTAGTGAATTTTATAGTAAAAAAAAAAGTAAGTTATATTTTATAGTCCGGCCATGACACGAGAAATGAACGTTCGGGCAGGATAAAGTCTGCTGGGTCCTTTAATATATATATCCATCTATAGTAATTCATGCTGCAGAGGGCAGGTCCTTCACTGCAATCATAGCATTTTAATGCAATGCTTTGCAGCTTTATTGGGGAATTGTAGGTGTGGTAGCTTCCCGTTGCTTTTCACACCGGTGATGGATGATGTTGAAGATGAGATTACAATGATAAGGATGATGGCCATATGATTTCGGGGACCATTTGGACCTTAAAGTTTTTCTGACGACATTGTCTTACAGGTGAGGAAAAATTCCGATAAAAACCTCATCCAGAAAAACTGCCCGGCCGGGGATCGAACCCGGGCCCGCTGCATGACAAGGCAGCACGCTCCCTCGAGACCACAGCGGTGGATATATATATATATATATATATATATATATATATATATATATATTTATTTATTTATTTATTTAATGTATCACCATCATTCATCGTTATGATCTTGCTTTTTTGATGCTAGACTATTATGTTGACATTTTCGTCCTAAATAAAAATTCTAAGATTACATGGAAACAAACTGTTCTCACAGAAGCTAAAAAGATGGGAAAGACTTGGAATGAGATCAAGAATAGAGTCAGATGAAGTTTTCTGAGAGCTCTGTGTTCCAGCAGGAATGATGGGAATATTGATTTTGATTGATTGAATGCTGGACATTCCCCTAAAATTATATAACTAGAATATACTCTTTACAAAATATATTCATACGATCCATTTCAGGTGTCTCACTCAGGGATCAAATTCGAACTGAAGACGTTACTGATGTAAAGTATCCTCGGAATCAACATTCAGCATCTACCTTTACTTATGGATGAGAAATCAAGTTGACCACCATTTGAATCCATTATCTGCCCAATTTCAGTGTCAAATTCTACTGTATGAGTTAATTCTCTGTTTAATTTGCTTACTTTTTAACTTCAGTTTAATTTATACAGATCTATTTATATTTACTTATAATTTAATAGTTTTTTCTGTGTATTATTTTTCATCAGGCCTATCGGTATGTATTATTTTTTCTGTATTATTTAACCCATTCTCCCTCACCTGCAGTCGTAAAGCTTCAAGTAACGAATCTGCTATTAAAAATAATAAATATTAGTTTTGAAAGCCTTAGAGCCAACAATATTAATCTGAATGGTTGATTGGAAAAACAAGACCTTAACGCCTTAACTCTGGCAGTTAAACATTTGTTATTGTTAGTTATTTTTGTTTTTACTATTGTTTCTGTCATTATTATTATTGTTTCTAGGAATATTCCACAATAATGTGTTTCTTCTTGAACTCAAAGTGATTTGTCGCCAGAGATTCCTATCTAAAGCATCCTCTTCGCTCAAATCTCTAACTTCTATACTTCTCCTCACTCCACTTATCAAAACATTCTAGAGATCTGCATCTTCCACTTCTTCAATTAGGCTTCCCATTCAAGGATCTTCTTTGATATTCTGTTTTCTATATTCCATTCTTATGAGGTTTGTCCATATCATTTCAGATGTTTTTCTTCTATTTTTCTAATATGTTTCTTTCAACTTACATAATTTCCCTTATTGTGCTGTTTCTGACTTTATCTCTTTTTGAAAATATTGTCGATCGTCTCCAAAAATTCATTTCAATTATTATTATTATTATTATTATTATTATTATTATTATTATTATTATTATTATTATCATGAAATATTTTCTATATTTTTAGATTGTAGACTGTTTCAAAGTCTCATTTCACGCTATGCCTCTTCTTCAGATATCATTCCTTTACTCTTATCTGATGAAAATATTCGGTTATTTTTAATAATATTTAAAAAAAATATTGATTAGGTTGTGCTTGCGTCCTATTGTGAACTGTGCTTCACACTACCTGTTGTGTTGCAAGACATTTTGGGCTGCACGATTATGAGTTGTTCATTAATAACACACAGAAACTCTTGCCGTCTGAATTTAAATTATTCAATTTACTTCCCGAGAGCTTGTATCTCCATGGTCCTGTTTTCACAGTAAACCTATAATGCGAATCGGCATGTAGATTTCAAGTGGATGGGATTTTAAGGAGGACTATTTAACTCATGCCCCAAATGGGAGTCAATGACCAATCACATTTCAATGATTTTTTATTTACAATCAATCACAGTCATTTTTAACTCGATTTTATCAGTTTCATTTTATCACTGAAAAATCAAGCTCCTCCTTTTTAACATTATGAATAGGTTATAACATTATTTTCCAGAGACGGCATGTGGCTACCAGATTGCATATATAGTGCAGGAATTTTAACAAAAAGTGTTTGCGGGAGATAATATAGAAACATTTGTAGTAATTGATTATACCACAAAAAAAAACATTTGCACTTTTTTAAACGTATTTCTTCCCAGAAAAATATAATTGACATATTTACATCATAAGACATCGGAAATTAATTAATGTACAATTTGATGTGTTTCATTTTTTCTCCACTAGGGTGCACTCTTACAATATTGAGATCCTTTGGCAATAAATAATATGATCTGGTTGCAGTGATAAACAAGTGAAACATAACGTTTCTCATTTGTTTTCAAACATTGCCGTTTACATTAAATATATAAATATTTTAAAATAACTATATTTAAATAATGATTTGTGAGTAAACAACTTAATTTTATTCGTTAAATAGTCCTAACAAATGCCACTCTTGATTTCCAAATTCTCTAGATAAATTCACTCCTACTTCGCGAGTTGTGAATTTATCGATAATTTAGAAATCACTCGTGGTATTACTTACGATGATGTAGTACTATTGGGCGATAGCGAAGAGATAATAAAGGCCAAAACGCACACGCTATTGAGTGATACTAAGAAATTGGGACTGGAAGTAAATATCTATAAAACTAAATATATGGTAACACATAGAAATACATTATATTATAGAAATGGACAGCTGATGACAAAAGGAGGGAAATTTTGGGGAAGTGGCTGAATTAAAATACCTAGGAACAATAATCGCAGATAGGAATGGGATGCACAAAGAGATTAAACATGGGTTCAATTCTGGAAATGCGTACTATTATGCATTACAAGCATTCTTGGCACTTCAACTCCTTTCAAAAAACGTTAAACTGAAAATATATAAAGCTGTTATTCTACCAGTTATATTACATGAATGCCAAACTTGGACTCTTACTTTAAGGGAGGAAAGGATATTACGAGTATTTGAGAAAACAGTTCTTAGGAACATTTTTGGACCAAAGAGAGATTAACAGATAGGTGAATGGAGAAGACTACTAAACAGTGAACTACATGGTCTTTATAGGAATCCAGATATAATATGAACAGTTAAGTCTCATAGACTGCGATGGGCAGGACATATGACACGAATGGGTAATGAAAGGCGTGCATGGAATCTTCTTGTAGAAAAACCCGAGAGAAGACGCCCAGTTGGTAGACCAATAATGAGGTGGGAGAATAGCATTTACTATGATTTGAGGGAAGCAGATTATACAGGGAACGATTGGAAACCATTAACTCAGGATAGGGATGTATGGAGAACTTATGTCCGCGCGGCCATGAACGTACGGGTTCGATAGTACCAGTAACTAAGTATACAGTATACTTATAAGGTCTAGTGGGCAGAGCTTCGTGAGGTCCCGAATTCGATTCATTGGTCAGATCACAGGAATTTTTCCTTACAAGGAATTATTCCTTAAAAGGAATTATTCCTGTGATGACAAGATCAAGGATGAATTCTATGAAGAATTAGAATGCTTATTTGATAGCCTTTCACGATATCATATGAAAATTGTCTTAGGAGATTTTAATGCAAAAGTGGGGCGGGAAGATATATTCAAACCAACAATAGGCAAATTCAGACTTCATGAAGATAGTAACGATAATGGGGTTAGGTTAGTCACCCTCGCCACATCAAAGAATCTCACTGTTAAGAGCACAACATTTCAGCATAAGGATATTCATAAATACACCTGGACATCTCCAGATGGCGAAACTCGGAACCAGATAGATCATGTATTAGTGGATAAACGCTGGCAGTGTAGCATCATCGATGTTAGGTCAGTTAGAGGGATAGACTGCAAGTCGGATCATCATCTGGTCAGGGTGAAAATTAGACAACGGCTATCGCTTATGAGAGGAACAAACGCTAAAGATGATTCTGTAAAGTTTGAATTAAAAAACTTGAAAAATGATGAAATGCGGCAAGAATACCAAATCAAAATTGCTAATAGATTTGAAGTACTGGAATCTTCAGATGACAATGTGGCAAACGAAGAAGAAACTGATATAAATAAAGAATGGGAGGCTATAAGAGATACTATTAAATTGTCAGCATCAGAAAGCATTGGTTGTTTAAAAAAGAGACAAAACAAGAAATGGTTTGATGAGGAATGTGCCGACGTTGTAAAGAAAAGAAAGCTAGCAAAAATGAAATGGTTACACGAGCCAAATGACATAAATTTAGAGCAATTGGGTAGTATTAGACGGGAAACCACTAAGTTACTAAAGAGTAAAAAGAGGGAATATTTGAGAGAGAAGATTAATGATCTTGAAATGAACGAAAAAAATAGGAACATTTAGAGAATTATATCAGGGAATTAGTATAGAGAAGAAATGGGTTTCAGGCTAGAACAAACATAATTCGGAACGAAAATGGGGATATGATTTCAGATTCCAGGAGTATATTAAATAGATGGAAAAGTTACTTTAATCAGCTATTAAATGTACATACAGAACAAGACATTGAGGAGGATAATTTACAGACAGCAGAAATGCTAGTCGCAGAACCAAGTGCGTTAGAGGTTGAAATGGCGATTGAAAAATTGAAGATGTATAAAGTAAACAGGTTCATATGAGATCCCAGCAGAACTGATAAAATCAGGGGGAGAAAAATTGATGGATAAGGTACGCTGGTTGCTTAGTATGATTTGGGAAAAAGAAGCTCTTCCAGATGAATGGAAAGAATCAATTATCGTACCAATTTATAAGAAAGGAGATAAAACTTATTGCAACAACTACAGGGGCATCTCATTACTTTCAAATTCCTACAAAATTCTAACAAATATATTAGTCAGCAGACTTACTCCCTATATTGATGACATTCTAGGAGATCATCAATGTGCATTTAGAAGAAACAGGTCTACAATAGATCAGATTTTAGTATAAGACAGATTTTAGAAAAAAAATGGGAATATAATGGTACTGTACATCAACTATACGTAGACTTCAAAAAAGCATATGATTCAATTAAGAGAGAGAAGTTATATAGTATCCTGTTGGAGTTCGGAATTCCTAAAAAGTTAGTTAGACTTATACGAATGTGTCTAAATGGCACAAAGAGTAGGGTGCGTGTTAGGCAAACAGTTTTCGGATACTTTTGAAATCCAGAATGGGTTGAAGTAAGGAGATGCACTATCTCCGCTACTATTTAATTTTGTACTAGAGCATGCCATTAAATCTTTAGAGAATTAGGACGGCTTACAACTCAATGGTATTAATAAGCCGTTAGTTTATGCTGACGATGTAGTACTATTGGCCGATAGCGAGAAGATACTAAAGGACAACATGCACACATTATTAAGTAACACTAAGAAATTAGGACTGGAAGTAAATATCAATAAAACTATATATATGGTCACACGTAGAAATACATTATATAATGGAAATGGACAGCTAATGACAAATGAGGGAAATTTTGAGGAAGTGGCTGAATTCAAATACGTAGGAACAATATTCACAAATAGGAATGAGATGCACAAAGAAATTAAACATAGGCTCAATTCTGGAAATGCGTGCTATTATGCATTACAGAGACTTTTGATGTCCCAACTCCTTTCAAAAAACGTTAAGCTGAAAATATATAAAACTATTATTCTATCAATTATATTATGTGGATGCGAAACATGGACTCTTACTTTAAGGGAGGAAAGGAGATTACAAGTATTTGAGAATAAATGACCCAAAAAAAATACCCTAAGGAAAATTTTTGGGACCAAAAGAGAGATGAACAGACAAGGTGAATGGAGAAAGACTACATAACAGTGAACTACATGGTCTTTATGGGAAGCCAGATATAATAAGAACAGTTAAGTCTCGTAGACTGCGATGGGCAGGACATGTTGCACGTATGGGGAATGAAAGTCTTGCATGGAAGCTTCTTGTAGGAAGGCCAGAGGGAAAACGCCCAGTTGGTAGACCGAGAATGAGGTGGGAGAGTAACATTAACTATGATTTGAGGGAAGTAGATTATACAGGGAATGATTGGAAAACATTAACTCAGGATAGGGATGTATGGAGAGCTTATGTCCGCGCGGCCATGAACGTACGGGTTTGATAGTGCCAGTGAGTAAGTAAGTAAGATCGGAAATGATTGGAAATTTAGGTTAAGTTTAGGTTTAATGACTCTTTGCCTCTTCTGGTGCTTCGTTTTACCCATCATGTTATCGGGTAACGTAACGCTTCCTTCCAGGCACTCCAAAGTTCACAAGTGGGTTTAAATTTCGCCAATGGGAGGAGAGAATGCCATAAATGTCTCAAACTTCATTTGTGGATTTCATAAAAAAAATTAAAATGTTGTGGTCATGTAAGAATAATGACAAAACAAATTCGCAAGAAAAAATACTAAAATGGGTGCCACTTGGTAGAAGAAGAAGAAGACGGCCAAAAACAACATGAATTGATGGTATTTTGAACAGCATGAGGGGAGACAAGATTGGACGATGTAGATTGGAATGACAGAGAGATGTGGAGGAGAATGACAGTACACTAATTGGGTGCAGGAAGATGTTGTGAAGCCTTTTATATAAATTTTGTTTATGGTAATTTTCGGTGTATACTTAGATAGGATCGGTGAAAAGTTGTAAAAAATTCAAAAAATATTTTCATGGGAACAATCATAATGGCTTTATCCCTTCAGAATTCGTTCGGAGACATGAATATTGGCAATATATACTACTGACATGCACACACAAATCCTACAGTAGAGTCGATGTAAAATCTGGTAGCGAATTAGGCTTTTGATCAGCTGATTAGTTGCTTTACTATTTTCTGTCGAGCCTAAGAAAGACACTTGAGTAAAATAAATGGGCGGGTAATCCACGAATCACATGACTGCTGCAGTTACTGCGATTCGTTTATGTCCAAAGTACAGTTCAGCGGAAGCGAAAAATAGATCATGTACTTGATTAATATATAATTACGTATTTAAAGTTATTTATGTTAACTATAGTTAATCAGAATACAGTATATAGGGCCTACATACATATTTCTTCGAAGGTCGGAGGCTAATTAAAATTCGCTTTTGTTTGAAAGTGAACGATTCTTGAGAAGACGTTGAATGTCAGTTACAAATATGGCGGCTGTCGGGTAGTTTACGTTAACTTAACTCAGTGATAAAATGTGTGATCAAAATTATTAGAAGCACAATGGGAAATTGTTAAAGAGTGGTGAAAAACGATGTTAAATGTATTTTGTAAGTTTATGGAGCTTAGTCCTGGCAATGTAATGAACGGTATAGTGCATTAATTTATCGGCTTACAAACAGCTGACAGAGTTCGCCTGCACTCTTACACGTGCTGCACGGAGTAATACATTCGGAAGTTAAATGTTAAAGTATGCTTCTTACGTTGGACAGATAATAACAGTGGTTGTCGCCAAGGTTAACGGGACATCATACACACGTCACATTTAGAGAGGATGTTACTGTATTGCCTTGTACTACTACCAGGGTTCTCTCGTTTTTTTTTCATAAGTAATGCCACGAGTGATTTCCAAATTATCGATAAATTCACGACTCACGAAGTGAGGAGTGAATTTATCTAGAGAATTTGGAAATCAAGAGTGGCATTTGTTAGGACTATTTAACGAATAAAATTAAGCTGTTTACTCACAAATCATTATTTAACTATAGTTATTTTAAAATATTTATATATTTAATGTAAACGGCGATGTTTGAAAACAAATGAGAAACGATAGGTACGCTTCTACTGCTTCTTTGTTTATCACTGCAACCAGATCATACTATTTATTGCCAAAGGAACGCAATATTGTAAGAATGCTCTCTAGTGGAGAAAAAATGAAACACATCAATCT
Source organism: Diploptera punctata (assembly GCA_030220185.1). Lineage (NCBI taxonomy): Eukaryota > Metazoa > Arthropoda > Insecta > Blattodea > Blaberidae > Diploptera > Diploptera punctata. The sequence goes on along the minus strand of JASPKZ010000030.1, from coordinate 310,812 downwards.
GTATATTAATTCATTTTTGATGTCGTATGATGTAAATATGACAATTATATTTTTCTCGATTATTACCTGGGAAAAAATACATTTAAGAAAGTGCAAACAGTGGTTTCTTTTTTTGGTGGTATAATCAATTGCTACAAATGTTGACATGTAAGCACTATTATATACAATCTGGTAGCCGTATTTGTTATAGGCTCAGTCACTGCAAAATAACGGTCAGACCTGTTCAGAATATTAAAAAGGAGGAGCTTTGTTTAATATATGATAATCCTAACACTGATAAATATTTCGTGAAACACGACTCTGATTGGTTGTAAAACAGAAATCATTGAAACGTGATTGGTCATTGACTCCCATTTGGGGCATGAGTTAAATAGTCAATATAATCTCTAACGTTAATAATTGTTTCTCTGATTTGCGAATTATTGATCGTCTTCCGACTCCTCCGCGGCATTATGACACTTAAATTCACAGATAACACCACACTGTAATAGTACTACAACTGATTCGTCCATCACGCAAGACCGTACTGACTTGACAACGCCGCTTTGTATTGTAAACCATGTGCAGCGGTCCCACCAAAAATCGGGTAGGTGTGGCCACAGCGGATTTTAAAACGGCTCGATTGTAAAGGCTATCTGCTCTTAAAGTGATCCTCATCAAAACAAAACCGCGTGACCTGCTCGCTTTTCATTGGTTATGGAGACCGACGTACGATATAGGGCAATAAGTATGCGAAAAAGTAGTTCCCTTCATTAAATTAAAAATATGTCCTCTAAATATAATGAATATTCTACGTGAATTAAAATAATATTCAAAACATAGAAAATATTGTAAAATATACCTAATCAACAATTACAACAGTTTATTACTTATGAATGATGCATTTGATACATGCTTCAGTCGATTCTGATGCAACAAAATGGCTGAAAGTGTTGAGTCTTCTGTTGCTATGTCGATATATAAATTTTTAAAACACAAGTCTATAAAACCTTTGACTAGTGCTCAAAAAACAGTTATTTTAAATGTATTTCAGAAGTTCAGTAAAAAATCTCATCAACTTTCTTGTATTCTACCCCATTCAATGATCACATTCTTATATACTTCACATGTGCTCTCTGTCAATGTAACAGTAATTATGGCGCGAATGGCGGAAGGATACAATTGGCGTTTGTTTATGTTAGGATCACTCTAAGAGCGGATAAGGTATAGATGCGATACAACCGAAGATTCTCAAGCATCTGTAAATAAATGGAAATAAAAAAGAAAGAAAGCTTAAGATCTAGGAGACAAGTTGTTGAATTGTAGATGTTGCGATTATATCAAATGAAGTGTTAACATCTTAAAAATATTACTCTAGAGCTCAGTGTACAAAGTGCTGATGAATTGGAGCAGAAGAATGAAACTAGTAAGAAGTAATGTTTGCTGAGCCTGTAGTAGCTTTAAGTAGACACTTAGCGACTGTTGGACAACGCATTAGGTTAATTTACTTACGTTTTCTATTAATATCATTAATGGAAATGAAAATAAATGGCAAAGCTCACGTTAATGAGATTACTGCTGACATGTTAAAGTAATGTATGTTCCCTACAAAACCGCATTACATTCCTCAAGTGGTCACCGAATTCCAAGCTTGTTCCAGAAATCCTTTTCATTGCATCACACCGACTGTAATCAAAGCAGGTGCTTTCATCTTTTAACACACAAACTTCTGAATATAACAGTAATGTATTACAATAAATATTATTAATTATAATAGTATTATCGCCTCACTATGATGCTTAACAAGTGGCTCGCTTTGTTTCCCCGCAGCTGTTATATGTTATTAAAATACAAAGATCCCCACTTCCGCGACTACCACGATGTTGCCACATTGCTATTCTTCCCTCAGTTTCAATTAAAACTAGGAACGTGGAACAGTCGATCCAGTTTTAAAATTGTATGCTGTAATTAATCGTTATAATTATAAGTGATTTATTTTGATATGTGGCTCGAATAATAATACAATATCTGCATATTGCATTTGTTTAATATATAAGTGATTTCAACATGTGGCGACCATGGGAAAATATTTCAGACCGAACAGTTAATAATAATAATAATAGTAATAATAATAATAATAATAATAATAATAATAATAATATTTTCAGCATGATATATGGATATTAAATGTATGTAGACCTACAAGTTATATAATGTAGGAATTAAATTATTTAATAAATAAATACATAATTTTAATATTAAAAGTTAAACAATACCAAATAATAACATAAAAATTAAACAATAACATAAATATAATCAATGTCTTCTGTCATTGTGTAATAAACGCCCATAACGCTATGAGAAACGTGACAACACCGCATGTCAAGCATTGCCGAGCGGCACCCGCTTTTATATAAGCTGTTAACCATTAGAGTGAGGCAATAATAATTACTCTGCTGCATACTTATTATTTATTTATTTAGCCTATTGGAGTTAAAGTCACGTGGCCTTCTCTTCCACTCACCAGGACAAACATAAGTTACATTAACATATAAAAATCACAATAATATTAGATACTAAACGATTACACAAGCCTGAATTTTAAAACTTTTTCTCAGATTATTTATTTAAAATAGGTGTTTCTAAATCAACGTTTTACACTGATTCAGAAATGATTTCCATTTTTGTCTATCAGTCAGGTTTTTACACAAAATAAGAATTTATATTTCCACGATTTTAGCTACTATAAGCACAAATATATTCAAACTTCATTTCACATAAGATAAATATTTGTTAAAAACACATGTTAAAAAATACTGTACAGAACTATCCTAATAATTTCGTGACAACTTTGTAACAAAACAGAAAGCAAATGGTGTTCCATTAATTTTAAAACCTTCTCTTCTTTGACTTACTTGAAGTTCCTCCATATTTAATCTCCCTCTTCAAACATCCAACAGTAGTCGGCCATCATAGTTTCATTCCATGTTCCTTGGTACCATCTCTCTATCTCTTTAATATCCTGGTGAAAAACGTTCACCTTGCTCTTCACTATAATTTCCCAGATTTTTGGGAAAGTAGTCTCTCAAATACTCCCTGTTTTTACTCTTTAGTAACCTGGTGGTTTCTCGTCTAATACTACCCAATTGCTCTAAATTTATCTCATTTGGCTCATGTAACCATTTAATCTTTGCTAGATTTCTTTTCTTTACAATTTCTGTACATTACATATCAAACCATTTCTTGTTTTGCCTCTTTTTTATATAACCAATGCTTCCTGATGCCGAAACAGTTTTTTTTTAATTTATACCAGTCCTTAAATATTCTATATACTTTTTCAAATCTATATTTTTCGATTTACTGGTAATAGAAAATGAACCGCAGCATTCGCCGCTTCTTCATCAAAATTAATTATATCTGTGATTAATATGCAGTCTCAAACTGTTATTTAAAATGTCTGCCACTAATGTAGACAACAATAAAAATTGCAGTTGTTTTATCAACATTCCCTTGCTATCAAACAATCGAACTCTTCAAACCAAGATCAACCAAGATATAAATTCACACGCAACATAAAAATTAAACATAATTATTAGTGTAGGAGTGAATAAAATTATATACGCAATTCGGGAAGTAAGTATATTACTAGTCTCGCTAAAGCTCGGGCTCAAACACGTCCTCGACTAGTAATGTACTACTTACTTCCCTTGTTGCTTACGTAAGTATTGGGTAATAGGTAGTGTGACGAGGCTGGATATAAAGGTTAATAATGTACTGATGGGATCATTTGCCTGATTTTTGTGTATCAGAGAGTCTAAGAAAATAAGTAAAATAATTGGAAACAAATTGCTTAAGTAGAAATAATCCATTGGTGATTTCCTATAGTTATAGAAGGATTAAGATTGGTATAATTGTATTGTTCTTGTTTGAATATTGAATTCTGGAAGATGAAATTGCATTTATAATTAAGATAGTATAAAGAATAGTTCAGAAATAGAATGTATTAGTTTAATGGTTGTCGGAGGTACTGTGTAGACTAACAAGGGAACTGTCAACCATCGCATGCCGAAACCTACCATGAAATTACTTCCAGAGAAGCGTTGTAATGTACAAAGGTCATGTTCAAAAAAATTATCTGCCTTTTTTAACTGCAAGAAACTAAAAACCAGCGATAAACCTCTCATTTAAAATATAAGGAAGTAATACAATTCATGAATTGATAGATAACCATCACAACCTGGCGTCTGCACCGCGTCCTGCCTCACTACACTCAACTATTACTCCACCTGCTCCGTACAGTGGGCTTCCATTGCTGGATTCCTGCTTCGATTTCTGTGTCTTGCAGTTGAAATGTGTATTTTTTTGGCACGACCTTAGTACATAACACCACTATTATGGGGGAAATTTCGACGTACCTTTCAATATGCAATGGTTGACAAATCCCTTGTGAGCATATTGCTTAGTATATCGAACTTATGATCCAATTTTGATGACTTACGGAATGTATTTTTTTTTAATTAAATTGTATGGATATTGTTTCATTGCGTGAAAAGATCATGGCGGTAACTAGAGTCATGTTTAAATTTCGGCTTTCAGGTAAACTCCCAGCTTTAATGATCGGAATTAGCTGATTTTTGAGATTTTTTTTTCGGTTTATTTCAATAGCATATACCAAGTACCGTTACGAAATGTCGAAAACTGTGGCCGCAAGAGAGATTTTTTAAATTTCGTTTACGATGAACCCCCACTCTTAACCCTTAAATTCGTAATGTATCCTTTTGGATACATCAGTTGGTTCAATTAATCTAATATTTTAAATAAATCAGAGGAAAACGAACAGAAAGAAACCATTTAAATGAGTGTCTAATTATACACTGTAACTAATAATAACAGTTATAGAAGATTCCTTTTTCACTGCGGTCCGCCACATTCAAATAACTAACAGAAGAAATTTGTGTTTTGCCAATTTAAGGGTTAATGGTCCTAATTTGCTGGATAACGATTCTGTACTTAATTTTCTTAATCAAGTTATATATATGCAGAGTTTTGTTTTAAAAAATAAAAATTGCTGCCGCTAGAGGTTTTAATTTTTTATGGTTACTATTTTTTTTTATCTATAAGTAGGACCAAATTATATAAAACTGTTATCCTCCCAGTTATATGGATGCGATACATTTTCACTAACTTTAAGGGAGGAGAAAAAATTATGAGTATTTGGGAATAATGTTCTTAGGATACATTTTGACTAATGAGAGACTATAGAGAAGCGAATGGAGAAGACTACATAACGGTGAGCTACATGATCTTTATAGGAAACCAGAAATAATAAAACAGTTAAGTGTCGTAGTCTGCGATGGGCATGACAAGTGGCATGAATGGGGAATGAGGGAGAGGCATGGAAGCTTCTTATAGGGAAACTAGAGGGAAAATGCCCAGTTGGTAGACCAAGAGGGAGGTGGAAGAAAAACATGAACCATGATCTGTGGGAAGTAGATTACACGGTCCTCCGGGAGGGACTTTAAGCCGTGGGTCGCGAGTCTGAATACTTTCAGGCTAGTAAAAGATCCTTAAGCCTGAATAAAGAGGGCCTCTAAGCACAATTTACCGACATCAACGTCCTAGTAATACCTTAGTTGTTAGATGTTTCACTGGGTCGGTGTGTTGACCGCAAGCCATCCATGACATATATGAAGCAAATAAGGTAACTAAAAATTAACTTGGTCTAGTAACTTCTTACAAAGGAGAGGCCATGGCTCAAATGGGTTACGCCATTATAGTTAAAGAGATAGGTAGATATATCGCTTATACAGGGGTTGATTGGTAAACAATAGCTCAGGATAGGGGTGTATGGAGAGCTTATGTCCGCGCGGCCATGAACCTATGCGTTCTATAGTGCCAGTGGGTTAGTTAGTAAGTAGAATCGATAGAGATTTGTGAAACGTTTACAAAACATATTTTTACGAGAACAATTTCTACACATTATATATTACTTTGCAATTCGCTAATATTATGTCATGGCTCTAGCCTATTCAACTTGTGATTTTCAGCTTTCTGTGTTTGTGCATCCCTTAGAGACTGTTAATGAGTGAAACTGGGTTCAGATTGGAAAGGATTATTTCAGGATCACCGACTCCCATTGCATCACACGGAAACATTTGTCGGAATATGAAGTTTCAATACGTTCTGAATTATCTCACTGAATAACTATTCTCCAGTTTGCAAACTCTATTCCAACTGAGTGTTTCATTTTTAATTAAATATCTAGTGAGGGTAACGTAGTCTAGTGGTTACAACACTTCCATCTGTTAGGATTAAGAAACTCTAAATTTTCTCATAAGATGGATAGATAATTGGACTTGTAGCCCATATTGTATCCAGATTTACCTATTTGTGCTTCTAATTTCATTCTCTCATTTTTTATTTATTTATTTTTCTGATAGAGTTAAGACCGTAGGGTCTTTTCTTCCACTTCATCAGAGTTAAACTATACACCTCATCATCATCATATATAGTCCTACAGACCTGTTAGTCCTAGCCGTGTGGACCGGCCCGTGCAGAATTTGCGAGGCGCGCAATTCATCTCTTCCACAGCTCTGCATCGCGCGTCTCTTAATTCCTGTTCCTTACAAGGTCATCCTGGACATCACCTAACCACATTAATTTGTATCTTCCAACTTCTTCTTTTACTACTTGGTTCAGCATCGAGTAATATTTTAAGAATTCTGTTATTGTTCCATCCTGATGAGGAGCCCAGCCACTACAACGACCATCGTGATGCTTATATCAGTGACCATATTTGCGTCCTTGTATAATACTTGTAAATCATAGTTGACCTGACTATCTGTAAAATCCCTTGATGATAACAGGGGGATAATAGTTTTTTAAAAGATTTTTTCCTTTCCCAGGGGTTTAAAATAGTTCTTGCTCGTTCTAACTTACACATAAATAACCATCAATGGATGATATATACGGTTGATTATTAATACATAACTGGCAATAGGCCTTACCATCAAGGTAGTGCGTTGACAAGGCATAACATAATAATAATCTACGGTAAATCGTATTAGTAGATTAACTAAGTTGGCTTGGTAAAGAAAGTTGTAAAATATATAGGAGTAATGAAAGTATACATGAAATACGTTTATATATTAAATTGTCTAAGGAAGTTCCTTTATTATTTAAATAATATCTCTCTAAAATACAATTTAAGAATATCTACATCTAGAACAAAAATATTAGCTCTGAAAAGAAAATGTGCAATAAGAACAAAAATAATGATAAACAATGTAATTATAAACCAAGTTCAGAATTTTAATTATTTGGGATGTCATTTAGGCAATGACAGAAATTTATATAAACACACTAAAATACAACGATTCAATTATCTATGTGGCACAATTAAACGCACTTTATTGAATAAGACTAGAAAATAAAATATTTTGAAGTTTTACAAAGTATTGGCAGTTCCATCTCTTATCTGTGGATGTGAAACCTGGACATTAACAAAGGCAGATAATAAACAAATAGAGGCTGCTGAAATGAAGATGTTGAGAGCAATAACAGGATTCCAAAGGACCGATAAATAGAAAAACGAAGATATAAGAACAGAACTTAATATATTTAATCTCTGTGAAAGAATAAAATATTATCAAAATGCTTATCTTCAGCACGTATTATGAATGAATGAACAGTGCGTACCAAGAAGAATGTATAATTATAAACCAAAAGGGAGAAGAATGTTGGGAAGAACATTGAAGTAATGGAAGGACCAATTCGACCTATAATTAGATCGGAACAGGCCATTGGGCTTAATCCTTGTTGTTGATGATGATTATGATGATGATGATGAAATAGAGAGGCCTTTTTTAACTGTTTTTGAGCTGGACAATCCTTAATGTACGAGGGAAGGGAATTCCAGAGTTGGGTGGGTGAAACAAGGAAGGATGAGGAATAGTGAGATGTTTGATGTAGAGGAACAGCTAGAGTTGAATTTTCTTTCGATCGTGTGTTTACGTTATGGTGGTAAGATAGTGAATGGAAACGAGAAGGAATATAAAGGGATGATGAGGTGGGCAATGTGTTGTATAAGAAGCAGAAGCAATGTATATTTCGCCTGTCTTCCAATCGGACCCAAGACTGCGTTTCAAATACTGCAGTTATATGATCTGATTTACAGAGGTTGCATATATAACGCACAACTCGTTGCAGTCTTTGTCCGAATTGTGATACTCGATATTCGAAATGCGGCATAATCAAAGTTGTATCTTATTTTTTTCAATGAAGAAAGAATGAATTTTTTCAAACGTTCTAGGGAATGAAATATTGAATATATTTTTATAAGTTTATCTTAAATTATGAAATATATATACAGTCAATATGCCCATTTCACCAATTAATGTTTAAAAAGGTCAACAAGTTTCCACAGCCAAGCTGTCATTCTCAAGACCAGATATTGACTGATATTGAGTCAATATCTGGTCTTGAGAATGACAGCTTGGCTGTGGAAACTTGTTGACCTTTTTAAACATTAATTGGTGAAATGGGCATATTGACTGTATATATATTTTAATATTTGATCACCAAGAAGATCACTTGTGTATTAAATTAAATTATGAGTTTTATTTTCATTATTTTTTTTCCATTTTCTATTTTGCCACTTTCATTCATTAAATTTAGAATACCCTCAAGACATATTTCATTAAGGCAATTTATTGCAGGCCGTTCACCCTTGCTTTCTAGTGATAACGCCGTTACCTCGTATGCAGCGGGCCAGGGTTCGCTTTCCGGTCGGGACAAGTTTCGTGGAGGATGTTTTTTTCGGGATTTTTCCTCACCTACAAAACAAATCTCATAGGAAACTTTATGACCCAAATTGTCTCCGAACATCATCTGGTCATCACAATCATCCGTATCATATTCGCCTTGGTTTAATATAAATTTATGATTGAAATTTGTTTCTTGTCTTAAATGTTCGTGTTGTCACAGAGGTGGCCGTGGCATTGAGCTGATCGCTCATTCAGAGAGGCCCTCCATGTCTTTGCGTGGTCAAAAAAAAAAGTGTGTGATCTAGAGTTTCAAATTATCTCCCTACAGATAGTATTCATGTAAGGCTCGGGTGGCGTGAGCCACGTAAAGTAGGAGCCTACAAGGGAGAGGTTAAAATAAGGCAGAGAGAAATTTAGAATAAATAATTATACACTTTGAACAGGAAATTTATTGTATTTTTAGTGGTGTTGTTTGTGTATTAAAATAATCCTGAGAGCTATACCGACTATAGGACATCCCTTGCATGGCAGGTCAATCCTGGTTGTCCAGGTTGAGGCTGAACTAGGATTGACAACTCCACACTGTAAAAAAATTACTGTTGAGAAATCTAAAGAAATAATAACTTGAAGTACCGATTTAAGATGATATAAAGAAAAGATAATAAAAGGACCTGACAATTAAGAACTGGAGAAGTGTCGATTTGAGTAGAGAACACTATCATAGAGTTCTGAAGAAACAATGCCATGTAGGTCTGTCGTGCCAATGATAACGGTGATGATGAATTTATTGCTCTATTAATGTAGGCCTAATTAATTTACTTCACTTACATATACAGGGTGCTCCAAAACTCTTTGTTCAAATGAATACCAGGAGGTAGAGAACACAAAATATATTTCGATAAGGAAATTATGATCTCAGAAGTCAACTTATAATATTAGGGACTTGCCACAGGAAAGTATTTTTTTGTCAAAAATGGCCCAGGTTTGTCTTTCGACATTCCTGGATTCTCTCCTGGCATGGGCTACTTGTTACCCACTTCTGATGTTGGGGTGCCTGGAAGGCAGGGTTTACGTGGCCCGATGTGATGGTTTGGTATGATGGTGATGATGGTGATAATGGTGCGCCAGGAGAGACAGTTAAATATAACATTTGAGTTGCATTCAAAAAGTATTGCGTATACAATCTATCTTACTAGAATTAGAAACAACAATGTAATTAGTTTCGACCTAATCCTTTGGTATTAACTTACCCTAATTGTATTTTGGTTGAAATCAAAATAGAGGTATATTACTGTTAATAATATAATTGAATATAATTCCGAACAAGGAAATATGTATTAATCCTAAGCTTAACCTAAGATGAATATGAATGATGATGATTGCGATGGCCATATAATTTCGGGGACCGTTTGGGCCTTAAAGTTTTCCTGACATTTGTCTTAAGGTGAGGAAAAACCCCGATAAAAACCTCACCCAGAAAAACTGTCCCGACCGGGGATCGAACCCGGGCCCGCTGCGTGACAAAGCAGCACGCTACTCCGAGACCACAGCGGTGGTTGATAAGAAAGTAATTTAACATGCTAATTACTGTAGTGGCATTCACAGGAATTGCTCGAATGCACAATCATTGGTCTCTGTATGTACACAGTACATCGTCTGACCATTGATTGTCGTGTTCGTTCGAAGATCACTGGCATGTCCGCAATGGTCCCAGCAGTGACGGCAATTCTAGCGACGAGGTTTTCTTCTGTTTCCTCAACGGTTTCATACACCAGCTATAACCTTAGCAATGATTCCTGACGAATTAAATTTGTGAAGAGAGCTTAGATGCGAGTCCTGTACTAACCAGATGTAGGTCTAAGCCAATAGGAAGTATGACCACACGTCATTGCTATCTCCCTCGCTAGCGAATATCAAATACAGTCACTGCTAAACATTTTTAAAATCTCGCTACAAAAATTAATTAATATAGGAAATCTTTATCGTAGACTGCGATTGGCAGGACATGTGGCGCGAATGGGAAATGAAAGACGTGCATGGAAGCTTCTTGTAGGAAAACCAGAAGGAAACCGCCCAGTTGGTAGACCAATAATGAGGTGGGAGAATAATATTAACTATGAATTGAGGGAAGTAGATTATACGGGGAATGATTGGTAAACATTAGCTCAGGATAGGGATGTATGGAGAGCTTATGTCCGCGCGGCCATGAACCTACGGGTTCGATAGTGCCAGTGAGTTAGGACAACTTTATACGTGGAGGAAGTATATTTACTATATATATATCACTCTGTTAATGTTTTAAATAATCAGTAATTCCACTTTAATTTAAACCATTTATAGTCTTCCCCGCGCCGTACCCATGTGATTAATGCAAGATGCCTTGGCGCAGAGCTATGTGACTTGCGCTGGTTCGAGTCTCCACGGGGGAAGAAATGTTCTCAAGGAATTTCTACCAGTATGGACCGGTGCCCACCCACCATCGTGAGGCATTTGGGTGGCTACAATAAGTAGCGAGTCCAGGTTGAGAAGACCACGGTATAATGGCTGGGGGACCTGACATTCACATTGCACTATAATTTTAAGACTTGAGGCAGCAAGTGTACAAAATATTATAATTATAGTCTACGGTTTAAAATCTAAAATCAACACATCCGCGTCTCACTATAATTCTCTATGGACTGTACATATTTTTGTAAGAGGAACTGTTTTATTTATACACGTGGCAGGCAGGGAATTCACAGCTGAGCAGTCTGGATAGGCTCTCCCATTAGATTTACGGTCAAGGACATTATTCAAAATCCCTTGCGCGACCTATACTTCATATGCCCTCAGAGGAAGAAATCCGACTCGTGAGGTAAGATGATCTGGCTGGCCTGACCATCGCGGCACTTTTACCGACACAACAGCTCATTCAGCACCATTAACAAAATGTTCTCTAACATTTCAAGTTGACTTCTGAGACCACATATTCCTTATCGAAATAGGCTATATTTGTTTTGATGTTCTCTACCGCCTGTATTAATTTGAACGAAGAGTTTTGGAGCACTCTATATAATTTATTTATAAGACTTGCCTCCGGTTCCGAGTGTAGCGGGTTCAAACCCGGCGGAGTCCATTGATTTTTTTTAGGATGGTGAAAATCCAAGGAACAAATCCTCCGGTAAGGACTTTAAGCCGTGGGTCCCATATCTGAATATTTTATGGCTCGTAAAATATCCTTAAGCCTCAATAAAGTGGCCTCTAAGCAAAATTTGTCAATCTTCATCTTAATAATATCTTAGTTGTGTCATTGGGTATCATCGGTATGTTGACCTCGTACCATTCATGACGTCTTTAGGGAAATAAGCGTACTAATTTGTGTAGTAAGTCCTGACAAAGGAGAGGTTGATGCCCAACATTGGGCTGTTACGCCGTAATAGATTTTGCAGATAGGACTAAATATTTTAAATTTATATAACGTAGATGAGTCATAGTCAAGACTTTAAATTTCCAGGTAAAATAAAGCTGTTATCATCAATATCATCATTATCCACTTAAAGACTCCACCGCTGTGGTCTCGGGGTAGCGTGCTGCCTTGTCACGCAACGGGCCCGGATTCGATCCCCGGTCGGGGCAGTTTTTCTGGGTGAGGTTTTTATCGGGGTTTTTCCTCGCCTGTAAGACAAATGTCAGGAAAACTTTAAGGTCCAAACGGTCCCCGAAATCATATGGCCATCATCCTTATCATTATCATCCTTACCATTATCATTATCATCATCATCCTTCACCGGTGTGGAAAGCAACGGGAAGCTACCACACCTACACAATTCCCTAGTAAAGCTGCAAGCATATCATGAAAATGCTATGATTGCAGTGAAGGACCTGCCTTCGGGCAGAATTACTATGGAATCCACTTAAAGAATTAGTCTTCTGGCCCGTTTCACCTCAAACTAGTTGTTCACGCTATCCCTTAAAAATATAGGCCTATAGAGTATTTTTCCCCCTTTTGGATTATAGTTCAGACACATTTTTGCCTATCCTCAAGTCTGATGTTCGTTAGATGTGACCTCTCCAGATTCTTCTGTATTTTTGAAGTAATTTATACTATATTTAATTCATCTCTAATATCTATGTTTATTTTATGATAATTTATAATCTGATGCAAATCGGAGAAATCTCATTTCTATCATTATATGTGTTTTAACTGGTTTGATATTAAGGTCCAGATTTCACTTCCATATAATAAGCATGGCAATGCAGTTACTTTATAAAATACTAGCTAATATCGCCGTACGCTGCTACGCATACATTAAATATTAAGGATTAATTTAAATTATATGGTATACACTGCGACAAACGAAACATGGCGGCTGCAGAGTCGATTTTTAATGTCGGATTTAAGGTAAACACCAACTTGTAATCGTCGAATTTCGCTGATTTTTGGATAATATCTACCTCAATTCATTTCTATAGGATATACTGAGTTCCGTAGTGAAACATCGAAAATTGTGACAGCAAGAGCGATTTTTGAATTTTCGTTTCAGTTGAATATCTGCATCTTATGGTTTTAGAACATAATAGAAGAGGCTAAACACTCTCTATACTTGAAAACCTGTATGTGCAAAGTTTCTTAAAGACCAGTTGAGTGGTTTAGTAGTCTGTTAATCTTAGATATACCAACATCTATATATTTACAGTATATATGTGTGTATATATATGTATAATATGTATATATACGTATATATATGTTATATATGTATGTATGTATATATACGTATATATATGTATGTATATATGCGTATACATGTATATGTATGTATATATACGTATACATGTATATGTATGTATATATACGTATATATGTATATGTATGTATATATACGTATATATGTATATGTATGTATATATACGTATATATGTATATGTATGTTATATATACGTATATATGTATATGTATGTATATATACGTATATACGTATATGTATGTATATATATATATATATATATACGTATGTGAGGGCACGCCGTAGCGTAGTGGTTAAAGGACTGAGCTACAAGCCGGAGGGTCGAGGTTTCAAGTCCCGTTGGGGTCAGGATTTTTAGTTCGGTTTGAACCAGCGACCTAAGGATTACTGAAATTATATACCACTACAGTTCACCGCTCTACCAACTGAGCTCTTACAACGATTGACTAACAAGTCCGCAACCTATTATACCAATTTTCATTTTTTTTGATTTTCTGATGATTCTGGCCAGGATTTTAGAAACAAAATATGAAATTATTGTATTGTCACTGGTCCTTTACAAGTATACAAAGTTTCAAGTCGATCGAATGTTTCTAAGTGGGTGAAAATCGTGTTTAAAGATTTCGTTACATAGATACAAAGACACTTTTTTTGATTTTCTGATGATTTTGGCCAGGATTTTATAAAAAATCAACTTATTGCATTGTCACGGGTCCTTTTGTAAGTATACAGTGTTTCAAGTCGATCGAATGTTTCTAAGTGGGTGAAAATCGTGTTTACAGATTTCGTTACATAGATACAAGATACTTTTTTTGATTTTCTGGTGATTCTGGCCAGGATTTTATAAAAATGAAGTACAACCTTATTGCATTGTCACGGGTCCTTTTGTAAGTATACAGTGTTTCAAGTCGATCGAATGTTTCTAAGTGGGTGAAAATCGTGTTTACAGATTTCGTTACATAGATACAAGATACTTTTTTTGATTTTCTGGTGATTCTGGCCAGGATTTTATAAAAATGAACTTATTGCATTGTCACGGGTCCTTTACAAGTATACAAAGTTTCAAGTCGATCGAATGTTTCTAAGTGGGTGAAAATCGTGTTTAAAGATTCCGTTACATAGATACAAAGACACTTTTTTTGATTTTCTGATGATTTTGGCCAGGATTTTATAAACAAATGAACTTATTGCATTGTCACGGGTCCTTTATAAGTATACAAAGTTTCAAGACGATCCAATGATTTTAAGTGGGTGAAAATCGCGTTGAAAGATTCCGTTATATAGATAGATAGATAGATACAGGTCAAGCTAATATGAAGTGTGTAAAATTAAATTATTAGTACAGGAGTAAACAAAATTATATGCACAATTCGGGAAGTAAGTACATTACTAGTTTGGAACTTATTTGCGAACCTTCGCTAAAGCTCGGGTTCAAACACGTCCTCTACTAGTTATGTACTACATACTTTCCTTGTTGCGTACATAACTATTAGTTTTATTTAGACGTCTTCAAATGTTCTGTATCCTATTATTATTATTATTATTATTATTATTATTATTATTATTATTATTATTATTATTATTATTATTATTATTATTATTATTATTATTATTATCATTATCATTATTATTATCATTATTATTATTATTATCATTATTATTATTATTATCATTATTATCATTATTATTATTATTATTATTATTATTATTATTATTATTATTATTATATATCATTATTATTATTATTATCATTATTATTATTATTATCATTATTATTATTATCATCATTATTATTATTATCATTATTGATATTATTATTATCATTATTATTGTTTTTCCATCGTCTTCAATCTTTTCTGCCACCCTGGTGGGCGTTTATGACTAAACAGAAGGCTCCGGTTTCTAATCAGCGCCTTAGACAGGTGTTAAATAGATTCGTCATAATGAAGTAAAATACAACGAAAAAAAAATCTTTCGGACGTGAAGGTAACTACAATGCGACTAGTTTCTCTCATGAAATGCTTGTTAACGTAACCATAGTAAGTACACCAGAGGAGCGTGCCGAGGAAATGTAAATTGACACAGAATACTCACTGAATATATTGGCTGTATATAGATATACATATAACTATTGCTAGAGGATTGATCCAGAACACAGAGTGACAGTTGTTTTCTTTCGGATGGTGCTGTCTGCGGACAGAACCGTGTTGTACTTGGGATGTGTACAATCCTCATAATATAGTCTATGCGTACAGAACTTGTAAACCGTAAAACTTACTTTCATTTTACTTTTTCCTGCTGTATAGTAATAAATGACAATAATTCTAATAATAATCAAAATTAAAATTTTATAAAATAATGACAGCCCTTTTATATGGGAGCGAATCTTGGATTATCAACAGATTTCTGAAAAAAATCACGAGCGACAAAGTCGCAAGTGATTTTGTCTAATGAAAAACTCAACCTCGCGTTGGATTTGGAGTGACTCTTTAGCGAATAATACAACATGAAAAGCTAAAAATAATTATAATGTTTAATATTTACCAAATGTGATGTTATTTATTCCGATCTTACTTCCGGGCGATTTATAAGCCGGCTATAAATAGTTATAAATAGCATATATTTACTGTTAAATCTCTTTGGCCTTGGAAAAAATCAATAACAGATGATTGTATGAGAAATAGCTATTAACAATAATGCAGATTCATTATACAACATTTAATACATTTTTTAGAGCAATAAAACTAACCTATTTTTTGGTAATTTTTAAGTTGTTTTCTTTTGGCATTTCTTGCTGTACCATATCGATCGTAAATTGTTGAATCGATACCCTTGTCAAAGAAGTTAATTTGCGGAGATATCTCTCATTACGAACACGAAGAGGCAAAATTATTATCGGTCTATGAGAAAATAGTCACTATCAAACAAGAAAGTAAAATCCAGGCGGCCGAAATGTAATTTTTAAGAAGAGTAAAAGGATGGGAACTAGAATGGTCCAGATAAGAAACGATGGTATTCGTGAAGAACTGCAGATCTACTCTATAAAAGAAAATATATCTAATAACAAGAAATAATAGAAAGAACATGTAGAAAGAATGGAAGAGAGTAGATTACCAAAGAAAATCTTACATTATTTTCAGAGAGGAAGAAGACATATCGGACATCCTTGGAAGAGATGGTTAGATCTTTTAGTAAGACGGAATAGGCAATGAAGTGAAAAAGAAGAAGACTAATAATTCAATATCACAGTATTATAATGACAATTATGGACCTAAAACCTAGATATAGTAATTACACGTATTATGCAATAAATTACTAATTTATTGACTCTATCAAACCCGGAAATGTATGACCTTGCGGACATAAGGTCTATATACATCATCATCATAGTCCGTTCACGAATGTAGGCAATTTGTTGACATTTTTAGCCTCAGTAGTAATATTACAATACCACACCACTCAAAAGTTTTTTGAGTGGAGTCCTGGTCTCCTTCTACCTGGAGGTTAGTAGCTTAACATCTGCTTGGGCATCTTATGATCCTCCATTCGATGAACATGTTGCATCAGTCTTGACTTATAATCAGAAATTTTGTTTTCTAAAGGCTCCATGTGTATATTTTAAAAATGCATTCATTTTTTGTGATATAATAATGTGTAACCAACAGTCCTTCGAAGATACAACATTTCGGCAGATCTATTCATGCTTATGTTTCAATGTCCATACTTCGGTCCATAAAAGTAGTTGTAAGAGCCAGTGTTTTATACACTTTTAATCTTTAATTTCCATGGACTAACTGTGGCTTGAAGATAAAATTTATTAACCCTAAGAGCTTAAAAAGTTTGATATCTCTGCATTTACGTAATTTTTTCTTCGTATGAGGTATTGCTTTCAAGTCATGTAAATTCTAGGACTTCAGTTTTATATGATAAATAGGTACACATGAACACCCTCTTATTTCTTCCGTTTTGCACGTTTACAGAGATGCCAAATTTAATAGCGTTGGACGTGTCTGTCAATGAGTATGTTGCAGTAATAGTTAAAGGAATTCGTTTGGAAACCTCGTCCTCAGCTACGCCTCGGTCGTAAATATCTCAACAAATGTATAAATCTTCACTTTCAATTCATGTAACATAAATAACTGTTATTTACTAGGTATATCTCTCTCAGGATAGTGTGTTATGTAACCGTGCAAACGAATATCCAACATCCTTAAATATCACTTTTAAATGAACATATCGATTATTAGGTCAGCCGTGGTTAATAGTCGTTATGTTCCTTGCCTCTGGTTCCGAGGATCCGGTTTCAAACACGCCCGGGATTAATTAATTTTTTAGGACGGAAAAATGAAAGGAGCAACTCCTCCGGGAGGGACTTTAACTCGTGGGTCTCAAGTCTAAAGATTTTCAGGCTCATAAAAAATAGTTAAACCCGAATAAAGAGACCACTAAGTAAAATTGGAAAATCCTGAGGAGGATCCTTGGACCCATAAATGATCGCGGAGTATTTCGAATAAGATATAACGATGAAATCTACAACTTGCATTCACACCCAGATATTGTAAATATTATTAAAATTGGCAGACTGAGATGGGTGGGTCATATAATGAGAATGGAGGAGAAGAATTCCATTAGAAAGTTTACACTACTATACCATATGGAGGTAGAATAAGAAGAGGACCGAAGCTCGGGATTAAGGGATGAAGAAGGAGGGCATTGGGTTGGGATACGTGGACGAGTGTCTTGACAGCAGCCAGGGCCCATAAAGGACTGTAGAGGTAGAGGAAAAAGAAGAAACAAAATTTATCGATCTCATCATCCTAGTAATACACTACTGGCTTCCTATATGTCTCATTGGGTCGGTATGTTGACAGCATACCATTCATGACATCTGTGGGCAAATAAGTGTAACTAAATTAACTTGGTCTAGTAACTCCTAAGAAGGAGAGGCTAAAACTCAACATTTGACTGTTATCCCATTGTAGATAGATAGAAATAGATTACACTGATCAACATGATTTTTGTCTCATGAGTACCAATAGTTGTACTTAACGCAGTTTTTTTTTTGTGTTTTCAAATATGTATTCGGAATTTCTCCATCACCCACCGTTTTTTTTATTTCAATTTCAATTAATGGATTTAAATAATTATTTTTTAATAAACTTTTTTCGTCCATTTGTCCATTGTAAAATAAAACGGGGAACACTTTCATCAGGAGATTTCAGCCATGGAAAAGAGATATCAAGGCAAATGAAATCCTATTATGCTGGCTGATTATTGTTGGACCATCAAGAGGGATGCTCCACAGGCGACATACAGCAGAAAATCGTCATTTGTTACTTTCTAGGTGAGTCCGAATGTTCGAATATTGTGTAGTTACGAATGTAGAAAATATTAAAGTGTTTGAAATTATAAATTCCTGTCTCTCGGAAATCTTGCGTGATGGAGAAAAACCGATATCATATTTGAATTCAGGAGAAAAGATACTATCAGAATCACATATTTTTCTTTCTGAGACAAAAAAAAAGTTTATTTTTTGTTGCTCAGTGTTTTTAAGGATTTTATTATATAATAGCCGTAGTTTCTAAGAATTTGATTGTATTTGTCTTATTTTGTATAGTAGAGAATGAGGCTGTTTGTATAATAAATAAACTGTTACGCAATGTGAAGCAGATACAGAACAATAAGTTAGGACCTGATGTCGAGCAGGTAACTGGGTCGCTAAGTTACCGTTTCCATGGCAGCCCCTGCATACCGCTGTTTGCCATCGACAAAATATTGGAGGTTTTAAATTAGTTATTCTTCACACCAGTCGGCTCCGTGGCGCAAGTGGTTAGTCACTCGTCCATCTTTGGGCCTCGAGTTCGTGACTCTCACATATGGGGATAATGGTGGACGAAACGGAGCCAGATCAACTGATACCTTACTTGCTTTCTCTTTGTGTGTCTATAGCTAGAATTTAATGATGCTCTCTAACAACTAAGACCATTAAACGTCAAAATTAAAATGGACGATGTCATGCATCATCCGGCTAAGCGTCATTTTAAAAATGAGATTTTGATGCCATCTGTTACACAGGTTCATAAAGTAAGTGTACGATCATTTATAGCGCCAAATATTTAAATATGGCCTTGTTATTAAATACATTTATCGCTATGGTCTTGAGAGAGCGTGCTGCCTTGTCACGCAGCAAGCCCGGCTCGATTCCCGGTCCTGGCAAGCTTCCTGGGTGAGGTTTCTTTCCGGGTTTTTCCTCGCCTGCAAGTCACATGTTATAGGTAGCATTAAGATTCAAAAATTTCCCGAATATCATCCGGCCATCATCATCATCCTTATCATTATCATCATCCTTAACCGGTGTGGAAAGCAACGGGAAGCTACCACGCCTATAATTCCCTAATAAAGCTGCAAATTTAAAATATAAAATCATGAAATATTTACCTAAAAGGTCCGTCTCCTCAACTTAAAGATTATTAATTATCTGTAGCGCTTTCGGGACTAGTCCCATCATCAGCAGAAGTAACAGGATATGGGTTATCTGTCGACCCCTGATTCAATTCTGGTGTTCAACTGAAAATCTGGTAGAGGGGATTACACGTACTGGATGCGTTTTCATTTATTAGATGGCCCTTTTAAGTAAATATTTCATAATTTTATATTTTAATTTTAAATAATACCTCAACGGAACTTTATCATACATTTTATTAATGTTGAAAGCTGCAAAGCATAGCTTGAAAATGCTTAGGGCAGAACACTGTAGAAATATTAATAAAGAAAAATGTAAACTCCATCAGTCCTATCAATGATTCTGCGTTTTGCCACAAACGGGTATGAAACCAGATCTTTATAAATGCTAATCTGAATTTTGCATCATGCAGCTAAGCGCCAAATATTCCCGTTCTTAGATTGTTGATGCATAACTGTCAAACGAGGAAAATAACTTGCAATATTCAGTATTGTTAGTTAGTCAACATTGACTTAAACTTTAAACGAATTTTTCTCGAAACTTCCAGAATGGCACATAGTCGGTTGATGCACAACGCCGTAATATCGTCGTCAAATTGACATTTTTTCCCCCTCAGATCATTTAATCAAGCTTTTTTTTATGTATTTTGTCTACAACTAGGGATGCACTTTGTTACTTTAGTTAAGCCTTCTTTACCCAGGATTTTTATATCCTTTAAAATTCATCGATACCGCAAACCACGGTACAGTAGCGAGCATGGTGATCCATGATCAGTGATTATTCCGCGTATAATGTACATGTATTAATTAATGTTTCTCGTTTATCATATTACCACCATTATTATTATTATTATTATTATTATTATTATTATTATTATTATTATTACACTGGGGAACAGTGATTTTGGTGCCTTAATGTTTTCACCTATTTATGGGTATATTTGGGTCACTGATTCCAAAGATGATTTCAGTTTCGTCCTATCAGCTCTAGTTTTTGAGATAGAGTTTATTCAAATTATATACCAGTTCAAAAATACTGGTCCACATATACAACTATATTACTCGCATACAATTAAATACAAAAGAACAAATACTTTCTTTTTCATGAAACAACTGTATCTATATAACTACCATAATTTATTTACACATTAGTCTCGTTAGAATCATTAATTTTCCTCCATCAGGGTCGCAGAATCCCCGTTTCTGTGATTTCCTCCGATGCAATGATCTTGGACATTCTCGGTGGATGCTCCAACAGTAGTCCGCCATCATATGTATATCCCACCGTCCACGATACCTTTCTTCCATTGTACTTAATTCCTGGTGAAAACGCTCACCCTGTTCCTCACTTACATCTCCAAGATTGTCTGGAAATCGATCCAAATGACTGTGTAGGTAGTGTAATTTGATGCTCATGTTACAACCTAGTGCACAAAAAGCAGTGAGCATATTCTCCACTAGTTCATCACTATTAGGAGACTTATAGTTTCCAAGGAAATTCTTCACTACCATACAGAACGAAGACCATGCGGCTGCTTCAGTATCATTCATTGAGTCTTGAAATTGATGGTCATTAATAAGTTGGCGGATTTGTGGTCCATCCAATATACCTGCTTTTATTTTTTCCTTACTCAGTGCAGGAAATTTTGTACATATGTAGCCAAAACATGTTCCATCTCCTATTCAACGCCTTGATGAACTGTTTCATTAAACCAAGTTTAATATGCAGTGGTGGCAAGATGATGTTGTGTTCTGTCAACCAAAGGTTCTGCAACGATGTTTTTTTCTCCAACGGTCATGCTTTCTCTAAGAGGCCAATGCCTTCTCACCCAATGTTGATCTTTGGCTCTAGAGTCCCATAAACATATAAAGCATGGGTATTTGGTGTACCCACCTTGTTGTCCTAGAAGAAAATTCACCATCTTGAGATCGACACACATTACCCATTGGTGATCACGGTAAGAGATCTTCTCTAGCACTGTAGCTATTGTATGTTGATTTTCACGCATAGAAACTGAGTGACCAATTGGGATTGACCTGTATATGTTCCCATTATGCAAAAGAACACATTTTAGGCTGCGTTTGGAGCTATCTATAAATAACCGCCATTCACTTGGTGTGTATTTTCTTACACCCAGCTTCATTAACAGTCCTTCAACATTCATACAAAAAACAAATTGATTTTCTACTGTGAAGAATGGCAGGAAGTCTGTTTCTCTTTTGCGATTAGACTGTGACCTTTGTTCCCGGTAACAGACATTGTTTCTCTGCCAGCCTGGAAGCTAACAACTCAGATGACTTCTTTGGAAGACTTAGATCCCTTATGAGGTCGTTCAGTTCCGCTTGACTAAAACCGGATGAAACTGATGAAGGTCCTGGGAAATCGCTGTCATTTCCCTCAGAATAGCTTTCAGTTGAATCATCCTCTTCTTCTGGTGACTCTGGAAGACTGGTAAAAATTGGAACAGGTATCTCCTCTGAATGTGGAACAGGGCGTCTTGCGGAGCGTAGATTGGGATATACGCATCTATTCCGGTTTTTGCTATTGATGCCCTTTACATTGACTGAACAAAAATAGCAGTCATCACTATGGTTAATTTGTTCTCGCCAGATCATTGGTTCCCCAAATTTCAAGCATTTCCGTTTCCCATTTGTCCATTGTCGTAGATGCTCTGTGCACGTTTTACATACAATGTGAGGTGCCCAAGGCTTATCTTGATCTCCCAGTTGTACTTTGAAATAGGCCAAATAAGCTCTTCTTACAAAGTCAGTTATAGGTTTTCTTTGTTGAGTGAATGTGTACTCCCCACAGATGAAACAAAACACATCAGGATTATTCACACATTTTCTTCGTGTTGAAGCCATGTCAGTCTAGAAAAAGGATAAACAATTGTCAAATTAGTAAAAATTACATATGCAAACGGCAACAAACACATGAATATAACTTGGATTAAATCAATTAGTATTATGCAAACAATCGATTTACAATGGTGGTACATAAGAGCAGTATCATCAATATCTTGCAAACTAGAGCTGCTGCAACAAATGGATGACATTTTTGGAATCAGCAGTGCCGAAATACCCAGAATCAGGTGAAAAATTTCAGGCACCAAGAAAAAAATATTTTTTTGTTCCCCAGTGTTATTATTATTATTATTATTATTATTATTATTATTACTATTATTACTATTATACACACAAATAAACGTAATTGGTTTGAACATATACAAAGAATGCCAAATAATCGTTTATCAAAACAGCTGCTTCATTATAGGCCTCTAGGCCGAAGAAATGTAGGAAGACCAAAACGTCGTTGGAAGGACGACCTGCGTCTGCGGCATATAGTACGCCTGGGAGCGGAACGGGCCAACAGGCCCATACCTTGAAGAAGAAGAAGAAGAAGAAGAAGATTATTATTATTATTATTATTATTATTATTATTATTATTATTATTATTATTATTATTATTATATAAAATGTATATACATGAAATTTACATCGCAACCTTTAATGTCTTCTTAATCCATTATAATTAGTATTTATTTCATAAATTATATTAGACTATAACTTACAAATATCACTGCGGGCCGAATGCGATGTGATAGAGCAAATATTACGAGCCGTATGTGATGGGATCGAGGGCCGCGGGTTGAGCATACCTGACTTACAGTATCTTCGAGTAGTAAAATAACATTATTGATCAGACCAAATTAAAAACAAGTATAAGTGATATAGTATTTATGAATATAAAAATGTACTAATCGTATCAAATAAGAATAGTGGACAAATCTTTTTTAAGAATTATAAATGCATTACAAATAGATTTACCATACAGCTTGCTCCCATTAATATTCTGTCCTTCAATTCGTAATAATTTTACTAATGTTTGCAATAGATTGAAATTTTTAAAAAAATGTAAATACATTTCAAAACAATCTAATTACAAAACTTTGTAAAAAAATAAAATAATCTGTCACAAAAAAATCTTAAAACATAATTTAAAGAAATTCTGCATTTCAATAGTTTTCATTCAATCCAAGCTGACTTTATTCCTCCATACATTTGTATCTTGAGCATCTTGTTCTATCAAATTCTTACTGTTCATATTCCTTCTGTCTCCATCCATCAATTGCTCTGAAGGGTTTCTTCTTCTTTTGCCTTCACCACTGCTTTCTATGATCATTTTCCAAATCCTTCCGTCTCCTATTCTTTTGGCACTCCCAATTTTATTTCTTCAGTTACTTCCAAAATATTCTTACGAACTTCCCTATCTCTCTAATTAAATCCCTTACCTTTCAGTGAGGAAATGGATGTTAAGGGAAAATAAGTACAACTCCGTTTGCATTAAACTAATTCGGAAATCTGCGTATTGTCACTTTTCACGGTGGCATTTGGACAGATCGAATTTCTTTAATTTAACTTCACTTCTGTTTTTAAAAAAATAATCCTCAATCTTCTTATTTCTTTCACACAATTATTCACTCTACAAATACATACAATTACCCTGTTTTGAGTATCTCATAATCACAATTTATCTTATATTTCACTTTTTCAAACTCGCAGGTCCTTGCAACACTTTCTTGCTCTGCAGATTAGAATGCACTCATCACTTTTCGAATTAACACTGGATCACTATGGTCTCCCTCTGGTTTTATGTAACCGGCGAAGGCGTCTAGAAGTTTCCAGAGACGGCCCACCATTATACCATTGGACGCCAGTCGAACAATTGCGAAAGCGATGTTTCGAGAAAACACGTTCTGAAGATATTGCTACGAGTTATACACGTGACTCACGATCCTGAAATTCGAATCTCTTATGCCTTTAGAAGGCGACATTCGAGGCTTGCCGCCACCCGAGAAATTACAAAGGCGGTCATTTGAGAAAATGATTAACAATGAGTATAAGTATATACTTGCGGCTTGCAGTCTTTACATAAAAATATCGTACAGTATTAGGATTGAAAGTCTCAGTCGATGCAGTTAACTGGTTGTGTCTCGCAGCATGCGATGGGCAGGACATTGTGGCACGAATAGGGAATGAAAGACGTGTATGGAAGCTTATGGTGAAGGAAAACAAGAGGTTTAAAACGTCCAAATGTGGGAGCAACTAAACATTAACTTTGATTTGAAGGGAAGTAGATCTATACAGGGAATGATTGGAACGCATTAGAGCCAGGATTTAGGGATGTCCGCCGCGGCCATGAACCTAGGGTTCTCGATAGTGCCAAGAAGTATTATATTTGTGTATTTTGCATAGGTTGTGCCATTTTTTTAATACATCGTAATGTTCATAAATCTTAACTGTAGACTATTTGGAGCATTGAAAATGAAAGTTCTATTTATAATGAAGCATGTAGGCCTATACGTTTCACCGTTCGTATAATTCTTGCTTCAAGGTATTCCACTCTTTCTTTTTTAATTTTGAGTTTTTCATTTAGCGCAGCAAGTCCTAAAAAATAAATATTAAACGAAGTAAGCAAATATTTTTATAATATTTTCTATTGTGATTTATAAGTACCAATGGGAATTGAGGATTTTTTTCTCGAAAAAAGCATGTATTGACAACTGTACACAAGTATCTGTTTGGCTGTAGATATCTAATTATGTTCTAAGATCAAATAAAAAATTATATGCGCACACTATGTCCCCCGCACACACCTGCCCCCACTCACCCCCACACACTCTCGCACACACATACACGCATTTCTGTTCGTCAGCAAAGGTCGAATTAGGAGTAATGATGTTGATAATTAATGGCTCCTACGTTAAATGATGTATACTTGAATTATTTTATACAAAGTT
Source organism: Diploptera punctata (assembly GCA_030220185.1). NCBI lineage: Eukaryota > Metazoa > Arthropoda > Insecta > Blattodea > Blaberidae > Diploptera > Diploptera punctata. Next base: position 285,081 of record JASPKZ010000030.1, on the reverse strand, counting down.
TCGACAGTTTGTATGAAGTATTCTGATATAACTAACTAACTAACTCATTGGCACTATCGAACCCGTAGGTTCATGGCCGCTCTCCATACATCCCTAACCTGAGCTAACGTTTTCCTATCATTCCCTTATAATCTACTTCCCTCAAATCATTGTAAATGTTATTCTGCCACCTCATTCTTGTTCTACCAACTGGGCGTTTCCCCTCTGGTTTTCCTACAAGAAGCTTCCATGAACGTCTTTCATTCCCCATTTGTTTCACATGTCCTGCCCATCGCAGTCTACGAGACTTAACTGTTATTATTACATCTGGCTTTCCATAAAGATTATGTAGTTCACTGTTATGTAGTCTTCTCCATTCATCTGTCTGTTCATCTCTCTTTAGTCCAAAAATGTACCTAAGAACTTTGTTCTCAAATACTCGTAATCTCCTTTCCTCCCCTAAAGTTAGAGTCCATGTTTCGCATCCATATATTATAACTGGTAGGATAACAGTTTTATATATTTTCAGTTTAACGGTTTTTGGAAGGAGTTAGAACGACAAGAGTCCCTCTAATGCATTTCGAGGATTGAGCGTATGTTTAATTTCTTTGTACATCTCATTCCTGTTTGTAATTATTGTTCTTAGGTATTTAATTTAATTTAGCCACTTCCTCTAAATTTCCATAATTTGTTATTTGCACCCACTTCCATTATATAATGTATTTCTATGTGTGACCATATATTTAGTTTTATTGATATTTACTTCCAGCCCCAATTTCTTAGTAAAAATAGAATCAATCTGAAAATAAATTAATAAGTAAAATAAATTCATTAACATTATTGAAAAGGAAATGAAAAGAACAAACACAGTCGTATTTTGTATCAAATAGATCGTAAAAATATAAGAAATAATAATATTATATGTAAATCATAAATATTGTCATAGATGAGGCCGTGTTCGTGTTCACTTAATTTCGGCATAAATAACACTGAGCAACAACAAATAAACTTCTTTTTTGTCTCAAAAGAAAAATATGTGATTCTGATAGTATTTTTTCTCCTGAATTCAAATATGATATCGATTTTTCTCCATCACGCAAGGTTTCCGAGAGACAGGAATGTATAATTTCAAACACTTTAATATTTTCTACATTCGTAACTACACAATATTCGAACATTCGGACCCACCTAGAAAGTAAGAAATGACGATTTTCTGCTATATTTCACCTGTGGAGCATACCTCTTGATGGTCCAACAATAATCGGCCAGCATATTAGGATCCCATTTGCCTTGATATCTCTTTCCTATTGCTGAAATCTCCTGAGTTAGCTCATTTGGTTTTATTTTACAATGGACAAATGGACGAGAAACGTTTATTAAACATATTATTTAAATTCATGAATTGAAATTGAAATAAAAAATCTATGGGCGATGGAGAAATTCCGAATACATATTTGAAAACTGCATTAAGTACAACTATTGGTAATCATGAGACAAAAATCTCGTTGACCAGTGTAATTACACACAAACTATTAAAATCTCACTTCACACTTTATTTACTTCTATAAATTATAATCAAAAATTGTTCACACATTCCACTAACAATTTATCATGACTAAAAAGTTTATCTGCTTCAAAGTTTGTTTACAGTCACATATGATTTCACTCGCTACAATTTATCCTATCTCGTTGTTCATTATATCGTTGCTAGTTCACAACTGACTGGCCTCTTGTCTTCACCATATATATATATATATATATATATATCAGGCAAGGCAACACACTTCTGGAAATATCTCGCCACTGAGCTTTCCTAAAAGGAGAGGGAGATGTTGATGGAGACGTCTGGAATGACAGCCCAGACACTTCGATGGTTCGCGCAGGCATTTCGACTCGCAATTCCACGCAAGAGGTACAACTTTTTTTCTTCCTTTGTATTCACATTATAAGAATTCTAATGCATGATGTTTTTCTAAATATTTTAGGGGTCTTGTAAAAATATCAGACATTTTACTAAAACATTGTGGAACCCATTTAATTATAATATATGCAATTTTTTTTAATATAACATTTAATAATTTATAAAATAAATATCACACAAGCATGACTCTTAAACATATCATTATGTATCATGCTGTGAATGTTTTTTACAAAACATAAAGTCTTTAGCTCAAAAAATGTAGAAAAAAGTAGAAATTTCACCCATCACCCCCCTTAATATTTGTAAAAGGTAATGGAGAAATGAATCAGATTTTAATGCCAGCATAGAGAATTTGATTGGTAATAACGGCGAGAATATCTTAAACACACAATTAAAATTACAATTTTATAAAATTATGGCGGTGCCTGTCTTAACATGTGCAAGTGAAAATTGGACTCTTAACCGTTCAGAGAGAAGAAAAATAGAAACTGCAGAAATGAAGTTCTTACGTTCAGTAGCAGGTATGACAATTTTGAACAAAAAAAAAATGAAATGAAGATTTTAGGAAAGACTTAAATATTTTTAATTTAACAAGTATAATTGACGATATGAGGAACAACTTGTATGAACATGTTAAAATAATGCCTACAGACAGAATCCCCCAACTGTTACTAAAGTACAAACCAATAGGACATAGAAGTGTTGGACGGCCATTTACTAGACGGGAAGATACATTAAACCCCACTTGATGTGAAAACAGGTCAAAAGGTCTAATTTCAAGAAGTAGAAGAAGAAGAAGAAGAAGAAGAAGATGAAATGAATCAGTAGATATTACTAAATTGGTGTCATATTATAAAATAATATGCAAATAGTTAATAACTTACAGACATGCATGATTTTTTTATTGCAATCCAACACTTTTAAATTTAACCATATATATATATATATATATATATATATATATATATATATATACAAAGATTATTTTAATAATATCTTAAATTGATATGTATGTAATTTTTGTATAATTCTACTATTGTTGAGTGGAAGAGAAGGCCTTGTGGCCTTAACTCTGCCAGCTAAAATAAAGCATTATTATTATTATTATTATTATTATTATTATTATTATTATTATTATTATTATTATTATTATTTTATATATATTCCGTAATCCAGCAAAATAGGATCGTAAATTAGACTTGTTGAGAAATTCGCTTAGTTTACGCAGTTCTTGCTTGACGGACTTTTTACCTTCCAATATTAAGCACGAGACTTATAATCGGGAACGGCTTACTTTGAGTCAATTAACGCCATATAAAGATGTGCCTACTGCCTATACCTACTATACGGTACAAGGCATACATATATTTTTAATCTGGCCCTACCTAACCTAGAACTCAGGAGCCACTACTGAGTTGTAGGCGTATTAATGTACAGTGTTTAGTATAATATTTACTTATGATAGTTATTCGGTCTTTACAGCATCTTTTTCTACAGTAATTGTGTTGGTGTAAGTAGGAGGCGATGATGGGAACATGGGATACATGAAGGGGTTGAGTTTGAGTGATGGCCAGCAAGGAAATGTGACAGATTTTGATGGATTCCCCAGATTATCATGTTATTAAAATTACAAAGTTTGATTTGTCCTTAATTTACATTTGAGTGGTGTTTGGGAAGTAACAGGGTCAGATGTTAACTCACTGCTCTTCTATCATACGACAGAACATCTCGTTAAACATTTCTCGTATGAAGAGTAAAGGGAAACAACTAGGTAAGTTACTCTTTTTGTCGAAATGGAGTTTTATGTGTCATTAGATTCTTCATAAGAACAATCAATTCGAATTATGAACATATATACAGTTTCTTCTTCTTAATTATTGGCACTACAGTCCAATACGGTCCTTCGCCTCCTCCAGTGACCTCCTCCAGTGGTCTTTATCATTGGACCTTACATTCCACTTTGTGATTTTACATTTCCTAATATTGTACACATAATCCAACCATCTGGGTTTAGGTTTCCCTCTTTATCTTTTTCCCGTGGTTCTTCTTATTTAGGAATATTCCATAATTCAGTGCTTCTCCTTCAACCCAAAATGATTTTTCGTCAGAGGTTCCTATCTAAAGCATATTCTTTCCTCAAACCTCTAGCATCCATACTTCTGTTCACTCCATCCATCCATCCATCCATCCATCCATCGTTCTCTAGGCCTACCTCTTCCACGTCTTCCATGAACTTTTCAATTAAGGATCTTCTTTGGTATTCTCTCTTCTTCCGTTCTTATGAGGTGTCCATACCATTTTGAAAGTTTTTCTTCTATTTTCTAATATGTTTTTTCAACTTGCAACTTTCCCGTGGTTGAATAACAAAAACTTGGTAAGGGTCTCTCTTTTTCTCCATTCTATTCACTTGTCATATCCTCTTTAACCTCATAATTTTTATAAATGAGACTACATTCAGATCCATATGCAGCTGTTTGAGTTCATTATTATACCCTATTCTTCACTCATTATTAACTCTGTCGAAATATACAGTTTTGTCATGCGTCATACAAAAAAAAGTACCTACAATTCCTAATTATAATTGGTATCACTCCCAAATCATGAAATATCTTAATATAACTAGAATAATAAGTAATTTTTAAGACCCTTCCAAATCAAATATGACTCAAGATTGAAAATAATTCCTGTATTATTATACGGATATGAGACCTGGGAAATAAATACATCAGTCCCGCAGTACTGCAGCAGAAATGAAATAGGATACACATGGCAGGGTAGAATTTTCCGATGGTAAAATAGTCCCTCATTCGGTTTTCTTAGCGGGGACTACTTCAGGGAATCCATGGCAAAGGCCCAAACATAAAAGCATGTTCCTAGGAACGTGGAATGTTAGGATATTATTAATAAGAACAGTTTAGTCTGGTAGATTGCGACGGGAACGTCACGTTGTACGAATGGGGAATGAAAAAGGGCTTGAAAAGTCCTTGTAAGAAAACCGAGGGAAAATGTCCAGTAAGTTTGCCAAGATTGAGGTGGGAGAATAACACTAACGATGATTTGAGGGAAGTAGATTATAAAGGGGATGATTGGAAAATATTAGCTTTGGATAGGAATTTATGGAGAGCTTTAAATCACCTATAACGGCTGGGGGACTCAACATGCTGACCACATATCACCCCTATACTGGCTGGATGATCATCTACCTCTGTGATTGACACATGTGGATGTCAGGCCAGCAGTCGGCTGGTAGGCTAAGGGCCTTGTAGGCCTGTCGCACCAGGATTTGTTTTATGTCTGCGCAGCTATGGATCTACGGATTCGAATGTGCCAGTGAGTTAGTAAGTTTAGGAACCACTATTATTAATACAAGCTCATTTCAAGATAATATTAAAGTAAATATATATATGTATATAACAATGTCAGACGCAGTTAAAAATGAGGAGGAATTTCCCTGAAACTAATCCTGCAAAGCTATAAAATATGAGGTGAGGTGTAAATTCTGATTCATTTAATGATTAATTATTAAGTAAAATCTCTAAGTGTTACTTCGTAAATTATTAATTATACATTTATATTTTTTAAATAAACTAAAAATATGTTTTTTTTTAATTTAGTGAGTACAAAGAAAAATAATTATAAATTTATGTCGTAATTCTTTTTAGATATCCCGTGCGTCTGAAAATGAAATAGACCAATCACAGCGGTTTGTTAAATTTTAAATTTCGGATTTCTGGTAAACCCCCATTTCTAATGGTAGCATATTACTATTTTTAAAAAAACCTATCTCGGTTTATTTCAATAGCATATACTGAGTTTCGTTGTGAAACATCGAAAATTGTGACCGGTAGAGCGATTTTTTAATTTTCGTTTCAGTTGAACTCCTACACCTAATAATGGTTCTAGAGAAGAACCTTGATGTACAAATTTCCATGAAGATCGATGAAGAACTTAAGGAGATTTAAGATTTTGTACAAACGAACATTTACATTTTTATTTATATATAGATGATAACAAGAACACGTTGGAAAGACATCCTACCACATTTTGCAATAGGGGGCAGAAAGGGCTAATTGGCCCATACCCTTATGATGATTATGACGTTTATTTATTTAAATGCAGTGGCTTTTGAAATTTTTCATTAGCCAATAATGACTGAGGAAAACAAACAATAACAATAAAGATTATAAAATATTTATCATCTTTTCCCTGGCTTCCCAGTATCTGTCCACGAAATTGTTGGTTGTTAGGGTTGGGTAAGTTCGGATGTGATCAGCATCCATATCTTCCATAGTGTTGCAGAGGATACATTGTCGATATGATTATTCTAGAAATTATTGAATTATAAAATGAAAATAATCTTTCAGTAATAGCTTTTGAGATCACTACTAGAAGACCGAGGCAAACGTTAGAATGACTTTAATGTGCGGCAGCTCCTATTTTCGTGTGGTAGGGAATTCCAGTGCCGAGAAGTTGAGATAGCACTGGTACTGAGAGATGAGATACCCTGTGTTGAGGCTTGTTAAACAATAAATTATGAGGTGATCGTGTGTTTTAAATTAAGATTGGAGGATAATTAACTGGATATAGAAGATAAATGATTTGGAATTGAAGAATAAATAATCTTTAGTTTATGTTGATGTAGTAAATATCAATGCATAAAAATTAATTTTATATTGTAAATGGGCATTTAATGACATATGAAGGAAAGTTTGAAGAAGTGGCTGAATTCCAACACCTAGGAACAATAATTTAAAATAGGAATGGCACTATCGAACCCGTTCATGGCCGCGCGGACATAAGCTCTCCATATATCCCTATCCTGAACTAATATTTTCCAAATACCAACTGGGCGTTTTCCCTCTTATAACAAGAAGTTTCCATGCATCTGTGAATGATATTCAAAAAGTAATTAAACGTAGGCTCATTTCTGAAAATGCATGCAATTATGGATTACAGGGACTCTTGTCGTCTCTTTCAAAAAACGTTAAATTGAAAATATATAAAACGGTTATTCTCCCAGTTATATTATATGGATGCGAAACATGGACTTTTACTTTAAGGGAGGAGAAAATACCACGAGTATTTGAGAAAAAGTTCTTAGGATTTTTTTTGACCAAATAGAGATGAACAGACAGGTGAATGGAGAAGACTATATTACAGTGAGCTACATGATCTTTGTAGGAAGCCAGATATAATAACAGTTAACCCTAGCAATACTAACCCATATTACAGAACTTATACTACCAACGGGTTTTATATCTCTAATTTTGATTTTACCAACAATGGAGTTGGTTTATATATATTTATTCTTATTGATTTGTCTGATAGTTTGTTCTCTTATAACACTTTTTTTACTTATTCAGTATTCAGTCTGTATTTTGTGAAGTTATAGTAATTCACACATATGAGTAACAAAATTATTTCAAAATGTCTCAAAATATCTCCACATCATTCAACTGACAAAGAAATTATGGATCTATTCAGTGGCGTGCATTCAACCCCAGTAATTTTTGAACTAGAATAAAATATTTGCTAAATTTCTAAATTTCATTCAAATCAATTACGCGTAAACATAAAAACCTTTGTTGAAGAAGCCAAGAAAATAAATTCAAGACATATTATGCATCCGAAGAACTACCAACGGGGGGAGGTACTTTATGACCACAATCCATCCATCCATAGTAATTCTGCCCGAAGGCAGGTCCTTCACTGCAATCATAGCATTTTCATGCTATGCTTCTAGCTAACAGTTCATTATTTAATAAAATGACCAACAATAAAAACTTACAATTACACATTTCAATACTAGAGACAATTATTGACAATTCTAGTGAAATAATTAAAATACATAGTAATTAAAATGACAGAAGGTGGGCATAAAATACCCACCCCCGTTGATATTGCTAGGGTTAAGTGTCATAGACTGCGATGGGCATGACATATGGCACGAATGGGGAATGAAAGAGGGACATGGAAGTTTCTTGTAGGAAAACCAGAGGGAAAAACGCTCGGCTGGTAGCTAAGAATAGGAGAATAACCTAAACTATGATTTGACAAAAGTAAATTATACAGGGGAGGATTGAAAAACATTTGCTCAGTATAAGGGTGTTTGGAGAGTTTATGACGGCGCGGCCATGAACCTATAGGTTCGATAGTACCAGTGTGTTAGAGTATAGAAAAAGCATGTACAGATAGTCCTGGATAAACAAATACACACAAGTACCATATACACATGTGTACAAACAGGACATTTAATGTGTGTGCGAACATGTGTTTTGTGTGTTAATGATCTCGCGGCCGAGATGTAACTGAGCCCATAGCTATGCCGAAAATCCGGGCGTTGAAAACAAGTGACAGTTTTATTTTGTGTTGGCGGTGGCGCCGCGGCGGCAGGTGATGGAAGTGTGGATCGATCTGAACGTCTGCATCCACCCTCTTCCCCAGTACGTCTTTAAAATGAGGGAATTTGGTTGAGTCGCGCAGTTTTATGGGTTTGTTTGATGATTTTCCGACCTGATATGACTAGACATTATTTTATTCTCAAACTGTAATTCACCTAAGTCCAATAACATGTTCCTCTTTCGAAATAAAGACTGATGATAGAATTTTCATATTATGTTTGTGTTTGTATTTATCAGCAGGTATAACGAATGGTTTAGATTTTATCGATAAATCCATGAACAAATTGTAACGAGACATTTTATCTTGAGAATATCTTAGTCACGAGTGTTATTTATTTTGACTCATCATCATCTTCGCCATCCTTATCATCATCATCATCATCAATATCTTCCTTTCATGTCGTACTCCTGAAAGGAATGTTACTAACTCACTGGCACTATCGAACCCATAAGTTCATAGCCGTGCGAACATAAGCTCTCCATTAAAACCGGATACTTATCTCCATATAAAAATAGAAGGTTTTTTTTAGTATTTAAATATAATTACATTTATTTCTATTTGGAATGGAAATAATATTGATTTAGAGGATTCAAATTTTTTATAAGTATATAAAAAATTCAAACTTGCCAATATAAACTTTTAATACAGTTAGATGCATTTCTTACTGATTTGATATATAAAAATACTTTAAATATTTGAACTGACTTTTTTTATAAACAAATAAATGGGATGGGACGAATTGGATAGGAGTCAGCCAATAGTACTCCTTCCTTTTCAATTGACCAATCAAAACTTCCAGATTATAAGACAAATGAAATGGAATTTTTCCTAGAACAACAAGGTGGCTACAATACTCAAAGGGAGATGGACATATAAAATAATGGGTCATCGAGAAATAAGTGAATTCGTGTTCCTTTCTTGATATTAGTTGACCAAATGATGTCAAAGTGGTGGAGAACGATATAGAACTATTAATTTCCTTCATCAGGTGTATAAATTATTCATAAAATGGTGAAAAAGGTCATAGTGAGTAAAAATGACCGTTAGAAAAAGTCATCCATTATATATATGTGTGTGTATGTGTGTGTGTGTGTGTGTATGAAGTGATAATATGCTTGTAAGTGAAATTTATTAATTTGAGCCGGGGTCTTTAAAATTATTGATCAATTACAAGATTCATCCAAACTTAAGTGAAAACTTTAATAAAATAATATTTAACTTTACTGATAACAAAAGTGTTATTTCTTTATGTAAGAAACTTTCCTTCACTACCCTGAAGGGAATCATAAGTGCCGTGGCAAGTAATAGTGATTTAAATTATTATAATCATATATCTACAACCCTGTAAAAACACCCCTATTAAACGACACATCTATACGGACCACTCATCATCCCTCAACAAACCAACCTTCAAATGTCTCCACATTTAACATCCACCTCCACCATACATCCCTAACCTGGCCTAATGTTTTCCAGTCGTCCCCTGTATAAACTACTTCCCTCAAATCATGGTTAATGTTATTCTCCCACCTCATTAGTGGTCTATCTACTTGCGTTTTCCCTCTGGTTTTCCTACAAGAAGCTTCCATGCACGTCTTTCATTTCCCATTCGTGCTGCATGTCCTGCCCATCGAAGTCTACGAGACTTAGATCTTTCACCTTAAAAGTACAAGAAATGCAGACATAGTTTCCACTGGGATAACATTTTCAGGAGGTATTCCCCATACGTTTCTCCGGGCGGGGACTACTTCAGGAAATCCATGCCAAAGGCTCAAACACAGGAACATATTCCTAGAAACATGGAATGTTAGGAAAGGAATGTTACGGTATAAAAAAATCAACCATCTCTTCTTAGGCCATTTAAACGATCTTATACAACTTAGTACTTTAAAATCCCCTTACGGATCCTGTATCTGGACATACGGCCTACATATTGATGCCAGTTCTACTGATACTGATAGACTTTTTTGTATTTATTATTCAGCGTGTTCCATTACATTATGCATATGTAATACTACATGCTAAAGAAAAATGTAATTGTAATGTTATTGCTGTTTTTGTTTATTTTTCTTTACACTAGTACCAATTATTACTTTATTGTAACGGACTGTCAACAGCACGTACGGCTTACTGCCCGTGCGACCCATATTTGTAAATAATATTGTAAATATCTTACTTTTTGTCTAATAAAGTCCTACTACTACTACTACTACTACATGCTATGACATTATAATAAGTAATGTCACGAGTGACTTCAGAATCATTGATAAATTCACGATGTGACGAGTGAATTTATCTAGAGGAATTGGAAATCAAGAGTGGCTTTTATTAGAACTATTTAACGAATAAAATTAAGCTGTTTACTCACAAATCATTATTTAAATATAGTTATTTTAAAATATTTATATATTTCATGTAAACGGCGATGTTTGAAAACAAATGAGAAATGTTTGGTTATGTTTCATGTTTCATGTTCATCACTGCAACTTGATCATACTATTTATTGCCAGATAGGATTGCAATATTGTAAGAATGCACCCTAGTTGGACACAAATAATGGATACGAGAGTTTATAGGGGGACAGAAATAGATTCTGATAACTTTTTAGTGGTTGGAAAAATTAGAACGAATAAACCTTATTTTAGAAGGAAAGTAGAAAAGAAATCAGAAAACGAAAAATACAAAGTACAGATATTAGAACAAGATAGTATAAGACAGCTATATGAAAATCGAATAAAACAAAACTTGAAACCAAGAGTTGGAGATGTAGAAATAGATTGGATAAAATTAAAAGAATCAATCAATGAAACATCAAATTGTATATTATAACCAACATTATAGGTTATTAATTCATTGTTTTGGAAACCACTCAGTAAAATCAGTATTTAATAACACAATTATTGAACACGCAATTATCAAATGTGTAGGTCGAAGGAATATGTTCATTGTTTGCTATATTCAACGTATTTATTAGAGAGTCAGTCACGGCAAAATGATGCTCTGGCCTGTTCAGTATATTAAAAAGGAGGAGCTATTTTTATTTTGGTAATCAAAATTCGATAATTATCGAGGTGAAACATGATTGTGGTTGGTTGTAAAACAAAATTCATTAAAACGTGATTGGTCATTAACTCCCATTTGGGGCATGAAATAAATAGTCATAAGTAATGTCACGAGTGATTTCCAAATCATCGATAAATTCATGAGTCACTTCGTGAATCGTGAATTTATCTAGAAGATTTGGAAATCAAGAGTGGCAGTTGTTAGGACTATTTAACGAATAAAATTAAACTGTTTACTTTAAGTCATTATTTAAACATAGTTACCAGTATTTTATATATATATATATATATATATATAATGTAAACGACGATGTTTGAAAATAAATAAAAAATGTGAGGTTATTTAATTCACTGCAACTTGATCATATTATTTATTGCCAAATAGGATCGCAATATTGTAAGAATGTACCCTACCGTACTGGAGAAATAATGAAACACGTCAAACTGTATTATATTATTATTATTATTATTATTATTATTATTATTATTATTATTATTATTATTATTAATATTATAAATAACATTATAGGTTATTCATTTATTTTTTTAGTAAACAACTCGGTAAAATCACGGAATCTGTTCATTATTTCTATATTCAGTGCATTTGTTGAAGAAAAATATTGCTCTGATCTGTTTAGAATATTGAAAAAGAGGAGCTATCTTATCACAAAGCAGGAGGTGATAAAGAGAAATCGATAAAGAGCCAGGTGAAACACGACTGCCATTGGTTGTAAAACAAAATGCATGCCCCATTTGGGGTATTAGTTAAATAGTCATAAGTAATGCCACGAGTGATTTCCAAATTATCGATAAATTCACGACTCACGAAGTGAGGAGTGAATTTATCTATATAAATACATTAATAAATTACACTCTATTTCACTTCTTTCAAGCTTCTGAATTCCTACACTCCTAGTTACTCGCGTCCAGATTTGAGAAGTTATCTTATTACCATAATATTGACAATAGGTCACAAGATAACAATCTGCTAACAATCCCTCTCCATAGCACTTCCTCTTATTCAACTTCTTTCACAGTACTCTCTGTCCGCTCCTGGAACTCCCACCCTCAGGATATCAGGGGTTGCCGCACAAATTATACTTTTAAGTCACGCTTATACATTTACTTGTTGTTGAATAATCAATTTTTCTCGAGAAATAAATTTATTCTGTGCCATTAATAGCATTTTTTCTCATTTTTCTATCTTGTACATTTTATATTACATTCGTTAAATCTAAATTAAATAAAACTATTGTAAATAATAATTATATTGTAAATATACCATGTAATATTATTGTATCATAATTTTGACGTAGGGATATTTTTGTATGTTTTTTACTTGATTGAATGGTAGACAAGGCATTAACTCTGCCAGGTAAAATGAAGCTATTATTATTATCATTATTATTATTATTATTATTATTATTATTATTATTATTATCGTTATTATCGATATTGTCGTTATTATTGTTATTACAAAATATAACTTATATCTGAACACTAACTGTAACAACGCTAATCATGTGGTATAAACAAATATTTACAATGATCTAAAATCTTTTGATTGAACTTTTTTTAAACTTGAAATAGTGAATTATTAGTCTGTACGATTCCGGCCATTTCTCGAAGTTTAAAATTATGGATTTTTTTTAATATCTCTCTGGTGCTTAAGTTGTTTTTGCATCTATAAATTATATAAATCTCAGTTTGTTCCTCCTGAAGACAGGAACAAACTGGGTCATTAATTATTCTGAATTTGTTGAAATACAATTTTGTCATTCCATAACCAGTAATAATTGTAGTCATTGTAGGAGTCGTGTTTATTTTCTGTTGTAGTCTCTGTCGAAGAGGTGGAATGGAAGACCTGTAGTTAGAACCGTTTGTGGAAGTGTTCCAGCTTATCTGCTGCAATTTTTTATAGTCCTTCTTCTTTAATATCTTTGATAAGAGTACTTTTGGGTTTCCTACCATGCACAAATCCTTGTTGCTCTACTCTCATGCTGATGGTTGTAATCTATTATAAGCAAGGATGACATAATTTCTTCTCTGATCCTACTTGGTCCAAACTGCTGTTCAGCGTATGAACTACGCCTCACTAGCTAGATGGGTGCGGATTTGTAAGTTATTAGTACGTCAACCATATTTTATGTTTATTGTATTTTTATCCATCTTTACTTGATATGAGATGAAATCTACTCTACGGCGATATGTAGTTTATTATGGTGTTCCTGGTTCGAAACACATCAAGCATTCATACACATGACAGGCACCGTCATTTTTTGGGGTGGATATAAGGCCTCGAGGAGGAATTACAACCTTCTTTTTTACCCTATTCTGTCCTAAGTTAACATACAGCCTCTGAGTCATGAGGACATATATCAAGCCCCATTAGATCACCACAACCACACATTTTAATCACCTGTGGTTTGGTAAAACAGACTAGTAATTCAATAGAATGGTTTAAAAATATACCTCTAGTAGAACATAGATATTCAGAGTTGCCTACAATCACATTTTAAGATGTACTAATTCTAATGTGGCAGATTAGTGTATATGTTTTACCTAGCATCTAATGAGGGTGTAAGGTGATATGGGATGAATTAATGAGGTTGAAATCACGAGGGGAGAGAGGAATGTAGAATGCTGTTACGGTAGAATCTCGATAAAACCCCGAAAATACCAATGTGGTCCACATCAATACCCCTCCGGAACAGATAGGATTCGAATATGAGATGTCAGCGAAAAATTAAGAGGGAGGAGTTATATAGTATCCAACTGGAGTTCGGAATTCCTAAAAAGTTAATTAGGCTAATTTGAATGTATTTATTTTAGGATGCGTGTAGGCAAACAGTTTTCAAATACTTCTGAAATTCACTGTGTTAAATCAAGGAGATGTATTGTCTTCTCTACTATTCAATTTTGTACTAGAACATACCATCACATCTTAGAGGATCAAGAAGGCCTATAATTCGATGGTGTTAATAAGTTGTGGGGGGCACGCCGTAGCGTAGCGGTTAAGTCACTGCGCTACAAGCCGGAAGGTCGAGGGTTCGAGTCCCGGTGGGGTCAGGATTTTTAAACTGACCTTCTGGCGGCACTATGGCCCTGGGGTCGACTCAGCCTCTAACAGAAATGAGTACCAGACTTGTTCTGGGGTTAAGGCGGCCGTCACGCAGGGCTGACAACCCGGCTGACATCAAGTGCTGATAGTCAAGAAAAAGTGAGAGCCTTAACTTCCTACTACCCCAAGGGCCTCCCGAGGCCTGTAGTGGGATCACTTTACTTTTAATAAGTTGTAAGTTTATGCTGATGATGTAGTATTATTAGGCAATAGTAAGGAGATACTACCAACATGCACACTCTATTGAGTAACACTAAGAAATTGGGACTGGAAATAAACATCAATAAAACTAAATGTATAGTTACACATGGAAATATTTTATATAATGGAAATGGACAGTTGATGACAAATGAGGAAAATTCTGAAGAAGTGGCTGAATTGAAATACCTGAGAACAATAATTATAAACAAGAATGAGGTACAGAAATAAATTAAATTAGATTCAGTTTTCGAAATGCGACCAGCTTCGTGGGCTAATGGTCAGCATTTCTAACTACAGTTCATGAGGTCCCGGGTTCGATTCCCGGTCAAACCGTAGGAATTTTTTCTATAAAGGGAAATTATTCCTGTGGTTGTCCATGGTCTGGAATTTAGGTTAAGTATGTTAAGGAATTTCCTGGCGCTTCATTATCGTATATTACTCATCATATCATCCGCCTTCCAGGTGCCCCAACCTAAGAAATGGGTCACAATTCCTACAATTCCAGGGGAGAAAGCCAGAAATGTCATAAAAGACAGTGACATTAGACAAAAAAAAATCGAAATGGATGATATTATGGATTACAGGGACTCTTGTCCCAACTTCTCTCTAAAAAATAAATAAAACTGAAAATATATAAATCTGTTACTCTCCCAGTCATAATATATGGATGCGAAACATCGAATCTTACTTTAAGGGAGGAGACATTTTTTTCGAGTGTTTGAGAAATAAAGTTATTAGGACAAAATTTGGACCAAAGAGAGATAAACAGAAAATGAATGGAGAAGACTACACAACAGTGAGGTACATAATATTTATCGAAAATCAGATGTAGTGAGAATAGTTGGACCTAAATCTCGTAGATTGCGATGGATAGGACATATGGCACGAATTCGAGAATGAAACTGCTTGCAGAAAAACCTGAGGGAAAGCGCCCAATATGCAGGCCAAGATGGATTTGAAGGAAGTAAATTATACAAGTTAGATCCTTCTCTCACCCCTTGGGATACCTCGGGCACAAACCCCATACTCATACTATATGGATTTTCATCAAGTAAACACCAACTCAATTGATTATTCATACTATATTATACAGTGGATGATTGGAAAACATTATCTCAGGATAGGGTGCATGGAGAGCTTATGTCCGCGCTGTCATTAACCTACGGTTTTGATAGCGCCAGTAAATTAGTTCAAAATCTAGGTATATATGGATAAAAAGAACATACACATGAAAAGAACCTATAAACGGAGAGATTAAAATATGGTAAAAAAAATAAGTTCGTCGCCCAGGAACTGCGTAAACTAAGTCGAATTTATGGTCCGATTTTGCTGGTTTACGATATATATATATATATATATATATATATATATATATTAAATAGTATGTATCCCCGGAGAAGACTTCATAACAATAGCTATATGAAAGAGGGACATGGAAGCTTCTTACAGGAAAACCAGAGGTTAAACTCCCAGTTTGTAGACCAATAATGTGGTGGGAGAATAAGATTAACGTAATTTGAAGGAAGTAAATAACACAGGAGATGATTGGAAAACATTAAATCGGGATAGGGATGTGTGAAGAGCTTAGGTATTTTCGCGCTGCAATGAATCTATAGGTTCGATTGTGCCAGTGAATGATTTAGTAAGTATCCAGTTACATTGGGGGGGGAAAAAAACAAAAAACATGGCGATTGCTAGATCAATTTTTAAATTACGGTATTGTCTATTCCTAATCACCGGATTTTGTTGCGTTTTGGTGAATACCTTTCTGATTATATGTCTTTTTAATGCCATATACTGAGTTTCGTTAATAAAAATCGAAAATTTTGATCGGTAAAACGATTTTTAAATGTTCGCTTTTTTTAAAATCTCCTCTCTAATAGTTAAGGGACTTTACCTTACATTTTTTAAAAATTGTATTATTATATTCCGAGTTTTGTTCCGAAAAAATGCGGCCGTTAGAGCAATAACAGAAGACACATATTGGCATTTTGGAGTCTATAATATAGGTTTGATATGGTTAGGATGTACCACAAGTATGGAAACCACAAGGAAAGTGAAGATTTTCTTCAACAATAATCCTGGCGAAACCAGATTAAGAGGAAGGCCAAGAACAAGTGGTGGAATTATGTACAAGCAGACGTGAAAGGAATTGTAATGAAGAATTGGAGGGAGTAGGCGATGGTTAGAGAAGGATGGAAGAAGTCATGGAGGAGGTTAAGGCCCTGATGGGCTGTAACACCAAATAAGAAGAAGAGTGTACGTTTGATGAAGATTTTTAAACATTTTTCATGAGAACTACCTCAATTGATTTCATTCCTTTGGAATTTTCTAAAAGTATAGTAAATAGTATGTTTTCCGATGCTTTTAAATTCAGTTTGGTTTGAATGTTCAATACAAATGGACCCTTATATAAAACAAAATAGAAATAGTTTAATGTAGATAATAATTATTGGTGTTGGTAGAGGTTGGACGGATGGCAGCGAAGTTTAATTTGAGTCTGCAGCAAGTAATTAGACAGCGACTTGTTCTGTAATTTTATGTCCTCCACATCAGATCGCTTCGCTTTCATTACAAGCTCCACTCCGCTAAGCTATTAGCAAATCCAACCCTGCTCTCGCTTTCTCGTTTTTACTGTACAGTCTACTTCATATACTGAAACCAAAATTATCCTCATCACATTCAAAGGTTCGAATTTTATGAACACAGTTTGAAGTATCTAGTATTCTTTATCATTAGCATTCTTCAAAATGCCACAAATTATAATTCTTGTTCTGTCCACCGCTGTGGTCTCTGGGTAGCGTGTTGCCTTGTCACGCAGCGGGCCCGGGTTCGATCCCCGGTCGGGACAGTTTTTCTGGGTGAGGTTTTTATCGGGGTTTTTCCTCACCTGTAATACAAATGTCAGGAAAACTTTAAGGCCCAAACGGTCCCCGAAATCATATGGCCATCACAATCATCATCATTCATATTCATCTTAGGTTAAGCTTAGGATTAGGGACTCTCCTGGTGCACCATCATCATCATCATCATCACCCATCATATCATCGGGGCAACATAACCCCGCCTTCCAGGCGCCCTAACCTCAGAAGTGGGTTACAAGTACGCCATGTCAGGAGAGAAACCAGGAATGTCGAAAAGACAAACCTGGGGTATTTGAAAAAAAAATAATAATAATTATTATTATTATTATTATTATTATTTTATTATTATTATTATTATTATTATTATTATTATTATTATTGTTTTAATCTTACTTATAAAGTAAAGTGATCCCACTACAGGCCTCAGGAGGCCCTTGGGGTAGTGAAAGGTTAGGGCTCCCACTTTTTCTAGACAATCGGCACTTGATGTCAGCCGGGTTGTCAGCCCTGCGTGACGGCCGCCTTTACCCCCAGGACAAGCGTCTGGTACTCATTTCCGTTAGAGGCTGAGTCGACCCCAGGGCCATAGTGCCGCCAGAAGGGTTGGGTGAGTTTAAAAATCCTGACCCACCGGGACAATCTTACTTATGCATATGTAAATGTTTGCACGATAGTGCATTCTGTCGTATTTACAGGAATGGCGACCATGTTTGAAAGTTCAATTTCCTAAATTTCGGGGTTGCCAACCTATAAATAACTAAATAATTATACTATAATATTAAAAATTACGGTGGTAAGTAAAACCACTGCCCTTTATGTATACTACGTACAACGTATATATATATATATATATATATATATATATATATCCATAGTAATTCTGCCCGAGGGCAGGTCTTTCACTGCAATAATAACATTTTCATGCTATGCTTTGCGGCTTTGCTAGGGAATTGTAGGTGTGGTTCCGTTGCTTTCCACTCATCATCATCCTTATCATTATCATGATCATCCTTCACCGGTGTGGAAAGCAACGGAACCACACCTACAATTCCCTAGCAAAGCCGCATATATATATATATATATATATATATCCATAGTAATTCTGCCCGAGGGCAGGTCTTTCACTGCAATAATAACATTTTCATGCTATGCTTTGCGGCTTTGCTAGGGAATTGTAGGTGTGGTTCCGTTGCTTTCCACACCGGTGAAGGATGATGATGATAATGATAAGGATGATGATGATGGCCATATGATTTCGGGGACCGTTTGGGACTTAAAATTTTCCTCACATTTGTCTTACAGGTGAGAAAAAACCCCGATAAAAACCTCACTCAGAAAAACTGCTCCGACCGGTGATCGAACCCGGGCCCGCTGCGTGACAAGGCACCTCGCTACCTCGAGACCACAGCGGTGGATATATATATATATATATATATATATATATATATATATCCAAAAGGTAGTGTTAATAGACGAAACAAATAACTGCATTTTTAATTAACTGAACTTTATTTGAAACAATATAAAGGCAATAAATTCGCACTTGCCACCATTTTATATATAATTGGTGTCACGGTCTGCTGTAGTCTCAACTAAATTATTTTCGGCGTTTTCCGTATATTCATTGGCCAGATTGCTAACGTCAGTCAGCTGTTTATAATGAACGCAAATGTTTCCAACAAATATGTTATTATTTTACTATTATCTATTATTATGAAAACACCATCGTGCAAAAAA
This sequence comes from Diploptera punctata, assembly GCA_030220185.1. Lineage (NCBI taxonomy): Eukaryota > Metazoa > Arthropoda > Insecta > Blattodea > Blaberidae > Diploptera > Diploptera punctata. The sequence continues at coordinate 265,794 of JASPKZ010000030.1, read as the reverse complement.
TAGTGTACAAGACACATTTGTGAAGTGTTTTACATAATCTCGGAAATTAAAAACCTGGCTATCGCTCGTTTTTTAAACACTTTCCTCGATTCTGTAAAAACCACTTCCCAACCTCTCATCGTAATATACTATTGTTCACTCCTATACTAATAATGACCTAATTATCACTCTGTTTTTAGGGAAGAAAGTTGAATTTACCAGAGAGGTCTTGGTATGCATTGATAACGGCATGTAATAGTTCAACGTACTTCCCTAGGGAAGAAAAATAATTGACTTAATTATGATGTAAAAATTGTTACCAACTTAAAATGTTATTGAGTAATACAATACTATTTTATTTTATTACAGGTTTGGTAATTCAAATTTATAGTGATTGAGTAGTTGTTACAATTATTAACATTAGCCACAATTAATCATATCTGTAATTAATATGCAGTCTGAAATTGTTATTTAAAATGTCTGCCACTAATTCAGACAACAATAAACAGTTGGAGTTGTTTTTATCAACATTCCATTGCTATCAAACAATTGAACTCTTCAAACCAAGATATAAATTCACACGAAATATAAAAATTAAATATAATTTTTAGTGTAGGAGTGAACAAAATTATATATGAAATTGGAGAAGTAAGCACGTTACTAGTGTGGAACTTATTTGCTAGCCTTCGCTAAAACTCGGGCTCAAACACGTCCTCGACTAGTAATGTACTACTTGCTTCCCTTGCTGAGTACATAACTATTAAAACATGTGAAGTATGGGACTATGAGTAGAAACTTGTATTTACAAAGTAAACTATTAAAATAGTTACCTGGCAGCTGCCGTCGTCTCCAACTAGATTAAACATTTTTTAAAACCTTTTAAGAACTGTAGGCCTTTCAGAAACCGGCTTTATCTTCAGCAGAAGAAATTGCGCTAGTAACTGCTCTTGTAGTTTTGTGGCACTTTTGTCATCAGCTGCCTTCCAGCGTCGACGGTACGGTACTAGCTAGAGTCAGTGGCTAACAACGACGCTGGAAGGCCGCTGATGTCAAAAGCATCACTAAACAGCAACAGTTGGTGCGCATATGCGTCTGCTGAAGATAGAAACCGGTTTCCGAAAGGCCTACAATTGTTAAAAGTTTTTTTAATTAACCTAGTTGAGGACAATGTCACCTGTCAGATATCAATTTTAATATTTTATTTTGTGATTATTTACCTCAAGGGAATTTTAATGTGATTTTTAACAGTATTGATTATATTTATATTTACTACAATACTTTTTTATATAATTGGTAAATTACATATTTTACATTGAATCGTTGTTTACGTATCTACATATCAATGGGTAAATTAATTATTATTTATGCACTCTTGTTGGTTATGTGTCTTGTAATTTCAGTTCTGAAGTTGGCTATATTGTGTTTACTGAATCTGGGTTAAATTTTGAGATGGAATTGTATAACCTTGGGCTGAAATTACTACTGTGTCTTAAGAATTGAATTGTGTTACATTTGGAAATCTATATCAATTAATTAACTTATTAATATTATCGTTCCAAGGAATATGTGGAACGATAAAACGATCAGTAAATAATAAAACAACAAGAGAGACCAAATTGAAATTTTATAAAACATTGGCAGTACCGGTACTGCTCTATGGATCAGAAGCCTGGATACATAAAAAACAAGATCTAAGTAGGATAACGGCGGCAGAAATGACATTTTTGAGATCTGTTAAAGGGTGCACCAAGGAAGACAGAATCAAGAACACAGAAATAAGACAGGAACTTGAAATATTTGCAATAACTGATAAAATAGATACATATAGACAAAAATGGAAGCAACGCATAGACAGAATGAATGAAGATAGATATCCAAAACAAATAACAAAATACAAACCGAAAGGCACCCGAGATGTTGGCAGACCTAGAAAGAGATGGGCTGAAGTCGGAACGGGTCAACAGACCTAATCCATGAATGCAGATGATGATGATGAATATTATCGAACCCGGAGCCTGATGGCTGTGCGTTCAACATCCCTATTCTGAGCAAATATTTTTTACAATAATTTCCTGTATAATTCATCGCCCTCAAAACATGATTAGGGGACGTATGCAATTCAGCCACCTCATTATGAGCATCGAATCTCTAAACGTAAATTTCAGTCCCAATATAAGTAGCCTTCTTCAAAACCAATGATGTTTAGAGCGATTTTGATTCCCAGTCTGGTTTAATTTTATGACTGCGGGTTTTTTTTTTCAGACTAAAAAAAGCCAGGAAATTAGGGCCAAACCATCCTTGAAAAAAGATCGGCCCCATAATTATCGTCAATTTATTTTTAAAAAATGTATATATATTTAGAACCATTGAGTTGCATAATCTTTACTGTAAACCAGATATTATTATTCTCGTAGACTGCGATGGGTTGGATACCTGGCACGAATGGGGAATGAAATAAGGGCTTGAAAACTCCTTGTAGAAAACTAGAGGGAAAGCGCCTAATAGGTAGGCCAAGAATGAGATGGGAGAATAACATTAATCATAATTTATGAGAAATTAATTTTATTATACGTGAGATGATTGGAAAACATTAGCTCAGGATAGGGATCTATTGAGAGCTTATGTCGCAATGCCATGAACCTGGGGTTCAATAGTGACAGTGAGTTAGTTGGGTATATATTTAGACCACAGATTCATTTAATTCACACCAAGAGAACAAGATCGCTATATTTATTTTTTTACACTTATAACTGGCGTTGTTTATTTGTTCCCAATTTCCTTTTCCTTCTGACTACGTAGTCCTCTTCTTCTAATCCCCTTCCTTTCATTGCTTCCTTGATATAATTCCACTTGTGTTTAGATCATTCCAATCTCTTTCTCCCTAGTGATATTCATTCTAAGATCTTCTAAGGCCATCTTGTGTTGTCCATCTAACCGTGTGGTCATATTACTTTAATAGCTGTTTCTTTCTCCCATAGCTTCTGATTATATTAACGTAGCCTATTCGATAATACGTTTCTTATTAAAATGTTATATATGATTTTATTTGTGATAAAGACAAACACGACCACTAGAGCATTTTTTTAATGTCGCCTTTCAGGTTAATCGACCCTTCAAGTGGTCGGACTTCGCTGATTTATGGAGAATACATTTCTCCTATTATTTCAATAGATATAGGCCCACAAAATTTCTTTGCAGAAGTTTAAAATTACGGGTGATAGAGCTTTTTTATATTATTTTTTATTATTTTTTTATTTTTCGCTCTTGTTTAGCTTCCACTCCCAATACATTGATCTGATTTTATTGGTTAATGAACTTGATCTTACTTTTCGAAATTAATTTGTGTATGCCGAGTGTTAGGAAACTTTTTAGGCCAAAAAGATAAACAGACAGGCGAATGGAGAATACAGCATAAATGAGCTACATGATCTGTATATGAAACCAGATATAATATAACAGTTAAGTCTCGTTGACTGAGATGGACAGGATATGTCGCAAGAATGGTAAATGAAAGAGGGGAATGGAAGCTTCTTGTAGGAAAACTAGAGGGAAAACGCCCAATTGAGACCAAGAATGAGGTGGGAGAATAACATTAACAATGATTTGAGGGAAGTAGATTATACAGGGGATGATGGAAAACATTAGCTCAGGATAGGGATGTATGGAAATCTTATGTCCGCGCGGCCTTGCATATAAAGGTTCGATAGTGCCAGTGAGTTAGTTAGGTAGTTATGCCGAGTTTAAATAACAAGTGCAAATATTCTGGCATATATATTTATATCCATCCATCCATAGTAATTCTGCGCGAGGGCAGCTCTTTCACTGCAATCATAGCATTTTCATGCTATGGTTTGCAGCTTTACTAGGGAATTATAGGTGTGGTAGCTTCCTGTTGCTTTCCACACCGGTGAAGGATGATGAAGATAATGATATAGATAATGATGATGGCCGAATAATTTTCGGGGACCGTGTTGGGCCTTGACATTTGTCTTATAGGTGAGGAAAAACCCCGAAAATACCTCACCCAGGAGCCTGTCCCGACCGGGAATCGAACCCGGCCCCGCTGTGTGACAAGGCAGCATGCTACCTCTAGACCACAGCGGTGGACTTATATATATATATATATATATATATATATATATATATAATTTTACTACTAAGTAAGATCGATGACTTTTTGTAAAAAATCTAAATATTTTTATTAGAACAATATCAATACTATCTTTCCTGCGTTAATATCATATTTCACGAAAGTTATGAGATAGGGCCTACAATTTGTTTCCAGGGTGAGAGAGAACGCTGAACTTCACATGCCAGATACAGCAAATATTTCTACAAAAAATTTGCGATAAAACTATTATGGATAATGGCATTAACTCAGCCAACTAATTAATTCACTGGCACTATCGATTCCATAGGTTCTTGACCGCGCGGACCCTGTCCTAAGCTAATGCTTTCCAATAATTTCTGCCAGGTAAAATAAAGCTATTATTATATTATTATTATTATTATTATTATTTTATTATTATTAATAATAATTTCCTGTATAATTCATATCCGTCATTAACCATGGTTAATATTATTCTCCGTCTCATTCTACATCTACTTACTGGGATATTTCCCCTGTTTTCCTAAAAGAAGTTTCGATATCTCTCTTGTGTCTGTCTTACATCAAAGAAATACAATAATTAAGATGCTCATCATGTTCATGGCTGATAGCCAAACGTTTTTCTGGAAAGTTATCTATGACGATCCAGGAAATGAAAATGTCTACTTTTATAACATACAAAGATTATGAAAGAAGTCCGTCACGCTGGAATTGCGGAAATTAAGCGAATTATTCAAGTCAAATTTATGGTCCCATTTTGCTGGTTTACTGAAAATATATTTATTTTGTTAAATTGGACAAACTCAATTTCTGATACCAATTTATTTAAATAAAATTGTATTTAGGGCTACATCTGATACTGCAGAGAAAACTAATCATATACAAAAATAAGTTATTACTTTTTTTTTCATATTGTTGTATAATTTGACACCGATTTAAATATTAATATCTACCGATTAATTCATTAATTAAAAATATTAAATGAATTAAACTATTGTATCTTGTGGGATTAACTGCAAATTTAAAGATTAATTAAATTGCATGGCATAGATTGCGGGCGAACCAAAAGTGGGGATAGCTATATTCAATTTTTAGTTCCGGTTTTGGGTATATCCCCAATTCTAATGGTCGGATTTCGCTTATTTTTAGATAATATGTTTATCGTTTTATTTTAATAGCATATACTGAGTTTCGTTGTGAAACATCGAAAATTGCGACCTTTAGGACTATTTTTAAATTTTCGTTTCAGGTGAACTGTTGGGCCTACACCTAATAGACCGATTTTGCTGGTTAATGAACTCGAACTTACTTTTTTGTAACTAATTGCTATATATATAGTTTCGTTAAAAAAACGTTGCGGCCGTTAGAGCATTAACGGACATATACAGAATGATTCACGAATTGTGTTTGCTATTGTTATGTGAAAATCATATATTTTATCATGAGTTTCATACTGGAAAGATGAATCGCATAATGTTGTGAGCATGCGGAGACACTTAGGAAAGGTTTCTGTACATTTATAGAAAATATACAACATTGACAACTGTTGTTTTAAATGCAACCTCCTATTTTATTTTAGATGGAATGAAATATCTATTTATTGACTTTACAATACAATTTGAATAATTTGTTATGCCATATTATAACAGTTCCTACAAGATGTTGAATTGGCAGGAGTAGACGCTTTATACATGGGATGTGTACTAATGTGTAGACTTCCTGTTTTAAAATACCTTACCTTATTACTACAGGAACAGGTGTCTAATCACCAAGTAGGTGTTCAAAAAGTGCCACCGTTATTGCGTACGCATTCCCGAATACGTTTCCAAAAGGATCTTCTTACAAGGACTAGTTGGTGATCTGAAATGGATTGGCATGCTTCTCTGATCCGATGTTGCATATCGTCAGGAGTGGTTGGTTCTGTGGCATAGACACGTTGTTCCACATATCCCCCATAAGAAATAGTCCAATTATTAGCAAAAATTAGCAGTAGTAGATTACAACTTCCACACATCTGTAACACGTTAACATAGAGATAGAAACCTCATTCCAACGGCAATGCATTTATGTTTCAAGGACACTTCGAACGAAGGAAAGAAATGTACCATGATCTATTTAAAATAACGAAGTTCGAAACCGTAAATTAAAAAGGAATGTACATTAAAATGTGCTGAGCATCTCCGCATAGAGGCACATCAACCATTCACATGTTTCCATAATTCGTTTCACACTAATGTCCGTAGTTTTGATATAATGAGACAAAACATGATTCGTGAATCACTCTGTATAATGGCACTGCGGTCACGTGGTGCTGTCTCTTAAGACAGATTTGTTTATAAGGAAAGAAAATTAATGTTTGCACTGAGATAAGGAAATTGGTATCGATATAACGTATAGAGTTAGAGGACGCGGCTTCAAATACCGATATATATATATATATATATATATATATATATATAATGTCATTGTCATTTTCGGTGTCTACTAGATAGGAGCGGTGAAGATCTATAAACAATTTCAGAAATGTATTCATGAGAACAGCTTCAATAATTCATTCCTTCGGAATTAGCTAAAGAAATGTTAAATATCGAAGCATACTGAATGAAAGGTAACTGTTACAAACATCTGTGCCTGATGGAAAAGTTATGACATTTAAATTTTGTACAAAATAAAGCACTAGAGTCAATATTCAGTTTTCTTGTAAAATTCATGTTGATTAATGTATTGAGAATGTTGGCAATAGACACTACTAATAATTTAAGAGTTGGTAAGACTGATTAAAAACTGACATATAGAGTAAGGTATGTTAAACATGTTCTTTGTTGCTCAGATTATTAGAAGATCGATGTTAAATATGGCAATTTGACAACGTTGCTAATATCTGGGGAACAAAAGAGCTCCGCAATATCAGCTCTCGATTGTTTTCAGACGGGGAGGATTCTTATGCAACCCGAGTCGCATCTTACCTACTTCACTGCATCTCAATGTGCAATTCTACCAATTACTTATAACGAAATCCCTTTTCATACAGACCTAATAGTGAAAGTATATGTATTTGAAACCGATATTCTGTATAAGAAGAAAACATAAATAATCCTTTCCTATGCGTAAGATGTTGCCAGGGCTTCTGAAATACGAAATTGAAAGTCATGGTTTAAGCCTGTTGGCCCGTTTCGACCTCAGAGTACCTCGAATTTTTGTATTCATATATTCGATGGGCGTCTCTTAATCTCTTATTTAAATAATTTTAATGTAGAACTGTTTTCGGAGAGTGATTTTCCATTCATAATACGTTTTCATACTATGGCTTCTGGTACAGTGCTATTTTCTCGATATGGTTGACTATGTTTAACTCATTTCTGATTAAGTTTTAAGGGTTTGAACTCGCGACCCTACGGACTAGAGGAAAGAAAAATAACTACTAGACCACCGCAGCCGACTGTTTACTGAATAGCCCTCATAAATGAACATTAAAATGTTTAACATTACTTATTTTCGTAATTTTATTCAGTAATTTTCTGTTAATTTCAATTGTTCGGCCATAAAATGCGTTTACAGCTGGCGTTAAATTTGGAGATAGTAGAAATTTCTTTATAATGTCTACCGCTGTGGTCTCGTGGTAGCGTGCTGCCTTGTCACGCAGCGGGCCCGGGTTCGATCCCCGGTCGGGACAGTTTTTCTGGGTGAGGTTTTTATCGGGGTTTTTCCTCACCTGTAAGACAAATGTCAGGAAAACTTTAAGGCCCAAACTGTCCCCGAAATCATATGGCCATCATCATTCATATTCACCTTAGGTTAAGCTTAGGATTAGGGACTCTCCTGGCGCACCATTATCATCATCACCCATCATATCATCGGGGCAACGTAACCCCGCCTTCCAGGCGCCCCAACCTCAGAAGTGGGTTGCAAGTACGCCATGCCAGAAGAGAACACCAGGAATGTCGAAAGACAAACCTGGGGCATTTCTTCATATTGAAAAAAAATATAATGGAAAAAAATATATATGTTGTACCATACAGAGACTATTTTAAGGTGTCTTAAAATTATCAATTGACCGATTAATTATTTCATGTTAAATATAAAGTTATTTAGATATCGATCCATTTAGATCAGTTCAGTAAAAAGAACGAATCAATGTAGAGGAGCATGTCAAGTATAAAAGAATATATAGGGCATGTGGGAAACGTAAATATCACAGTAGAACAGGTATTTCCGCTTATACTTCTTCTAATTAAGTCATCAACTGAAACGTAGGGCCGGTCCCGGTGGAATCGTGGTTACAAAGCTCTCTTCTGGTTCCGGAGTTAGCCGGTTCGAAACTAGTCTCTTTCGATGGAATCTTTCAGGAAGTTAAAATCCTAAGTAAGGCTTCCATCCGAAGGGAGAGAAAGGCATGGATCCTGTGTTGTAGATATACGTCAAGCCTAACTGAAGATGTCTCTGAATAACATTTTTACTTATTCATACCCAGTCTTAAATAGCGACGGTAATTATAATTTTAATAATTTAATATGTGAAAGAACGTTCTTTAAGACAAAACTAATAAAATTCATATCAAATTCCGCTGAGGTGAATACTCATAAGATAAAAATTAAAAATTAAAACGTACCTGTTGGAGGTACCGTCGCCCTCAACTTTGTTAAAATAATGCATGTAAAATAGTATTAATTGAAGGCCTTTCGGAGGTTAATTTCCATCATCAGCAGGATGAGTATGCGCTACTAGTTGTTGTATTTAATACGCTGTAGACGTTGATGTTCTTGATGCGTCTCCAGTAGAAACTGTCTGGTTTTTAACTATCTCATATAAGGGATTGTACGTTTGGGGTGTGTTCTCATTCAATAGTAAGGTGTTGCTGATTTTTTTCATGTTTTCAAGTTCTTCTAGTAGATTAATTTTCTTTAAGAGCTATTGTAACACTACTATTACTACTACTACTACTACTGCTGCTGCTGCTGCTGCTGCTACTGAAACTTATACCCTCTTCTAACTATAAATCTACATATATATTTTTAAATTATTTTTTACAATCCCTGTTCCTTACGATTTTCCCATGCAATTTAAAAGTCAATGTTATGATTATGAGTATTTTTAGATGATAGCGAGGAGATATTAAGAGTCAACATACACATTCTGTTGAGTAACACTAAGAAATTGTCGTTGGAAATAACATAAATAGAATAAAATATATGCTGACACATGTAAATATATTACACAATGGAAATGACAGTGAAACACAAATGAGGCAAATTTTGAAGAAGTGGCCGAATTCAAATATCTAGGAACAATAATTACAAACAAAAATGAGAACAGAAAGAAATTAAACGTAATCTTCATTCAGGAAATGCATACTCCTACGGATTACAGGGACTCTTGTCATCCCAACGTCTGTCAAAGAGACATTCATCCATCCATAGTAATTCTGCCCCAGGGCAGGTCTTTCACTGCAATCATAGAATTTGCATGCTATGCATTGCAGTTTTACTAGGGAATTATAGGCGTGGTAGCTTCCCGTTGCTTTCCACACCGGTGAAGTATGATGATGATAAGGAAGGTGATGTTGATGGCCGGATGATTTTCGGGGACCGTTGAGTCCTAAGCTTCCTGACATCTGTCTAACAGGTGAGGAAAACCCCGCGAAAAACCTCACCCAGGAGCCTGTCCTGACCGGGAATCGAACCCGGGCCCGCTGCGTGATAAGACTGCACGCTACCTCGAGACCACAGCTGTGGGCAAAGAGACATTAGAGTATAAATATATAACACTGTTATTCTTCCAGATATATTACATGGATGCGAAACATGGGCTCTTAATTTAATAGAGGATAAAATATGAGTACTTGAGAATAGAGATTTTAGGAAACACGTTGAGCTCAAGAGAACGAACTGACAGGTGAATGTTGAACCATTTTGTAACAGTGAGTTATATGATCTTTATAGGCAATATGTTTGACATGGAAACTCCTTACAGGAAAACCACAGAGGGTAAACAAAACGGGTGAGAGAGTAACATCAAGAATGATTTAAGTGAGGTAAATCGTACATGGGATGATTGTAAAAATTTAACTCAGAATAGGTCTGTATTGAAAGCGTATATCCGCGCACCCTTGAACATGCATTTTGATAATTTCAATGAGTGAGTTATGAGTAGGGCTGATACATTAGAGTATGTAGTTGTATCAGAACTGAGTTATTCCATGCTTCAACATTTATAACATAGTCCAGGAACATTCAACTCTACATTTTTACAGTACATTCTGTAGAAAACAATAACAGAAAACTACATTATTTATAGCTTTAAGTTGCGGGTCTTTAATATTAAGATTTTCGGGCTCATATAAGAACTTCAAGCGTAATTTAGAACATATGAGAAAATTTTAATTGTATTTTCTATCCAAGTAGTCATAATATATTAGTTGCCTACTAGGAGTCACTTTGAGGCGAAGAGCTAACTACATTTGCGGGGAAAATAAGTGTAACTAGATTAGCTTGGTTACGTAACTCTTGCAAGAGTTCTATATGTGAGGAAGTACGGATTAAGACAGGGAGTTAAGACAAATATTCTTTCCAATTGTCTGTAGAATAGAATAACTAACTATCTCACTGGCACTTATGTTCATGACCGCATGGAAATAAGCTCTCCAACATACATATCTTGAGCTAATGCTGATTCCCTAAAGTAGCCCCCCGCCCGGATTACCGAATGGGGGACGTCCGGAAAATTGTATCCTAGTGGAATCCATGCTCGCGTTTCTTAATGGTTGTATTTTTACGGTGAACGATCGTTAGTCTTTCGACCAAGGGACTTATTCTATCTGACTTCTCGCCTTCGACCTGTCCGGTATGGGTAACCCTTTCGGCAACAATGCTACCGCCGGCATAGCTCTCGGGGTCATTTAAGCACGCAAACCACTCCTCCACTGCAGAATAGAATAACATCCATTTTTATAAATAATGCTATATTGATTTCTGCAGTCTGTACTGCAGAGTTAAACATATCAGTTCTGACGTGTTCTTTGTTATAAACATTGAAGCATAGGATGTATGAATACTGATACATCTCCATTGTCTCAGCACTAGTCATGAACAAGTCGTCTGTAGGCGAGGACCAGTTTCTCTGAACCACCCATTGCACGCATTGCACTGTGATGGATCTGCATTTAGCAATAAACCAGAGTCAGCGATGAAAACAACACATTACATTACAACACAAGACAATACATAAGCACCAAGATCCAAGCGGGGATTTAAAATATCCTACCCCGCTGGTAATAGAACTGATGCAGCTGTACTGAAAGGGGGGGTCTGTACTGACCATGCCCGGCGGTGATCTTAGCGATAAATATGTATACAATTTTTTCTTATTTATATGTGTGGAAAACAATTACGAAGAGTTAAAATATAATTGGATGGAAAAATCATAAAACAAATTTATCTCCTCGATCACCTAATATCTTATATATGAAATGTGACAGAAGTAAAGTTACAGAAATAAAATTCATTAAATTGAGTCATAAAAATACATTTTCGTGAACAAATGTCAACCGCAATAAAATTGAGATTCACAATGTAACTGCAAAACCAGGACTGAAATATAGTAGCAAAAATTGGATACTAATTCTTAAATAAAATCAAAATTGCAAGAGGCACAAACGAGATATCTACGAGGGTCATACTGAAAGTCGTTAGCAACTCATTGTTAAAATTCAAATTTCAACAATGTAACAAAAACAACTGCAGGATCGTAATCTACAGACTTTATACCACAACATTGCCGTTTGTGGCGTCATAGCTTCTATCATGTTACCACACGCAGTGTTTCCAAAATGGCAGACATCAATGTTTCGTTTCGACAGAGCGCTGTCCTTGTTAAAGAGGAACAATCTGCTGTTGATATTCACCAAAGACTTCAATGTGCTTACGGAGATGCCTGCATGGGTGCCAGCAGTGTTAGGAGATGGTCGAAACATTTTAAAAAATGGTAACACGAGTATCAAAAATGAGCTTCGTAGCGGTCGCCTACGCTCTGCCTCCACGGATTGCAACAAGGAAAGAGTTGATGCGCTCATTAGAGACGACAGGCGTATCACAGTGAATGAAATCGCTACAAAACTTGCAGTAGGACACAGTGCAGTGCAAGAAATGATTCACAGCTTAGGTTACCGAAAAGTTAGTGCCCGTTGGGTTCCACGTTTATTGAGTGAAACCACAAACTTCAGAGAAGAACCATCACCCATAACCTTCTTCAGAGATTTCGAAATGAAGGTGATGATTTTTTGACGAGTATTGTGACAGGTGACGAAAGCTGGTTTCATCGCTACGAGCCTGAAACAAAACACCAGAGTATGGAATGGCACCACTTGAATTCGCCATCAAAGAAAAAAGCGAAGACAGTGCATTCTGTTGGGAAAGTTATGGGCAGCGTCTTCTGGGATGCGCAAGGTTGCATTCTGGTTGAATTTCTTGAACTTGGACAAACCATAAATGCTGCCCGCTATATCCAGACACTTGTGAAGCTCCGTCGTGCATTGCACGACAAACGCCCTGGAAGGAAGATCATTCTGCAACACGATTACGCGCGTCCTCACACTGCTCGTGCCACTGTGGAGAAGATCAGGACATTTGGGTGGGAAACTCTTCCACATCCTCCCTATAGTCCCGATTTGGCAACCTCCGACTACCATCTTTTCGGTTCTGTGAAGGAGCAGATGAGAGGCTAACGCTACGAGACGCTGGAGGATATTCGGAAAGCAGTGCGTCAGTGTCTTCGAGCAGCTGGAACGGACTTCTATGATAAGGGAATTTTCAAGCTTGTCGAACGCTGGACAAAATGTGTGCAAAGAAATGGAGACTATGTTGAAAAGTAGCACAAAGGTCTGTAGATTAACATGGTGTACTTGGTTTTTCTAAAATAAATATTATGATTGTTTAAAAAAAAATGTTGCTCATGACTTTCACTATGACCCTCGTACGTCTACTGCTAGATTTGACCGAAATTGGCAAGCAAAGAAACACATATATACGCGATAAATTAAAAGTTCAAAACATAGTTGAAGAAATTCAGAATTATCAAAGCAATTGGCTACAACATTTCAAAGAATGGACCTATCCCTCTTTCCAGAATTACCGGTAGCATTGTAGTATGAAACTAAAAGACTTTGAGAGAAAGACCAAATTAAAATGGACTGACCAACCACATATTGAGATCTCATAGGAACAGGCTCAAACGACCTAAACTTAAATAGGTTCATGATTATGGTAATTCTTTTATCACATAAAACACAGGTAGCTAAAAAATTAAAAAGGAACTAAATTTTTAGAAATGTTAATTGTGTAGAATATTTTTTCTAAAAGTGGCATGTGCTTACACTGGCAAATACATATAATTTTAGACAATAGTATTTTATTTTTATGTTTGTTGTTCTTTAATTAAGGTGATATAATTAAAAATAAGATTGAGAGATTACGTTACCTTAACTATATGACATATTTTTTATAATCTGCTAGCCAGTGATAGCAACCACTTTAGTTTCGACTTTACGCTCGGGATATGACGTATCACGAGTGACAGATGAACTTTTTTTTTAGTTGAAAAGTTAATTTAAAAATGTATGTAACATACATTCTAACATCCAAAGGTAGAATTGCTGTTATATTTCCGTTCCACGCTCTTATCATTTTTATATTTTCAGGAAACATTAAATTTAAAGTTCTGTAAAATTTTAAGTAGTATAAATATATATAACAAAGCTTAATTCATACATCCATCCATCCATAGTACTTCTGCCCGAGATCAGGTCTTTCACTGCAGTCATAGCATTTTCATGCTATGCTTTGCAGATTTACTAGGAAATTATAGGTGTGGTAGCTTCCCGTTGCTTTCCACACCGATGAAGGATGGTGACGATAATGATAAGAATGATGATGATGGCCGGATGATTTTCGGGGACCACTGGGCCCTAAGCTTCCTGATATTTGCCTTACAGGTGAGGACAAACGCCGAAAAACCTCACCCAGGAGCCTGTCCCGACCGGGAATCGAACCCGGGCCCGCTGCGTGACAAGGCAGCGCGCTATCTCGAGACCACAGCGGTGGACAATTTATATATAAATATATGAAAACTAAACCGTGTAATAAAATGAATGTAACGTCGTCTTCAATGATTGTGTCCAGTTTGCGTTTGGTAGTCATATCCCTGTACGTACGAGTATATTGCCTGCTTGGAACTAGGTCGTTCTAACTCAATTTTTTCTTCAGTAGAGCTGATTTAAGTTCCGGTTACTACTCAATCCATGATAATAGCACTGTTTTCAGGGATGTTTTAACACTTTATGATCGTAAAATGTACAATGTTATGTGTAAAACTTATACTGAAGAGGAGTTAGAACCCCATACTTACTCTTACTCACTGGCACTATCGAACCCGTAGGTTCATGCCGCGCGGACATAAGCTCTCCATACATCCCTATCCTGAGCTAATGCTTTCCAATCATTCCCTGTATAATCTACTTCTCCTCAAATCATAGTTAATGTTGTTCTCCCACCTCATTCTTGGTCTACCAATTGGGCGTTTTCCCTCTGACTTTCCTACAAGAAGCTTTCATGCACGTCTTTCATTCCCCATACGTGCAACATGTCCTGCCCATCGCAGTCTACGAGACTTGACTGTTCTTATTATATCTGGCTTCTTATAAAGACCATGTAGTTCATTGTTATGTAGTCTTCTCCATTCACCTGTCAGTTCATCTCTCTTTGGTCCAAAAATCTTCCTAAGAACTTTATTCTCAAATACTCGTAATCTCCTTTCCTCCCTTAAAGTAAGAGTCCATGTTTCGCACCCATGTAATATAACTGGTAGAATAATAGTTTTATATATTTTCAGCTTAACGTTTCTTGAAAGGAGTTGGGACATCAAAAGTCTCTGCAATGCATAATAGCACGCATTTCCAGAATTGAGCCTATGTTTAATTTCTTTGTGCATCTCATTCCTATTTGTGATTATTGTTCCTAGGTATTTGAATTCAGCCACTTCCTCAAAATTTCCCTCATTTGTCATTAGCTGTCCATTTCCATTATATACTGAATTTCTACGTGTGACCATATTAGAACCCCATAGATATAAAAATAAAATTTCCTTAAAAGTAAAGTTATATGAGGCGGTTAGAAGCAAAGGGATACAAGTGTTGCAGTATTGAGAAATAGGAAGCAGGTTTAAAGTTGTTGTATAAGAAAATCATAAGTCATTGAAAACAATAACAATATGAGGTGAGTGCTAAAAAATTCTTCCTTAATTAAATAACAATAATACTTTATTTACTCCTAAAGCATACACTTACCATCATTTGCCACTGAATACAATTACGTTTCAAGAATGTGATTATGCGCCAAAATCACATACACCCCTTTGTTTGTAACCGTATCATATAAAGTTCGGATCCAATTTTACACCTAACATAATTGTTACTTTTACTCTAGTCTATACATTTTTCAAATATCTTTATTCAGCAGTTAGTCAACTATAAGAAATATAATTAAAATTACGAAAATATGGTTGCACTATAATACATTTTGATGCTATATACATATTTGCTGTCTGAGGAATAAATAGTCTACGCTATTTTGTTTATGTCGGCCACGGTGTGCTAGTGGTTATGCTCCTTGCCTCTAGTTCCGAGAGTTGCGTGTTCAAACCCGGCCGGGGTCGATGGATTTTTTAGGACGCAAAAATCCAAGGAGCAGATCCTCCGGGAGGGACTTAAAGCCGTGTATCACGAGTCTGAAGATTTTTGAGGCTAGTAAAAGATCTTTAAGCCTGACTAAAGAGGTCTCTAAGCAAACTTTACCGACATCAACGTCCGAGTAATGCCTTAGTTGCCTGTTAGAAGTCTCATTGGGTCGGTGTGTTGACCCCATGATATCTAAAACTTAACTTGGTCTAGTAAGGCTATGGCTCAACAATGGGCTAAACCATTGTAGATAGATATTGTATAATAATATTTATTATTATTATTATTATTATTATTATTATTATTATTTTATTATTATATTATTATTATTATTATTATTAATTATTATTATTATTATTATTATTATTATTATTTAATTGTTCACAGTGTGCTGATCGTCGCTATTCAAGTGGTGTGTGATATGGAAACATCGGTTTGCTCCAAATGATTCTTCTTAGGGTAAGTGTAAAAATGTTCTAATACAGACTTCGTATTATATTAGGTTGTCTCATAAGTACAGATCCGTGAAAGTGGTATTATTTTTAGGGAAAATTCGTTTTAACATTTCAAGATTACAATGTTATTGGGGATTTGGCGGTGTTATTCTAAAAATATGTAAATTTGAGTCTTTTTAATCCTAGTTCAGTATATTAAACCCAATAAGAATGATATATCCAGTAGTTTAAGGTCAACTTTTAGCTTGTACAATATTGATATCGATTATAATACACTAAAATGAATAAAATTTTAATTACTGATTATACTTAAAGAAGTCCACCGCTGTGGTCTCGAGGTAGCGTGCTGCCTTGTCACGCAGCGGGCCCGGGTTCGATCCCCGGTCGGGGCAGTTTTTCTGGGTGAGGTTTTTTATCGGGGTTTTTCCTCACCTGTAAGACAAATGTCAGGAAAACTTTAAGGCCCAAACGGTCCCCGAAATCATATGGCCATTATTATCATCATCATCATCCTTTACCGGTGTGGAAAGCAACGGGAAGCTACCACACCTACAATTCCCTAGTAAAGCTGCAAAGCATAGCATGAAAATGCTATGATTGCAGTGAAAGACCTGCCTTCGGGCAGAATTACTATGGATGGATACTTAAAGAAATGTTTTCTTCAGATTTGAACATACCATTACTTAATAATGATTGATATAAAATTGATAATTTTGTCTGCAAAAATTTAGGAGGAGCAAAAACTTATCTTACACGTTAATATAATTCGTATTTCTTGGAATTCATATTGGCCATAGAACTTAAAATCTATGGAGAGACTATATTGAGCATGAGAAGGACAAAAAATATTACCTCTATGTTGTGAACTGTGTTGCAACATTTCCCTTTGAAAGAGTGCATAGAGGAAGCAAATATGGCGCCATCAGATATGGCAGTTAAAAAGAAGATGGAATCCGAAAACAGTGTTTAAAAATGCATTATGAAAATTTCGCGAATAGAACAAAAAACCTCTGCAATTCGTTGAAGATTTTAAATGTCGGTGTTATTTCGTTTTATCTTAGGATTTCGCGTTATTTCGCGATTCATAAATGCTTTTTGTTTTAGGTTATGGTAAGTGGATTTAACAAATGGTACTAAAAATTGACAAAATTAGAACAATTCGCGTTATAGCGACTCGCGAATTTCACGGATCTCTACTCATAAGAAATGTCTGTTTTTAGTGGAATTTTATGTGTCTGGTGAAATTTTGAAGCTGTGATTCACTCGGAGTTTATTTCAGACGGTTTGTGTTGTCGATACGAATCTTTTTTCTCAACAACAGGAACTAGTTTATGAAACGTTGAGTGTCGCGGTTTCAAACCCGATTTAAATACCGATTCATTTTCCACCATTTTATTAATTTATAAATTGGACTAATTTATCGTATAGGATACATTTCGAATGTAAGAGTTAATTCAGTTGTACGGTATACATTGCGAAAAACCAAACATGGCGGTTGCTAGAGTCAATATTTAATTTCGGATTTCAGGTAAACACCACATTCTAAAGGTCGGATTTCGCAGATTTTTTTAGAATACCTTCTTCGGTTTATTTTCATACAATATAATGAGTTTAGTTGTGAAACAATGAAAATAAAATCGCTAGAACGATTTTTAAATTTTAGTTTGAGATGAACTCCAATACATAATGGGTCAATTAACGAACTCGACCTTACCTTTATAGTTTAATCTTAATGTTAAATTTGGTTTCATTGATGCAAAAATTGCGGCCACTAGAGCGTTAAAGTACATACACACACAACACACACATATATATATACACAACACACACACACACATATATATATATATACTCAGCAGAAGTGTCAAGGATTAAACCTTAAGGTATGTTCCGAATTCATCTTAGAATTGGTCTGTCCATATTTTACTGGATCTTCATACATTTCTTCGTCCTAGTGTTCTGTAGTGAAGAATCTGTTTCGGATTTATGTTATCATTTTTTATTGATATAAAGATATCCTACAAATTACCTAAAACTGAAAAAGGACATTAAGAAGTGTTGCAGTTGCTAACGAGTGGATAAAGACAACGACCTTCACACACTGCTCGAGGTAATTTTCATAACGTGGCAACTTCTTAGAAAATTTGAAGTCGAAATACAATAGTTCAGGCGGTCAATAGGTCGTAGGTTAAAAATAACATTATATTTTGAGGCCTCAGTAGTTTGTGAAACGTCTTTAGAATGTAAGACTAGATAGTGTTTTTAAAATACGTTGGAATTGAGACTACACACTACTGATTCTTGAATTATACAAATGGTATAAATGTAGTCAAAATAAGGTAAAGTTGTAATAAAACCCGTTAAGACGTAAAAAAAGACTACAAATTTCAATAAACCAAAATAAGTCGAAAAAGGACATAAAGGACAAATAAACCCCACCATATTCTGGCCTACAATGACCCAATATATATATGTTGGCCGCGGTGGATTAGTGGTTATGCTCCTTGCCTCTGGTCCCGAGGGTCGCGGTTCTGAAGATTTTTAGGCTCGTAAAAAATCCTTAAGCCTGAATGAAAAGGCCTCTAAGCAAAATTTACCGAATTTTTCCATCCTAGTACTACCTTGGTTTCCTAAATGTCAGTATGAGGCGGAACGCTGACCACGGACCACTCAAAATGACATCCATACGGAAACAATTGTAACTAAATTGTATGGTTCAAATTCTTCCCTGTAGGGGGAGAGCGCCTAAATCTCTGTAAAGGGAAAACATGGGCTTACAATACAAATAATATATATATATATATATATATATATATATATTATATATATTATATGTGGGCCTTGTCTTCAGGCATAAAATAAAAAAACTATTTTTTTTCTTAACTTGCGAGCCCTATTATACATTATCTGTTAAAGAGCGTCGTTAAATAAAACACTACCTGTCTGCTATTGAATAAATGAAAATGTATGTTGTAAGCACCAAAGCAGGTTACTTGCATATCAGTCTTCGCCATTTTATGTAATAATCTTTTCCTTCATAACTATGTATAGTTATTTCATAAGAGAGAAGAAAGCTGGAAAATTTTGTTGAAATTTTTAGTTTTTCGACCGTAATCGGATCGCGATCCACTTATCGAGAACACAGATCTATGTGCAAGACTGTACAGACGGCGATAGTGTGATAATTTCGCTGGAGTTCCCGTTTTTAAAGGGGAGGGAACGAAATGTCCATGGGCGTGCGCAATACTCCCGCGGGATCAAGAGAATAGTGATTTTTCGGGTCTAGGACCTCCCAGGCAAGTTCCTAGACGTCGCTATACCTCATAGATTTCCACCTTGCATTACAATATAGCATTTTTATTCAGTTACCTCCATCTTCCTTATAGTCGCCTTTTCGTGGCTTTAACTGTGTTTTATTCATATCTTATATTCCCGCTTGTACATATTAACAAACGAACCACATAAAACTTTCCACTTTAACAAAATTTAATACTGATTAAATTCATATAAAATTCCCTTTGAGGCAAATAATCACAAAGTAAAATATTAAAATAGATACCTGGCAAGTGCCGTCGTCCCCAACTACTGTAGATTAGAAGTTAAATAAATAATGACGAAGTTAAGGACGAACGCACCTGCCAATCATCTATTTTATTATTCTACTTTATTAACATAATTTTCATTGTTATTATTGCATCGGAAAAAGAATAATAGAGACAAAGTAAGTTATTGGCATTTTAAATTCTGGTTTGTGGATATATAACAAGAGGACAAAATTATAAATATGTAATACACTTGTGAAGAGTATTTTATTGTATGTTGAAGCAAAACACAGAAATAAATTATTAGTTACAGAAATTGACGTTTTAAGAAGATCGGCAAGGATATCAAAATTAGACAAAATAAAAAATAATACATTAAGAGAAATTATGAATGTAGAAAAGGATATTGTAAAAGAGATTGAAGAAATCCAACTAAGCTAGTATGGGCATATAATGAGAAGGACGGGCACAGAAAACAAACAAAGATGTATTGAAATTGATATCTCCTGAAAAAGGGAAACGTGGTAGACCAAAGCCAACGTGGATAAAGGGAATTCAAGACAACATGAAGAAGAGAAATATGACAGAAAACACACATGCAAGACCCGGAAGTGTGGAAGAAAAAAAAGTGTATTTTGGTTTAGGATACCTGTGTATATAATAGAAACAATCCTAAAATAAATAGTAGTAGGACTTTATAGGCAAAAAGTAAGATATTTACAATATTATTTACAAATATGGGTCGCACGGGCAGTAAGCCGTAAGTGCTGTTGACAGTCCGTTACAATAAAGTAATAATTGCTACTAGTGTAAAGAAAAATAAACAACAAAAAAGCAATAACATTACAATTACATAAAGAAAACAATAATATTACAATTAAATAATAACACAATAGCATTATACACTAAAAAACATGAACAATACAATTACATAAAGAAAACACATAATATTACAATTAAATAATAACACAATAGCATTATACACTAATTAATTTATATATAATTGTTAATAATTAATGGTATTGCATTTTGATAACATATATTTATTCATAAATGAGTGTTGTCCTTATTTTCCGCGTTTTGTCCAGAAATTTACCGAGGTTTTATCCAATTTTCTAGATTTACCAATAACTCGTAGCATGCTAATCTTTCCCGATTTGAATTTAGAAATCTTTCCGGTAATAACTGACGTCTCCAATATTCTAAATCATTACTTTTCCTAATATATGTATCTCATCTTCAAAGTTCCCGCACATTGGACATATTCGCATATCGTGATCGTCGCTAATTTTTAGAAATTTCCATGCCCCTAGCCTAAACCAAGCAAGCCCTGATCTCTCCTTAAATCCTAGGTTGAGTATATACGATTCTTTTCCCCAGACGTGTTTTAGGTCTCTTTGTAAAAACAGTGAGCGTTTCCTGTACATTCGGCGAAAGTATCTTGTTGGTTTATATCTAAGTACCTCCTCCTTATTTTTCTCCACACGTTCTTGCGATTTTCAGTCCCTTTTTCCCATATCCAGCCCATCCCAATCCTTTGGAGTTCTCTCCTAACCTCTTCTGCCCAAAATTTAAATGTATAGGCCTACCTAGTAATGAACAGAATAATAAAACAATTCTCAATTTTTTCAATTCTCTTTTACCAATAATATTACAGTCATTCGACTAATTGCTAAAATGGTTTAAAATAACAATAATATAGTAATTGTTATCTGTCTTTCTCAATTAAAATTGATTATTTATTCAATGAAACTTCGTTAAATTATTAAATCATGAAGGTCTTTCAAAAACATGTTTCATCTTCGGCATGGTACCATTAGCATGCCGAAGATGAAACATGTTTTTGAAAGGGCTTCATGATTTAATAATTTGATGAGTTTCTTTGAATTAAAATCAATTTCGATGAGGAAGACAGACAAAAAAGTACTTTATTATTATTTTAAAACATTTTAATTGTGATGATAACACTGGTCAACAAAAAAATACTTTTTGTCTGCTACTGAGGAAATTCTGGCTGTTGTATACTGAAAGCGATGCGCTGATTCCAGATCTATAATCATATGTATCCTAGCACGTCAATTTTTTGAGTTATGGGACTCTAAAAATAGTCAGAAATCTTACTATTCAATAGTTATTTTGTTATATTCATGTATCGTAAAGTCAGAGATATCAATTGAGTTTATCGTATATAATTTTAAATTATATTACTTTAAATAAATTTATAAGAATATATAGGATGTTCCAAAATGTTGGATGCGGTTTCAAATTTGTTTAATTTCCTTTACATGATATATTTAAGAACAAAACTTACATGGAATTAAAGAGAAACTCTTCGAGTCTTCATAACATACTTTATAAGTATTCGATATGAGCATCTTTCGTTGCACGGCACATATCTGGTCGATAGTCGAATTCCTCCCAAACATTAGTCAGCATAACTGGAGTACTGGATTCAACAGCAACAACAATCCTTCTTCCCAAGTTTGGAAGGTCGACGGGAAGTGATGGTACGTACACATGACCCACAGGAAGAAATCACAAGGTGTGAGATCGGGAGACCGTGGAGGCTATGGGAATAAATTATGTCATCCGGACCGATGCGTCATTTGGTGTTCGTGGACGCCCTGGGCTTTTCCTTTTACAGATACATCTATTTGTTTTAACTGCTTATACCATCGACGGATAATCTTATCTGTCGGAGGATCAATTCCAAATTGCCGTCGGAAAGCTCGCTGCACTGCAACAATGGAACCAGACCTCGCAAATTGCAACACACAGAATGGCGTCTGTGCAGGAGTCGCCATTTTCACAAATTTAATGCTGACGATGTAATAATGACAAGAAGCAAATTACTGCTTACAGGATATGAAATTTCACAGTTTTTATTTCATTATAGCAAATAATCACGCATCGAATTTCGTTTGTAAAGCTATACCAACTACTTAAAACCCCGTCCCTCATTTTGGAACATGGTGTATAATCTTAAAATTAATAGTAATCACTAAAACATCTATTACTTAAGGCCTTTTCTTTTCCGCTTATGTTTGAATGTAGTTGATCACTGTAGAAACCAGAAGAAATCACCCATCGTACTCGAGCCATATTAACTCTGGTACCTGGATTCCATCGTTGATATGTCCTGATGGAACCTCTCACCATGTTCATCACTCACAGCCCCGAGATTTGTAGGAAAAAAGTCAAGATGAGAATGTAAAAAGTGCATTGTTAAAGACATGCGACAACCCAGATTCCGAAATGATCTAAGTATGTTATGCATTATCTCAGCATAGTTTTCAGCTCGATAATTTCCTAGAAACCTTGTTGCTATAAGTACAAATGAATCCCAAGCTTCGAGTTGAAGAGAATTTACTTTGTCCTGAATGTCGTGTCTCACATGAACTGTCGGATCTCTGGTCCAATGATAATTCCTGCCTTCAATTTGGCATCACTCTTCATTCTCCCAAACTTCTCTTTCAGATACTTAAAACCTTCACCAACATGATTCAGTACCCGCACAAAGTTCTTCATAATGCCCAGTTTAATATGAATTTGTGGAAGAAATACACCGTGTCCACAAATGTAGTATCATACTCTAAACTACTACAACGTTGCTTTGGATAATCGTATCTAAATTAAATTGGTGACAATCAAAAGAGACACTCAAAAAGTTGCTATACCTCGTAGGCATTGACTGTGGCCCCCACGAGTGACGCTGCAGACGTCCATTTTAACCTGTCTGCTAAATATCCAACAATGATCCCATATTGACACAAAATTAAATTTAGTTTAGTTACTGTACTGATGTCCATTATTCTCCATTGTTGACATTGCACACAACTGTTTGAGTTTCTCTTTTGGTTGCCACCAATTTATTTAGATACGATTATCCAAAGCGACGTAGTAATAGTTTAAAGTTTGATACTATATTTGTGGACACAGTGTATATTCTCTGCGTCAACAAGCGCCTTACGTTTCGCATTATTTTTACTTTTTCTTACAAATCTCGGGGCTGTGAGTGATGAACATGATAGGTTCCATCAGGACATATTAAAGATGGAATCTAGGTACCAGGGCCAATGTGGCCTGAGTATGATGGGTGATTTCTGCTTGTTTCTACAGCGATAAACTACATTCCAATATAAGCGGAAAAGCAAAGGCCCTAAGCACTTTTAATAGATGTTTTAGTTTTTACTACTAATTGTAAGTTTATATGTTCTTATAAATGTATTTAAAGTTATATAATTTATCAATATATATAATGAAATTAAGGAATTAACCTATAATGAAATTTAGGAAACGTATCTAAATACAAAAAAGTACAAATTAAAAATGTAATTATAATAATATTTTGACGCGCTAGAGAAAAACGGACTTCAGATCTGTAATCAACACACTCGAATTAGATTAGATACACTTGTTTTTGTTCAGTAGCAAAATCACTATAAACCGTGTAATGAAAATAAAAATGTTGATAATTACTAAGTGATCGATATTCCCCCACTTCACCCTACGTTTATACAATTTAATATGGTTTTAGGAAGAGCGGAAAATGAGAATTTGGTGAGGTAAGCAAGACGAAATAAGTGAAGTATTGTGGAAGCTTTTGATCTGATTGAAAGTGAGGTTATGAGTATGTGTACATAGGACACATCCCATGTGTGCTCAAGGTAATGAAGACTGTGCAGCTACTACTTAACTAAATATTGGTACAGTGCTAAATAGCCTTATACATTATACCGCTCAAGCATTATCTTCCTCAGCGAAAACGTGTCTATTACTTTACTTGCACCTCATCTAATTCCCAAAATCTGCTCTTTGGGACCTTATGCTTAAAGTTTTACATATGTCCCATGCTGTCTCCGCTATACTGTCATAAAATGACGCAATATACGAGTATTTTTGTAATCAATACCACAAGTTTGTCATTACATTTCTGGTATTCTCTCCTCGCATCGTTTCTGAGATTGGGGCGCCGATCAAACCCAGGTACTAGAATATAATTGTTTATTTAAATTGATAGTAGCCTATATTTGTATTTTTATGTATACCTAAGTAAGTAATAGAATAGTAAACATTCTCAATTTTTTCAGTTCCTTTTTTAGGAATGATATTACATTTATTCAATTAATTGCTCTAGTGATCTCTATTCTCCCACTTCACCCTACATTTATACAATTTAATATGGTGGAAGAGTGGAAAGTGAGAATCTCGAGAGGTGAGCAATTTAATACAACATGTTATCGATTATCCACATAGAAAAAAACTCGAAAATCAATATCCTTGCAAAACTCGGGTTATTAAAGAAGCCAAGAACGTACAATTCTTAAATGAGAACACACCCAATGACCTGAATCCTCTATACAAATTTCAGACCAGCAACAGTTAGTACCAATTCAGAAGCAGAAGATAAAACATGTGTTTCGAAAGGCCTCCTGAATATTTGACAACAATTAATAGTTGAGGACGATTGAGATCTCATGTACCCATTTTATATTTTAACTTTTACATAGTGACTTCAACGGTATTTAGTAATTGTAGAAGTATTGACTGACTCTCTTTCCCATGCCGTGTTTTTAGAGAAGTTTGAATGACGGAGTCTCTGTAATGCATAATCGCATGCGGTTCCAGAGTTGAGCTTATTTTTAATTTATCTACGGATCACATTTCTGTTTGTAATTACCATTTCATAGTAATTAAATTAATATTGAGAGGTGTAGCTGGCTGTAAACTTGTAGATAAAATAAGAAATGAATATAATAGAAATGAGCTAAATATTTTTAAATTTCTTATATAAAATTAAAAATCTAGAAAAAACTGGAAAGAACGTGTCTAAGGAATAAAATATGAACGAACACAAAATGTTTTACTTAATTACAAACCAAAAGAAAACAGGAATATTGGTAGACCGAAAAATATATGGATTCAACTTTTTGAATGAGAATCTAAGAGACCGGAACAAGCCACATGGGCTTACTCCATGAATGTTGATGATGATGATGATGATTTTTCTACACAGGAGACACATGTTAATGAGAACACAACCTATCCGAAACACCTAAATTTCATAGACCCCATACGGTCTTAGATGTTAAAGCATGTATATATAATAATGATTAAAAAGCATAAAGGGAGAGAGTTAAAAATATATAATCTATTGTGAATATAATGCATTTTCAAGGTTTTTGAAGTCTATGAAACCTGCAGCAGATTCGTTTTTTATTCTGCTAAAATCCATTCATAATTCCAATGAAGTCAATAGATTGTTTGTCTATATGTGAGCTGTATTATGCAACGTATGGGTGAACAAAGGAAGTAATATTGATGACATATCTAGAAACTGACGTGCAGCTTGCAAACACCATTATCACAACTCACGTGTTTTATTGGTATCGTGTGTAGCAACCTGTTACACGTACAAGAAATTCCCACATCACATTAGGTTAAACAGACACCGCTATATGATACTCCAAATACGAGTATTGTACTTCACCATAAAAGTAACAACGTTGTGACTGATCCGTTTCTCGAATCGCCACCATTTAACGGATTTCGAAAGAATGAAGCTCATAAAAATGTTAAAAAGAATTATACAGTAGATATTCACCGATCCTGTCTAGTCCATCCATAGTAATTCTGCCCGAGGGCAGGCCTTTCACTGCAATCATAGCATTTTCATGCTATGCTTGCAGCTTTGCTAGGGAATTATAGGTGCGGTAGCTTCCCGTTGCTTTCCACACCGGTGAAGGATGATGATGATAATGATAGGGATGATGATGTTGATAATGATAGGGATGATGATGATGGCCATATGATTTCGGGGACCGTTTGGGCCTTAAAGTTTTCCTGATATTTATCTTACAGGCGAGGAAAAACCCCGATGAAAACCTCACCCAGAAAAACTGCCCCGACTGGGGATCGAACCCGGGCCCGCTGCGTGACAAGGCAGCACGATACCTCGAGACCACAGCGGTGGTAAATAACCAAAAATTATATGACCAAAATTTATATGTATGTCCGCTATTCACGCTGGAGCGTCTGCAGTTTTTTTATACAGCCAATATTTTGATATAAGAATCGATTTAAAAAGTAATGTCGTGTTTGTAAAATAGCAAATCGGGCCGTTAGGTATAGGAGTTCACATGAAACGAAAATTTAAAAATCGTTCTAGCGTTCTCAATGTTCAATTATTTACAATGAAACTCAGTAAATGCTATATTTATATAAAACGAGGAAAGTATTCTCCAAACATTAGCGGAATGCGACCATTAAAAGTGGGGGTTTATCCGAAACCCGGAATTAAAAAAAAAAGTTCTTTGTTTTTTATGCGGTCCGACATTTTTAAATACGCTGGGATCATAAATTGAGCTTCTTCCATTTAACCCATTCGCCTCAAAAGACAAGGTAGACTCGCCGGAATTTAAATGGCCTTCAACTCAGAAGACGAGGTATACTCGCTTAACTCTGCTGTAATATATGTTGCAATATTTTGTACATCCCTTGGCAAGGTAATATTTTGTTAACATGAATGAATAGGAGAGGAATGTGTTTTGGCCTTCACCCTTATTGTGATCTCAAATACCGTTATCTTTTGTTTGTTTTGTATGTATGAAAATAGACAATGCAATTTACGGTAATTTAAATCCGGTTTCTGGTGAAATGCTTGAGCATTTAAACCTGAAGCGAGTGGGCTAACAAATGAATTATAAGTTATAATCCGTAAACTGGCAACATTGGACCATAAATTCGATTTCATTGTGAATTCACATAGTTCAAGCAGTCCCTGTATGACGGACGTTTTGAATG
Organism: Diploptera punctata; assembly: GCA_030220185.1. NCBI lineage: Eukaryota > Metazoa > Arthropoda > Insecta > Blattodea > Blaberidae > Diploptera > Diploptera punctata. Next base: position 238,182 of record JASPKZ010000030.1, on the reverse strand, counting down.
TTTGCGGGTCCCCCTTATTGGTCTGTTCGCAGGGAGACTTCTATTTCTCGAAGTTTCGATTTATGGAAATCCTCCTTCTTGAAGGCTCGAGAACGTCATCGTCGGCTTGCACTCTGCGTCCTTCCAGACGTTTCTATGTCTTGCGTATATAAGGGATGCTGACAATCATTGATCATTTCGTCACCAACATGCATCACCTCTATAAACAATCATCAAAACGCAATTGTTCGCAATATGGGTGCCTGATAAAATGGCATACTATACATTGAAACATTTTCACCAGCAGTTTCCAACTACCAAACTGATAATGGTCCATCCAAATTGAAATGTGAAATGTACCCTCATCTGGCGTAGTAGTACTTCTTATTCTCTGCGTCGGCGTGTAGCTCGCTTCGTCGACGACTCAGTTTGACGCCCTGCCTTGAAGATGTCACATCCATGTTTCGTCCAATCTACTTGAATACCGAACGAACACAAGCGCCACCAATTTGGCAGTAGGTTAAGTGACTGATTCCCATAGTGTTAAACACAAAGGAATTAACTGTAAGGGGCCGTATCTGGTTCCTAATGCAACTCACTGGACGAGCTACGTCATCATCATTTATTATAATGAGTGCCATAGTTAAATGCTTATGAAGACGGGCTATGTTGTTGATGCTGCTTCTTCAGGAAGGAACCACATTAATTGATATTCAGATGTTTTACACATCATATATCACCCCATTAGTGATGTCTGGTATGCAAAGGGTAGAAGAAACCATACGCATATTGTGGATTTCTTTCCTGAAGTCGCAAATAAAGAAACCATAACAGCAAGATGGAACAACGTTTGGCTCAATAGTACTATAGGTACATTAACACGACAGCTGTCCTTTCCGAGTATTTATGACAGAATGAAATGGAAACACATTGTTCCATATTTCATACTAACACGATACCTCACTTGTCACGGAACATTTGGCCAATACCTCCAGAGATTCGACATCAGAGAGAATGCAAGTTGTAATTGTGGCATCAGCAACCAAAGTGTTGAACATACCATTGTCTTTGATGGCACTTTGTTCTGGAATGAAAGGTTCAAAATCACCTGTCTTCTTAATAACACCGCCTGTTGTAAGTGAACCAACCATCACGAAAGTTCTTTTGACAGAAAATAAATATAACTTCTTAATATATTTATAAATAAGGTTTATAAAAATTTTAGTTTTAGATAAAATGATATAATGTATCACAACTTTGACCAAACTATAACCCTAATATATATCCATGGCGTAACAGGCCTAGAAGGCCCTTGGCCTACCAGCCGCTGTGTGGCCTCACATCCACATGTGTTATTCACAGTGGTATACAATTGTTCAGCCGGTTTAGTTGTAATATGTGGTCAAGATGTCGGGTCCCCCAGCCGTCATATCTGATTTTCTCAACCTGGAGACGCTACTTAATGTAGCTACCCAAATTTCTCACGATGCTGGATGGACACCGGTCCCATACTGGCCGAAATCTCATGAGAAAATGTCTTCCCCCATTGTAACTCGTACCAGCGCAAGTCGTTTAGATCTGCGCCTAGGCATGTTGTCTTAACCCTCGGCTACGGCGCGGGATGTAACCCTAATATACCTTAGGTGAAATAGGGTTTATAAATTTCAGAAAATAAATAAAAATAATTAATATGTAAAGAGCGCAATAAATCAATGAAAGTGGTTCTTTCCTAAGAAGAAACAATTCAACATAGCCCATCTTCATATGCCTTTATCCATGGCAATCACTATAGTAGTTAGAGAGTAAGTTAATTGTGGTTTGGAAGTGACAATGCTCTGTAGATGAGTGTATGAGCGAGATATGAAAAGAGTCTTAAGTGATATTGTTAAATATTAATAACTTCCAGAAAAATAATTCTGATTGTAAAGCGAATTATTCTGCAAATAATGAAGAGATGTTGAAAATTTTAGTGGAAATAATGTTGTTATACTGAAAGAATACTAACTGAATTGTAAACCTCCACTGAGGTTGGAGTGCATGGAAGGCGGAGTTACGTTACTCCGATGATATGATGTGTGATAAATGGTAATGAATAACCTCGGATGGTCCTTAACCCTAAACTTAACTAAATTCCATACCGTAGGCGACCACAGGACAAAATAATTTTAGGAAAAGAAATTGTGGTATGCTAGAGAATAACATTAACTATGATATTTCAGAGAAGTTGATTATACAGGGATGATTGGAAAACATTGGGCTCAGGATAGAGATGTATGGATAGCTTAAGTCCGCGCGGCCATTAAACTACGGGTTCGATAGTTCCATTGAGTTAGTTCGTTAGTTAGTTGGAGAATCGCAACCGGGACCTCATGAACACTTATCCGGGAGTCTGACCACTAGACAATATGTCTTGTCTACTTTAAATGTGAATCGATTGTTTTTATATAAAAATATTGTAATATTAACATTTACATATTTGCCTTTGTGAAGGATTATTAAGAAAAGATAAAACCTGTTTTTACCAGATCCTGTAGGAAAAGAACCTGTTCAAACCAGCTATAACTACGGGTTGTGCAGAAGTTAGAAAATTGGTTTAAATTTAGAAATGCGCAAACTTCTTAACAATAACGGGTTGATTGCAGAATAATGTAGATGAGTCATTTGCAAATTTAAGTATCTTATTATTAATAGAGTTGCATTAAATTGTAAATTTTACTCTCTCTCTTTCACACACACACACACACATACATACTAGTTGAAAGAGTAGTGTATTTTCTTTTTTATTATACGTAATTCGGTTGTGAAATTTATTTCTTTCAAGTGTATAACTCATAATTATATCTACTTTTATCAAACAACATTAGAAATAAATATAAATGGGATTTTTTGATAGTATTGTTGGTTTCAAAAAATGCTTTTGTTTTTTTTTATAAGGCGGATAGTTGACCCTGTTTTGAGAAAGTTTTTATTTCCTTATTATGTAGATGCTCTAGCATTTAAAATCTTTGTTTAAATCGAATGTACGTTGGATTTCTCTTGATTTGTTACGACTTTTGTCTAGATCATTTATTTAATTTCAATTAAATTTCAATCTCTCTATCTGGGATGAAAAGGATATCCCTGAAAAAGTTACTAGTTATAATAAAAGTTTAGGAATTATTAATCAAGTTATGAAACCATCCCCTGTACAAAAAAAAACCAGATTACGTTTATATAACACTTTGGCTAGACCAGTGTTGACCTATGGTAGTGAAGCATGGACACTAAGAAAGCAACATGAAAGCAGAATAACGGCTTGTGAAATGAGATTCATGCGCAGAACAGCGGGTTACACCAGATGGGATCGGAAAAGGAACACCGATATCTTAAAAGAATTGAAGACTACGCCAATTTTGGAATATATTAAACAGTACCAACTAAATTGGAAACACCATCTTGAAAGAATGAGTTCAAATCGGATCCCCAAAGCTGTTTATAATTGTATACGAAGAGGACGAAGATCACTGGGCCGTCCTATGAAACGCTGGAGGGAAAATTTTCTATAGGATCGTAACAGGCCTTGGCCTAATACTTGGAAGGAAGAAGAAGAAGAATTTCAATTATAATATGAAGTTATTATTATTATTATTATTATTATTATTATCATTATTATTATTATCATCATTATCATTATTAATATTATTAAGCCTAATAATAACTTACTAACTCACTGGTACTATCAAACTCGTAGGTTCATGGCCGCGCGGACATATGGAGAGCTTATGTCCGCGCGGCATAAAAAATCTACGGGTTCGATAGTGCCAGAGAGTTAGTTGTTACTATGATTATTAGGTTCTATTATTATTATTTTATATCGGAATTAATCCACAATAAAATGGTTTTCCGTCACCCTCAATATATTTGCCTTCTCCAATTGTGGCGATTCTGAACATCCTCATCTCTAAGTCCCAGTTCACTCATACTTCTCACATCATCTACCAGTCTTCATTTTATTTATTATCATTGTTATTTATTATTATTATTATTATTATTATTATTATTATTATTATTATTATTATTATTATTATTGTCCACCGCTGCAGTTTCAGGCCTGAGATTGATCCCTGATTACGACAGGTTTTCTAATTGATGTTTTAGGGTTTTTTGCTCAGCTGTAAGACATGTCAGAAAAAAATTAAAGCCGTAAGTCCCCGAACACCATTTGGTCATAATCGCCTTACATATCATATCCGCCTTGTTTAGTATGAATATAAGAGAGAATCGCACGTCTTGTCTTAAATATTCATGTTGTTTCGAATGTGGTCCTGCATTGAGCTGCACTCTCATCCGAGCAGATCCTCCATTTCCATATGTGGTAAAAAAAAGTAGGCCTATGTATTATACAACCAAGTTAACTCTGCACGGGCGGAGAGGAAGAGTTTTAGCGCTAGTGTCGCCGAACTACTGAATCTATGGAAGGGATGTAGGAGAAGACTGTACATCCGATCACGTACTGAAATGGTTCAACTTATGTGTGGGCGGAGAATCTCATAAACACGTGTGAAAAATCTTAACATGGTTGTCAAATTAGTCATTTAAGCACAGAATGCTCAAGCGGTCGGATCATTTAAAATCACAGTATTTGTCATCTCTCCGTTACCAGCCTCACAATAAATCACAAGTGGCAACATGTAATGAGAAGGGACAGCCTTTTCCTACACGTAACCCTAATAGTAACAGGGTTGTCAAATTAGTAATTTTGCCAATGGTCGCGAAGAAGGACGGACCATTAAATACATAGTATTTGTCAACTCTCTACCTGGAAGACAACGAACATATACAGAGGACAGGAAGTGGCAACATAGTAAGGAAGAGAAAGAGAAAGACAGCATGTTAGTTAACGTGTGTTCCACCTGCACAGATTACTTAGTGGAGTAGTGTGTGATCAAGAGTTCAAACATCCTCTTCCGACAGGTGAGGTCACTGTAAGATCCGGGTGACACGTGTAAAAGTACCTAAAAGGAGAGGTTAAACTAACAATAAGAAATTATTATTATTATTATTATTATTATTATTATTGAATTTTTCCCTAATGTTTGTGTTGTCTCAGAGGTGAGATTGAGCTGATCAGCCATCCGTGGAGGCCTTCAAATATTCTTGTATGGTCAGAGTTTCAATTCCTCTCCCTACAAGAACACCCCTTTAAAGCCTGCATGGGGTGTGGAACGGAAAAATATCTCTAAGGGGCAGATTAAAGGTAAACAGAGAAGAGGGATCTATTATTATCGTCATTAGCATTATTATTATTATTATTATTATTATTATTATTATTATTATTATTATTATTATTATTATTATTATTATTACAATTATTACACCGTCTTTGTAGTGTCAGGTTTATCATACCTGTCCAGTACCTCTTGGTTCCGGGTAGATTCCCGGCTACACTATAGATTACACCGTTCTGCATTTTAAAATTTTTTTTTTTGTTTTTTAAAATCTGATAGGTGATTCTAAACGGAGTTTTTGTGCTGAATTCGAAAACGATCTCCAATTTCTCTCATCACATCAGGTTTTCAAAATATTCATGAATAACTAGACATGAAATTATGGCTTTGTAAAACGTAATAAAAATTACTTTCAGCAAGACTTTTATGTGAAAACTATGCCAGAATTTGCCACGAATTAATCATTACTCTATAATATTAATTAATAATTACAAGCATTCCATGCATACTTCACTTTTCGACTCATAGTATTCTCGAACTGACTGTCCATGAACCCGGAATCACTCAACATCATGTCCATGATCAGTTTTCGAATTTTTGGGTCAACGATTACAACAGCTTTAATTGTTTCATAGGATAACGAAGAAAATGTAGCGCAAAGGTATTTAAAGCACTCACTGTCTATATCTAGAGTTTTCACAAATTGTTTCATTGAACCTAATTTTACATGGAGAGGTGGCAACAATACTTTTGAGGGATCAATAAGAGGTTTACATCTTATATTTTTTTCGCCCGGTATTAAATTAGTCATACGTGGCCACTGTTACCTTTCCCAGTGTTCTGACCTAGCTCTGCTATCTCATTCACATACGAAACAAGGGTATTTTGTGAAACCAGCTTTCTGACCAAACTATTAGTCCAATAATAATGAAATCTTCACAGACTAGCATAGATGGTTTTCGTACTGCAGTTTTAATAAAAAAAAATTACATTTCCATGTCTCCTTTAAAACAAAAGAGTGGGGCAAGAAATGGAAGGATGAATGTTTCCATTAAGAAGCAAAACACCTTTAAGATGTTTTTGAGAAGAATCTATGAAGAACCTCCACTCTTTGGAATTATAGTGTATGTTATAAAATTTTAAGACTGCAGGGATGTTTTGTCAATACACTAAATTTTCTTATTCAGCAAACCAGGGACAAGTCCCTTCTCACGATGTCTGTAACATGAAAAATATGTACCCTCAGTCAATACTTTTTATTTTAACCTAGAGTCCAACAATTGTGCTGATTCTTTAGGCAAATTTAAATCCTTCACTAAATCATTAAGCTCACTTTGATTAAAACATCTATCATGATCAGAATTATATGTATTATCATCTACAGGAGATTCAGTTTCAATGCTACTGGATGCAGACGGCAATGTATCTGATTCAGGGTGTAAGGGAACCGGAATATCAAGACCATGAGATACGGGCTGAATGACAAAGGGAATGTTAGGATATACAATATCTTTCTTGTTTCTAGCATTATATTCTGCTACCTTAACTGTGAAAAAATAACAATGATCTCCATGATTTGTAGGTTCCCTCCAAATCGTAGGGATACCAAAGGGCAAGGACTTTTTTTTCTCCCATTTTTTCAACTCCTCAACTCTAAAATACAACTACGACACACTTCGCGAGGGCGCCACGCTCTATCCTGGTCTCCTAACGTAATGCCAAAATACTGAAAGTAAGTTTTATTTACAAAATCAGTTATTTTCTTTGTTTTACTAACGTATATGACCCACATATAATCATAGCAAAACAGATTTGGACCATTTACACAATCACAAATTTTTGTACGGATCTAGGGCGGATATAGTTAGTAGACTTTTATAAATATAACCGCAATTTAAAATATAAACATAATAATAGTTATATTATTTCGCATTTTAAGTAATAAAGTTTAAAATAATCTGTTGGGCCTTTCTAACAAACGATAAGCACACTGTAATATTACTACAGTACGTACATTACAAAACTATTCAAAACATAACATTTTGAATTGTAAAAAATTCTGACGTGGTACGTGAAAACGGATTTAATTTTTACAATCAGTGTTAAATTGTGTTTCAGAGACGCTCATTAATTTAAAAAAGCAAAACCCATGCAGAACAGTGTTATTTATTGCGGCATAGATATAGATATAGAACGACACACTATTGAGTAACACTAAGAATTTAGGACTGGAAGTAAATATCGATAAAACTAAATATATGGTCACACGTAGAAATTCATTAAATATTGGAAATGGACAGCTAATGACAAATGAGGGAAATTTTGAGGAAGTGGCTGAATTCAAATACCTAGGAACAATAATCACAAATAGGAATGAGATGCACAAAGAAATTAAAATAGGCTCAATTCTGGAAATGCGTGCTATTATGCATTACAGAGACTCTTGATGTCCCAACTCCTTTCAAAAAACGTTAAACTGAAAATATATAAAACATTATTTCTACCAATATTACTATATGGGTGCGAAACATGGACTCTTACTTTAAGGGAGGAAAGGAGATTACAAGTACTTGAGAATAAAGTACTTAGGAACATTTTTTAATACCAAAGAGAGATGAACAGACAGGTGAATGGAGAAGAATACATAACAATGAACTACATGGTCTTTATAGGAAGCCAGATATAATAAGAACAGTTAAGTCTCGTAGACTCCGATGGGCAGGACATGTTGGACGTATGGGGAATGAAAGACTTGCATGGAAGCTTCTTGTAGGAAAGCCAGAGGGAAAACGCCCAGTTGGTAGACCAAGAATGAGATGGAAGAATAACATTAACTATGATTTGAGGGAAGTAGATTATACAGTGAATGATTGGAAAGCACTAGCTCAAGATAGGGATATATGGAGAGCTTATGTCCGCGCGGTCATGAACCTACGGGTTCGATAGTGCCAGTGAGTAAGTAAGTAAGTATAGATATAGAACGGGCTCAATTTAGCCTCATACAACAAATAAGCAACTATTTTACTATTTACTATGAGAATTTGCGAAATCCGATTAAGAAAATTGAAATTAGGTTGGGGACTGCGTCACACTAACCGCATAACTAACGCTACTGTCTTCTGTAGCCATCAACTATCTGCGTTGGCTCTTCTGGATTGACGTGTCTTTGATCTATTATTTTATTTGAATTATTGTTGTGGTAGCAGGTTGCCAGCTAGATGTCTCATTGGGTCGGTATGTTGACTGCTTACCAATCATGACATCTGTAGGAAAATAAACGTAACTAAATTAACTTTGGTCTAGTAACTCCTAACAAGGAGAGGCTAAGGCCCAACATTGGACTGTTACGCCATTGTAGATGCAGATAACAAGAGTTGCAGTGGTAATGATATTATTCCAAGACATGTCGTCTGTAAGCATTTGGCATGTGTTCGTATGATCTTGTAGCATTTGTTTTATCATTTGACTCTACTTTTTCTTAAATGTATCTCTCTATTTAAGAATCTGGATTTTTTACAATTTATATAAGTTTCGTGATTGTATAGATTACAACTATGAAAACTTTTCTCATTTAATGTTGAACAATTCTCATGACGCGATGTTTATTATAAGACTACGTGGAAGTGTTTTTATGTGTTTACAATACTTTGACGGATATAATCCTTCTGCCAATAAAATACATAAGAATAAAAATGAAAAATGTTGTATATGTGAATACTGATTTAACAGGAGGGAGGTTATAGCGATTTTGTAAAACCGGTTTTAAAGAGTCCGTCGCCGTGGCGTAATCGGTAGAGACCCTACCTTCCACTCCGGCGACCCGGATACGATTCCTGGCGGGGTGGGGATTTTAAATCTCCACCTTGGGTCTGGGTGTGTGTGTCCTGTCCTTGTGTCTATGTGAGAATTGAAGAAAGTTGACAAACAGGTAAAACAAACAAAGAAAAAGGTAAAACAAAAAGGAAAAACTAGTATAATTGTCCGTCGCCGTGGCGTAGTCGGTAGAGTCCCTACCTTCCACTCCGGCGACCCGGGTTCGATTCCCGGCGGGGTATTTTTAATCTCCACCTTGGGTCTGGGTGTGAGTCTTGTCCTTGTGTCTATATGTGAGAATAACAGAAAGTTAACAAACAAAGGTAAAACAAGAAGGAAAACAGTGTTTAATAAAAAGGGGGAAAAAAAAACAGATGAGGACAGATACAAAATAAAGATTACATAACATCACACCAAAAGCTGCTCTAAAATACGGAAGTGAAATTTGGATTTTAAATAAAAGAAATTCTCATAAACTTAGAGTAAGCCAAATGCGCATCTTATGTTCGCTGTTAGGAATCAATAGACCGAATCACCAAAGGAATACTATTATCGGAGAAAAACTTGCAATAGCAAGTTTAGATGGAGATTTAGAAGGGTACCAACAAGAATGAAAAAATCGTCTGAGAAGAATGGAATGAAATAGACTTTCAAATTTGGCGTTCCAATATACTCCAACTAGGGACTAAAGGCCGGTTTACACGCTACGTCTTATTGTATGTTTTGTCGATCTTGCAAAATGAAATACAATACTTACGTTTTGTCCAGTGTTTACACAGTAACGCTTTCCCCTGCATTTTCTATCTCAGTTCCAATTCAGACTCTAGTTGTAGTGTATTGTCAGTGATTTTTTTTCTTATTAAAAGTGAGAAAGGCATCATTAATTTGATTATGGGGGAAGCACTGTTGCTTTCTTTTATTTTTTCCCTCTTAAGGATTCAACGACTGGGAGGAAAATGATGAAGAGGAAAAAGACAAGGTGGTCAAGGGGGTGGCTTCTAAAAAGAAGTCAGTCCCATGTCCAGTTACTGAAAGAACTGAGAGGCGAATCTGATGACCTGGCGCAATTATTTGCGAATGGACACCTCAGTCTACATTCAATTGCTGGAGTTGGTGACACAATACATACAGAAACAAGACACCTGCATGAGAAAAGCCATTTAAACGTAACATACATAACGGAATACAAAAAGTATGTTTTGTCGCAAAATTATGTTTTTCCCGTGAGTTCTTCAATCTGACCTTGGATTACATTCCCACCCGACACGACGTATGTTTTGCTGTTTACATGCCACATTTTATCGGGTAGGATTTGTCCTGTCCTATAAAACGTACAATAAGACGTAGCGTGTAAACTGGCCTTTAAAAACATCGGTGGAAAGATCAAGACCATCTTCGTTAGGTTTACTGTCACAGGTCACATGGCCTAAAACGGATTTGATGATGGTGTAAAATGGGATTATATACATGTCATAACATTTTTTTAGAAAATTCAGCCATGATAATAATTTGTTCGCAACATTTATGTACAAAATCGGAAGTAAAAGAAGATGAAGGAGAAGATAAAGAAGATGACGAAGAGAAACAAGGAGAAGATTTAGTTAATTCATCACTACTATCAAACAAAGTTCATTAACAACTCATGAAATTAACGTCGGAATTCAAATCTATTCTTGAAGTAGACAACAGTAGGTTTCGTATTTCAGAACTGAGATTATTATTTTTGTTCACTCCTATACTAATAATGACCTAATTATCATTCTGTTATTAGGGATGTAAGTTGAATTTATCAGAGTGACCTTAGTTTCCATTGACAACGGGATGTAATAGCTCAACTTACTTCCCTAGGGAAGAAAAGTAATTGACTTAATTAATAATGTAAAAATGTTATCTACTTAAAAATTTGCAATTAATGCAATTTTATTGTATCACACTTATTTCTCACTTTTATAATTCACATTTATAGTGATTGAACAATAGTTATAATTATTAACATTACCCACAAAATTTGGTTGATTTTCACTATTATTTTTGCTATTTATTTCAATATGTTTCTCTGGTTTGTGTACTTCAGTTTTTTTTAAATTTACATCAGTCCTTAATATTCTATACACTTCTTCATATCCATTTTTAGACTTTGCTGGTAATAGAAAATGAACCGCAGCAATCACCGCTTTCTCTACATCACAATTAATAATATTTGTAATTAACATACAATATGAAACTGTTATTTAAAATGTCTGCCACTAATTCAGACAAAAATAAAAAAATGCAGTTGTTTTATCACCATTCCCTTGCTATCAAACAATTTAACTCTTCAAACCATGATATAAATTCACACCAAATATAAAAATTAAACATAATTATTAGTATTGGAGTCAACAAAATTATATACGCAGTTCGGGAAGTAAGTGCATTAATCGTCTCGAACTTATTTGCTATCCCTCGTTAAAGCTCGCGTCCTCGACTAGTAATGTTCTACTTACTTCCCTCGTTGTGTATATAACTGTTCACTGTCGTAAATCTATAACATGAACCCACATTCTTATTTTATACGTGAAAAAATAGAATAATCTGTAAATTAGTTAATTTTTCAGGTTTATTTTATTTTTGTGAGTTTCTAGAACTCTGCCACTGATTTCCTTTTAAAGGCCACTCTGTAAAACAAATTAACTCACGGTGCAATCGATCTCAGAGGTTCATGGCCGATCGGAAATAAGTTCAATCCTCAGCTAATATTTTCTAATCATTCTCGGGATAATTCACCTCCCTCAAATAATTATTCTCCTAACTCACTTTTGTCCTACTTATTAGACGCTTTCCCTTTCCTGATAGACGTTTCCATGTCCCTCTTTCATTTCCCATTCATGATAAGATCCTAACTCTTTTTATAATTTAAGAGCACCACCACCACCCCCCTGGGTTTCCTCGGGCTTAATGCCCATATCCCCAGGTCTACTCTTGTCCCTATTTATTATCTAGCGTGATTTCTTTATTTAATTTGTGGCGTCTTATTATTATTTAACCTCGTTCTACTACCATTTTACACCCACGCAGGGTTATATTGTTGATCACTATTTTGATTGGAAAGCATAGATTGTTCAAATTTGTGACATCTTTGCCCGGGCCCATAGAGGCAAAGAGGAATTCAACTTTCTTTACTAAATTCTCCCAATATGTAATGTTTACTGACTTATAAAATACAATCGTGGAAGCTTTGGGATAAAGGAACTAACACACGTTTGGGCAAGCTTTTGGAATTTGACTTTGATATCTGACTTATGCTAACTACTGAATGAATAGGCATAGAGTAAGTATAAAGCACAACTAAAGCTTTTAATGCGAGCCAAAATATAGTCAGATATAATATAAAGGTAAATAAATAAATACTCAATTTACAAAGAAAAGAAATCATAGTAGATCATCTACACAAAAAGAAAATATGATATAAATCAACATACATACATACATACATGCATACATGCATACATGCATACATGCATACATGCATACATGCATACATGCATACATGCATACATGCATACATGCATACACGCATTCACGCATTCACGCATACACGCATACATGCATACATTATCACTCACTCTAGTCCAGCCTCGGGTTGGGGGAAATACTGTCATAGCGTCCCCACCCTGGCTTACTGGACTAAACAAACAAAACCAGCTCTCCTGAGCTGCTCTGACGAGACTCCAATGGTGACTAAGTAGATGATGATTCGATGTTACAAAACACAGCTATTTATGAGAGTTCACAGGGAGAGGGGGAATGCGCGATAGCACAGGGTGCACACTAGGAAAGGAAGGGATAGATAGGAAAGCATTTGGCACTTTTCATAAAGATGACACTCGAGATGGAGACGCGATGACGTATAGTATGCGCAGTAAGACGTAATTCCTGTACCGAAATCGACATTTCGGTACAAATTCATTATTCTTTTACAGAGTGCGGCTAGTTGCAACTGAATCTAAGGTGTTTACAGTTATATTACATTATGCTTTCATCCAAACTACCGCAATCTGAGGTTTTTTTTTCCTTATTACATTTTGTTCTCATAAATATCATGTAGCCCATTGTTATGTAGTTTTCTCTATTCGCCTGTCTGCTTACTTCTCTTTGTTCCAAACGTTTATTCCTAATCATTTTATTCGTAACTACTCGCAATGTTTTCTCTTCTCTTAAAGTAAGATACCCTTTTTTTGCATCCATATAGAATAACTGGAAAAATTACTGTTTTATATATGATCAGTTAAAATTTTTAGAGAAATTTGGTTGACAAAGTTCCTGTGATGCATAATAACTAGAGACCGGATGTTTATATAGTAGGCCTATTACGCTGTGAAGTAAGTACAAAAATAGGAAACAAAAAAAACATAAATGTGTAATATCAAAATTACAAAGAGTTGTTAAAAATGTTTAATTAATATATTTATTCTAATGACAGGAACACGGATTTGATAATTGTCCCAAGCGATTACAAGTTTTAAAAATGCTTTTATAGAACTAAAAGTAAAAAAAAAAAAAAATGAGTTTACAAAAATGTCATACCAAAATACATTATGCCCCATCAAATTTAGTACAATTCTGAAGTATACCATGATCCGAAACACAGTAAGTCATCATATATTTTCCATATTTTCAGGAGTTACTTTTTGTCGATGAGCAGAAATTATTTAACATTTTTAAAACGATCGCTGGACATAACGGAACGTCATTGGCGAAACTTAAGCAGATGGACGTATTAGTTCAATTAAGCGTTTAACATAATATGTCTTCTTCTTCTTCCTCCCAAGTATTAGGCCAAGGCCTGTTACGATCCTATAAAAAATTTTCCCTCCAGCGTTTCATTGGACGGCCCAGAGATCTTCGTCCCCTTGGTATATAATTATAAACAGCTTTGGGGATCCGATTTGAACTCATTCTTTCAAGATGGTGTTTCCAATTTAGTTGGTACTGTTTAATATATTCCAAAATTGGCGTAGTCTTCAATTCGTTTAAGATATCGGTGTTCCTTTTCCTATCCCATCTGGTGTAACCCGCTGTTCTGCGCATGTTAACATAATATGTAAAATGTAATTATGTTTCAAATATGTAGTATTGACCGGAACATATAAAATGTGTAACATGAACATGAAATATAATGGTCCTAATATCCTTATTCTATAACATTTTAAGTTCTCAGACTGATACATACCGAGAAAAAAATATGTAATCCCTACATAGAAATCCGGACTCTAATAATAACATGCGTTTTTAGAGTTGAGCCTATGTTTAATTTCCTTCTACATCTCCTTTCTGTTTGTAATTATTGCTCCTAGATGTTTGAATTCCGCCTCTTCTTCAAAATTTATTTAATCTAAGTGTCCATTTCCATTTTATATTGTATTTATACGTGTAGTCATAATTATATTCATCTTCTTCTTCTTAAATGGCACTTCAGCCCAATAAGATAATTTGCTCCTCCAGACATCCCTCTCTATAGAAAGCTTTCCTAATTGTTTATTTGACACTTTTTAATATCAATACTTCTAAAATTCATTGGAATCATCATCATCATCATAGTACATTCACGAATTTAGGCCATTTGTTGACCTGTTTCGGTCTCAAGAGAAACGCCATCCAAAAGTATTTTGAGAGGACGTCCTGGTCTTCTTCTTCCAGCAGGTTGATAGCTTAATATTTATTTGGGTATCCTGTGATCTTCCATTCTATAATCAGAAATTTTGTTTTCTAAAAGTTCCATGTGTAATTCTTCTAAGATGTCTTCATTTTTTTGTGATCTGGTAGTGTGTATCCTGCAGTCCTCTGAAGGTATCTCATTTCAGCAGATCTAAGTCTCTGTATATCCTTCTGTTTCAATGTCCATACTTCGCTACCATACAAAAGAGTTGGAAGAGCCAGTGAATGTTTTTGGACTAACTGTGGCTTCAAGATATAATTTATTAATCCTAAAATCCTTAAAAATGTTAATATTCTGCATTTACTCTGGATTTCTTCGTGTTGAGACTTGCAAGTAAAGTTGAGATTCCTTAGGACGGATAATTAACCCGACGCTAAGTATTCCAGTGGTAGGGCTGCTACCATTTAGTTTCTGGACAGACATTAGGACATCACATTTACTCAGTACCCGATGGAACGGTTATGCCGCCGTGACACGGTCCTCAGAGCCTCGTTTGTGAAAACGGGTTGTACCACGAGAAGGGAGGATGAGAATTGGGTAGGAGAGGTTATATACACGTCACTACTCTTACAACCCCATTGTAATCACAATTGAAATATATGTAGTATTTTTTTTAAAATAATAAAATAAGTACCTGATATATCAGTCGTCATCAGTTAGAATGGATTTCTGTTTAAAGAACTTCGTCAATTAGTTAAAACCATGTAGGCCTTTCAGAACATCATCTGGCATCATTATCATCAATATCATATTCACCTCATGAGCTTAAGTTTAGGTTTAAGGCCTCTCCTGGCGCATCATTACCCATTGAGATGTGGATTACAATACGCCAATGCCAGGAGAGAATACCTGAAATTTCGAATGACAAACAGGTGACATTGAACAAAAAAAATATATGTATATATTTAAAAAATTAAGATTTTGAAGTATATAATCCCACCATCCTTTTTTTAAGTTTTTGTCTTAATCTGGTTCCTTGAGGTTGTAAACAGAAGATTTTGTTTGACCTCTTTATTATTTGTCATTCCATTAATAAGTCCAATCCATCTCAAACGGCAAGCCTGATGGATGAGACAATATCAAGATCTCCTAATAATTGTATTAATTCTCTATTATATCTTCTTCTCCATATGTTATCTATACAAACTGCTTTCTATATTCTTCTCAGTACCTTTCTTTCAAAAAATATTTAAATGATTACATATATAAGAGTCAAGTAAGAAAAAACAAAAATAATGGCATTTTGGGGAAACGATCATATAAGATCAAAAATTGTAATAGACAACAAACCTCTGGAACAAGTAACAAATTTTAATTATTTGGGTTGTAATTTTACCATCAACACAAAAACTGAAAGAGACATACACATGAAACTGTCGAAATTTCAAATGATATGCGGAACTATACATAACGCATTACAGAATAAAACGAGTAGAGATACTAGATTGAAGTTTTATAAAGCATTGGCAGTTCCTGCATTACTTTATGGGAGCGAAACTTGGGTAATGACCAAAAAATTGCAAAGTAGAATACAAAGTGCAGAAATGAACTTCCTTAGAAGAACAAAAGGCTGGATCGGATAAGGAATGAAGATACAACAACAGAGTTAAATATATATCCATTGGATGAGAAAATCAGAGAATATAGAGAGAAATGATTTACACATGTGGAAAGAATGAATGTAACAAGATTACTAAGAGCAGCATACAACTACAAGCCAAGAGGTTCAAGGAATGTAGGAAGGCCAGTGAAAAGATGGACAGAACAACTGTGAGGCGGAACAGGCAATTTGCCTAGGCCGTGAAGTGAAGAAGAAGAAGAAGAAGAGTCAAGTACCCAAGTTTCAGAACCATAAGTAACAATTGATCTAATGAAAGCCATAATTATATTTAGTTTTACTTATATTAACTTCAAGCACCCATTTCTTAGTGTTATTTAACATAATGTGTGTTGGATTTTAGTGTTTATTCATTCTGTAAGTAGTAAAAATCGTATGGTGTAAATCATTTACACACTGTATAACGTAGAGAGAATTACAAGGAGATAGGCTGTGCACTGTTGCTCGGTCACCAATCGATGCAGTTGCGAGGTTCTGATTTAAATACATCAGCCAGAGCTCGCTGATTTCGTGAAAAATTATATTTGCTTTTATCTCCATCGCATAGAATCCTTGTCCACAAATTAATTGATAAAACAAACTCTAAAAACTTGTTGTAGAAGTAAAAATAAATCTAACAAATTCTATCGGATATAGAATCGTTTGTTAACCCAGTTCTGAGCAAATAAAATTTTACTGGACCAAAATAAATCACAAGAATCTCAGATAATTGGAGAAAGAAATTGAAAATAATCCTACTGCATTCTTTGTCGGAATAGTTGTTGGAACTGGATAAAGAATAAATCTTATTAGCAGAGCCCGGAAGTTTAGACATTTATTTTTCCTAAGATAGGCAGGGAAATAGGAATTAAATTAAAGTCTTTAATAATACCTCACCTCATATCCAGTCTCTAATTATACCGGCTTCATGTTCAGTAATTTCTTGTCGACATAACATCAGCCGACAAGAAATTACTGAAGATGAAGCTGCCCAAGTTTTGAAACCGGTATAATTAGAAGACTGGATATAAGGTGGGATATTAAACACTTTAATTCAATTCTTAAATTATACCTCATAGTATTTTTTTTCTATAAATGTTCAAATCAAGGAAAATAGGAATTTAAATTTCAAGAAAAGGCAGTAAAATACTGAAAATAACAAATTTAATTAGTCTGATTTTGCTGGTTAACGAACGAACTCCACCCCTTAATTTTTAATTGATTCTTATATAGTAGTAGTAGTAGTAGTAGTAGTAGTAGTAGTAGTAGTAGTAGTAGTAATAGTAGAAGTAGTAGAAGTAGAAGGGTTTCTCCAATTTAACAAAATAAATATATACTCTCTAAACCAGCAAAATAGGACCATAAATTCGACTAGCTGAAGATTTCGCTTAGTTTACGTAGTTCCTGGGTGACACTTTTCCCCCCCCCCGTTCAAGATTTCCGGAATAAAAAAAAACTTTATATGCCTACTGTCATCTAGGAGCTACGAGACCTGCCCACCTTATTCTTCTAGACTTAATAAGCCTAATACATTTAGGACAATCATATAAATTAAGCAGCTCATTAACTTCATCACAAAGTATCAGCATTATTTATACTTCCTCTTCTTTAGTTTAGTTTAACCTCTCACCTTATTGGTACTTTTACGTGTCACGCGCCCCCGCCCCTTAGAGTGGCTCGACCTATTGGGAGAGGATTTTAACTATGGATCACATACATACTTTTTTGATCACACAAGGACATGGAGAGCTTCCCTGAATGAGTGATCAGCTCAATTCAGGGCCTCCTCCGAGACAACACAACATTAAGACAAAATACACCATTCACACAAACAACATTCGTACTAAATGTGGCGAATATGATAATGATGATTATGATGGCCAGGTGATGTTCGGGGATTGTTTGGGCCTTGAAGTACGCAAACGGAAATATCATAAGGATTACATGCGGTTTCTTATTTGGGGAAAAAAGTTAACTACAATTTTTCATTTTCATTTCCTTGATTTAGAATTAAGGATATCGGCAAAGTCACTGAAATAACATGCCAAGTCAGTTTTCTTTTTTTTTTTGTCTTCTTTTTGGGATGTTTCATGTTTCTAGTAAAACAGAAAGACATTTAATTTTCTGATTGGATGTGTACAGAATCAGTTTGCAGGGAAATTCACGTGGAAGTTTGCTTTCCTCAGAAAAAAAAAAGAGTATCTAAAATGACGTTCCTTATTTTAGCGCTTCAGTTTAAACTGTTCTTCAAGCGGTTGCGGAATTCCTATATCGTTAATGTCACTTACAAATACAATTTTTTTCCTAGAATTCTCCTAGGGAATGAAAGAGGGACATGGAAACTACTCGTAGGAAACTAAGAGAAAAAGTGCTCAGTGGGTAGGCCACGTATTAGATGAGAGAATAACGTTAACCATTATTTGAAGGAGGTAAAGTTACAGGGGTACAGGGGTGATTGTAAATCATCTGAGGATAGGGATTATGGAGAGCTTATGTCCTTGCGGCCACGAACCTACAGGTCGATTAATGCCAGTTAGTTGGTTTAGGAGGATCAAACTTCGATTGGACATTTATGAAAGCTTTGGCGGGAATTTAACACACGGATTTTTTATTAAATGAAGGAAAATCGTATCACTATTCGGTTCAATACGTTTTGTGTTTTTATCTAAAAATCTATAGATTAAAATTTATGAATGAATAAATTTGCTTGTGGTAGACTACTCCATGGACATGTAAAATGGTATCTTACATTGAGGAAAGAAGACAAGCTGAAATGTTAGAAAATAAAATCTTAAGAAAAATTCGCCATGCTCATTCAGGTGGTAGCATATCTGCTTCCTGACCAACAGGTCTGGGTTCGATACTCTGTTGGAGTTGAAAATTTTAATTGTAAAATTAATTAAATTTAATTGTAACATTTTCAACCTCGGAGACAGGAGGAGTGATAGTGTACAATTTTTAATCGCTAGATTGTGCACCAGATTTCTGCATTAAATTACAAATCCTTCCGCAGTACTATGTTAAGAAGGTATGTGGTACTGTTGGTAGCTATTCGATCGTCTGATGCGGATGTTAAGCCTGGCGATCCTTGCTTGGTTTTCGACAGGAGTAGGACATATGCCAGTATCAGGTTTCATTTCTCTCTCTCTTCCCTTACCGCCAGAACTTAGCATTACAGTTAGAGGCTGAGTAAACCCAAGCACCATGGTGCCTCCGTATGGTGTAGACTAGTTTAAAATTCCTGACCGAACCAGGATCCGAACTCTGGACCTTTCGGCTAATATAGTGTTTTCTTAACTAGCCACGCTACTGCGTCCCCACAAATATATCATAACACATTAAATTAATTTACATAATGTTATATAAAATATGTAGGCTTAACTATCTACTCAATCTGGGTTGATGAAGGAAGGGTTGGAATATAGGCCGCAGCAGGAGATTCTCCTAAACCTTGAAGTGATGATAATTATGATAATCTACCTTATTTCCATTTCAATATGTTTTATTCAATGCCACCATCTCGTCATTTCGACATTCTAGTTTTCTCTCCTGGCATGGCGTTATTGTAACCCACTTTGAGGTTGGGCCGCCTGGAAGGCGGAGTTATGCTGTCCCGATGATATATGATAGGTGATCATGATACTGATGCGCCAGGAGAGGCCTTAATCTTAAAGTTTTCTGACATTTGTCTTACAAGTGAGGAAAACCCCCGAAAAAATCCATCACTCAGGAAACTTGTCCCGACCGGGGATCGAACCCAGGTCCGCTGCATGACAATGCAGTACGCTACCTCGAGACCACAACGTGAACCCATTTCAATGTGATGATATCCTTTATTAAAATTTCCATTCACTAAATAGTCTACTTAACATGCGAGTTTACAACGTTTTCAATAATTCACTCTGTCATTAGCGCTATCTATGGTCGTGCATCATTGTTTTCTTTTTCCTATGGCTTTACGTTTTAAGAAGGCCCCTGGCCACTCATTTTTCAGGTTTCTTAACCGATCTGATTTGGTTACGCTTATTTCCCTTCAGATGTTGTGAGTGACATATGATCAGCATGTCGCCTCTAGGGACATCTTGTAGGTAACTGAGGTAGGCTATTATTTGGATAAAGGAATGTCGTTAAATTTTGCTCAGCTGCCTCTTTCAGGTTTGACGTTCTTTTACACGTCCGACGGCTTAATGTTCCTCCTGGAGGACTTGCTCGTTGAATTTTTTCCTCCTAAAAATTCATCTACCCCCCCCGCCGGTTTTGAACCCGCGTCTTCGGGACTAGAGGCAAGAAACACAGCCACTAGAGCACCGCAGCCGACTCTTTAGGTTCTTTTACGAGTCTGAAAATCTTGAGACTTAGGATCCACGGCTTAAAGTCCCTCAGGAGGACTTGTTACTTGGATTTTTCCGTCCTAAAAATGCATCTACCCCCGCCGGGTTTGAACCCGCGACTTCGGGACTAGAGGCAAGAAACATAGCCACTAGAGCACCGCAGCCGACCATTTAGGTTCTTTTACGAGTCTGAAAATCTTCAGACTTAGGATCCACGGCTTAAAGTCCCTCAGGAGGACTTGTTACTTGGATTTTTCCGTCCTAAAAATGCATCTACCCCCGCCGGGTTTGAACCCGCGACTTCAGGACTAGAGGCAAGAAAACATAGCCACTAGAGCACCGCAGCCGACCATTTAGGTTCTTTTACGAGTCTGAAAATCTTCAGACTTAGGATCCACGGCTTAAAGTCCCTCAGGAGGACTTGTTACTTGGATTTTTCCGTCCTAAAAATGCATCTACCCCCGCCGGGTTTGAACCCGCGACTTCAGGACTAGAGGCAAGAAACATAGCCACTAGAGCACCGCAGCCGACCATTTAGGTTCTTTTACGAGTCTGAAAATCTTCAGACTTAGGATCCACGGCTTAAAGTCCCTCAGGAGGACTTGTTACTTGGATTTTTCCGTCCTAAAAATGCATCTACCCCCGCCGGGTTTGAAACCGCGACTTCGGGACTAGAGGCAAGAAACATTAGCCACTAGAGCACCGCAGCCGACCGTGAATTATTGATATGATGAAAAATCTTGTGGCGTTGCCCTAGAAATTTAAATAAGAAACATTAAATGTTAATATAGATGCCTACACATTCTATTGAGTAATTCTAAGAAATTGAGACTGGAAGTAAATATAAATAAAACAAACTATAGGTCGTATGTTCACACATACATTATATAGTCCCTAATGGAAATGGACAGTTAATGATAAATGAAGAAATTTTTGAAGAAGTGGCTGAGTTAAAATACCTAGGAATAATAATTACATATAGGAATGATACCATCCCTTGTACAAAAACACCAGATTACGTTTATATAACACTTTGGCTAGACCAGTGTTGAGCTATGGTAGTGAAGCATGGACACTAAGAAAACAACATGAAAGCAGAATAACGGCTTGTGAAATGAGATTAATGCGCAGAACAGCGGGTTACACCAGATGGGATCGGAAAAGGAACACCGATATCTTAAAAGAATTGAACACTACGCCAATTTTGGAATATATTAAACAGTACCAACTAAATTGGAAACACCATCTTGAAAGAATGAGTTCAAATCGGATCCTCAAAGCTGTTTATAATTATATACCAAGAGGACGAAGATCACTGGGCCGTCCTATGAAACGCTGGAGGGAAAATTTTCTATAGGATCGTAACAGGCCTTCGCCTTATACTTGGAAGGAAGAAGAAGAAGATATAGGAATGATATGCACAAAGAAATCAACATAGGCTCAATTCTGGAAATGGATGCTATTATAGGCTACATTATAGGGGTTCTTGTAATACCAATTTCTCTACAAAAAATGTTAGATTGAAAATGTGTAAAACTGTTATAATATATGGATGCGAAACATGAATTCTTACTTTAGGAGAGGTCATTAAAGAGGGAAAGGAAACTTCTTTAGGAAAACCAAGGAGAAAACCTCCAGTTGTTAGACCAATAATAAGGTGAAAAAATAGCGTTAACCATGATTTGAGGGAAGTAGATTATACTGTTATATTAATATGTATATTATTTGTATAATCTTTAATTGCTTATTCTTGGATGATTAGAAAATATTGCTGAGGATAGGGATATATCGAGAGCTTATGTTCGCACGGCCATGAACTTACGCGTTTGATAGTGTCAGTGTGTTAGTTAGTTCACTAATATTGGATACGACTGCAATCTGTTGAAAACTCAACTAGTATAAGTTTGACTTATTGAGATGCGATTAGCTTACATAATGATGGTGCTACGTGTGGTGTTTATGGGGTGAAAATGATAGAAATCACAGTAATACAGCGAACTATAGTTACATAATTGGATAGAAAAATCGATGTTGGGGGTGTGCAGTTTTCTTGAGGTGGTGCGACGTGGGTGGCAAGTGCCTGCCAGTCCGCAGCTGCGCCCCGAGACAAGGAGAGCGAGTGATCGATTCAGCCCGAGTGGGTGTGGCCGCCAAGTCCAGGGTTCGAATCCACGTGTACATATATTTTTAAATGTTTAATTTTAATCGGAACTCACTATAATCTCATCGTGTTTCGGTACATACTATACTAAGTTTTTTTTCTTCCTGAAAATGGACTTCTACTTACTATCCGTCATGTAGGATTCTAAATAAATATTTTCATCTCATGTCCAACTAAATGTCGGGTCGAGGAATGAAGTGAGATGAAGTCTCAATACTTATAAAGGTTTGTGAACTATAAGGGTGCCGGTTGACCATCCCTGACGCACCGTCACCGGGTAGGATGAATGAAATGAAATGAAATGAATGAGATGAGTATGGAGAAATGGTGGAATGAAACTTGTGGCAGGGAAACATGGGAGAAACCCCTAGAAAAACCTCTCCAAGCTCCGTTTCGTCCACCACGAAACCGACATGGAAAAGTAGGATTCTAATCAGATATATATATATATATATATATATATATATATATACACACACACGCGCGCGCGCACACATATTAATTAAACAACATAGTTTACAATATATAATAAGAACAGTTAAGTCTCGTAGACTGCGATGGGCAAGACATGTGGCACGAATGTGGAATGAAAGACGTGCATGGTAGCTTCTTGTAGGAAAACTAGAGGGAAAACCCCCCACTTGGTAGACCAAGAATGAGGTGGGAGAATAACAGCAACTATTATAATGATATTATGAAAAGAAAAATTAATGTCCGAACCAGGAATTGAACCGTGAACCTCTAGTTTTCCAGACTAGTGTGCAGCCCACTACACTATTCTAGACCTGGCACAAACATTAACAATTCTTTCCACATATATGAATCTATAATTCTCGTTTCGTCCGCTGTAAGGTAGGTGTCACTATCATCGCCAACGGCCGGCCGTTGGTAGTGACACTTACCTTACAGCGGATGAAACGAGAATTATAGATTCATATATGTAGAAAGAATTGTTAATGTTTGTGCCAGGTCTGGAATGGTGTAGTGAGCTGCACACTAGTCTGGAGAACTAGAAGTCCACGGTTCGGACATTAATTTTTTCTTTTCACAATAACAATATTGGAAAATGTTAAATAACATTAACTATGATTGAGGAAAGTAGATTGTGATGGGGCTTTTTGCAAAATGTTTAGCAGATTCCCGGGATGAACATCAGCTATAAGAGAGTTGTGATACTCAACTCCTACACCCTTAAAATTTCCCTTTGTAGTGGATTATTATTATTATTATGAAAACATGAAAAAAAATAGCTCTTTGGACCCTTCAATGACTTACGCTGCCTAAACCATAACAAATACACAAAATTAATGTACACAGAATTGAACTGTCCGTCGCCGTGGCGTAGTCGGTAGAGTCCCTACCTTCCACTCCGGCGACCCAGGTTCGATTCCCGGCGGGGTAGGGGATTTTAAATCTCCACCTTGGGTCTGGGTGTGTGACCTGTATTCTGTTTGTATGTGTGGATAAGATAAAAAGGTTAACAAAGATAAAACAAAAAGGAAGAACAGTGTGAACTTAAGAAAGCGAGAAAGAAAAAATATCAAAAAGCTCTACAAAAAAGTCCGCAACAGCATATGTTTATCTCTTACGGATAACTCACAATAACCATTTTTGTCTTTCATTGATGCCAAGAAGATCGAGACAAGTACATAGATTTCTGTGCAAGCATAGCAGCACATGGCGGGTATTCTTTTACGGATAACTCACAATAACGAATTTTGTCTTTTAGCTTATTAATGTCAAGAAGATCGACATAAGTAGATTCCCGGGCAACACCGAGTAATCAGCACGGGGAATCTTAAAATAATTACGATATACATTTACAATTACGATATAGATTTATAATTATTTTTCATTTCACTTATTCAACTAATCATAAGAAGTACATTAATTTTTGTATTTCAGCTCACTTATACCAAGAAGATCGGATGAGTAGATTCTCGGTCAACGCCGGGTAAAGAGCAGGGGTATCTAAAAATAATTACGATATAAATGTTTCCTTCTCCTTATTTAACTAAATATAAGACACATTAATTTTCGTATTTCAGCTCATTTAAGTCAAGAAGATCGGGATAAGTAGATTCCAGGGCAACGCCGGGTAATCAGTACGGGGTATCTAAAAAATATAACTTTATAATTATTTTTCTATTTACTTATTCAACTAAATATAAAAACACATTTTAATTTATTCAGGCGCAGCAGCGCACGCCGGGTATTAGCTAGTATTGAATAAATTAATACCAAACTGAGATGGAAATTAAATATATTGGGATGTGGTATAAACCATAATAATTGAACATTGATTGAATTCTGAAAATGCATGCTATTGAACATTATAGGAACGCTTGTCATCCCAATTTCTTTAAAAAGTAATTGAACTGAAAATATATAATACTCTTATTCGTCCAGTAATATTATATTGATGCGAAACATGGACTCTTATTTTAAGGGAGGAGAAAATATTACGAGTATTTGAGAATGAAGTTCCTAGGGAAATGTTTGGACTAATGAGAGACAAACAGACATGTGAATGTTGAAGGCTACCTAACAGGGAGCTATGTGATCTTTTTAGGAAACCAGGTATAATATAATGGCTTCTTCAGAGAATGACTTACAAAGAGCAATTTTTAAATGAAATAATATTGCACAAGATTATAACCTAGAAATTTCTTCAACGAAACTAAAGTAATGGCCCAGTGTGGCAAAAAAAAAAAAAAAATAAAAATAACAAAAATAGTACCTACTAAATGACAAAACGCTAAAACTAGTAAAATATTTCAATTATCTGTGTGTACCATTAAGTTTTAATAGAAAAAAAGACATAGATAATAAATTACAAATATTTCAATATTTATGTGTCACCCTTAAAAGAACACTGGAAAAGAAAGTAAGAAAAGAAACACATTAAACATTTTATAAAGTGTTGGCTGTACCTGCAATATTGTATGGCTCAGAAATTTGTACTCTGAATAAACAGTCAATTAAAAGAATAGAAGCAGCAGAAATGAAATATTTGCGATTTGTGCCAGGATATACTTTAATGGATAAAAACGGAGTGAAGATATCCGTAAAGAACTACAAATATTCAGCTTGATAGATTAATAGAAGAGTATAGGAGAAAATGGTATGAACATGTCTGCAGAATGGATACCAACAGATTGCGTAGGTAAAGTCTGAACTATCAACCAAGAGGAGGAAAAAAGAGATCGGGGACTCCCGCGAAAGAGATGGATACAGCAGCTAATATACTTGAAGCGGGAATGGACCAAAAATGCTAATCCTTGCAAGAAGAAGAAGTTAATAATAATAATAATAATAATAATAATAATAATAATAATAATAATAATAATAAATAAATGTTAAATCTCATAGACTGCGATGGACAGGACATGTATCACGAATGGGGAACGAAAGAGGAGTACGGAAATTCCTTTTAGGAAAATCAGAAGGAAAATATGTATTTCCCAAACAGGTATTTTATAAATTGTGCACATTGGTCGAAGTTTGCACTATATGACGTAACCTATTCCCAGACTAATTTTTGCTCTGAGTGCATGTATAAAGTATGATATATGAAACTGAGTTACCGCTAGAGCTCAGCTGATTGCGCAAATCATTGATGATATTGTTATTACCGTTATTATTTTTATTTAACGGCGGTATTTAATAGACAAGATTATTAGCGTTGCATTTTAGATCTGGGAATGAAAGGGACCCTTTCATTCCCATTTCATTTCAACAAATCTTGCTAATAGACATCCTATTACAAACCTGAGATTATTTTACGTACCGTAAATTCGGCACAGGATCCAAGGCTTTATTTCCCTGCCGAAGGGATTTTTACCCCATGAAAATTACATTGTTGCCGCCTGATTTGAACCCATGAAGCTCGGATCCTTAAGAAAATTGGGTAACCACTATTCCAACAGGACCAACTAAATTAATTATGAGTTTTACTGCATCAAACAGAATCCTGATATTCTCGACAGATTTGTTCAGTCGAAATTGCGAAGATAGTCCATTAAGGATGTAATGAGGCACTGGCACACTGTTTGAATATGTATTGTTAAATGGAATAATCCTGTTTATTATTTCAAAGTATTTTTCTTTCTTTCATTTTTTTGAGCCCATCACATATTCACAGTAGGTATAGATGTTGATACTCGAGCATATTTTACATCAGCTACAATATTATTGCTGTTCCTACTGGAATTAAAATGTTTAGTTGATTATCTACAGTTTTGGGTCTCAACTAACCTACAGAGCACCCTCGGAACGTACCTTTAATAAAATTAACTTTGTGTACACTTGTTTTTATTCAGGATCCGATTCTTATGGGCGAACAAACCTCGATCAATGCTCATACTACGTAGACCTATTTGCGAGCATTTGTTCCTAAACACTGTCACACTGTTTGAATATGTATTGTTAACTGTCGGAACACACTTTTAGTAACGTTAACTTTGTGTAACCTTGTTTTTATTCAGGATCCGATTCTTATGGGCGAACAAACCTCGGTCAATACTCATACTAGGCAGGCCTATTTGCGAGCATTTGTTCCTAAACACTGTCACACTGTTTGAATATGTATTGTTAACTGTCGGAACACACTTTTAGTAAAGTTAACTTTGTGTAACCTTGTTTTTATTCAGGATCCGATTCTTATGGGCGAACAAACCTCGGTCCATAACTCATACTACGCAGGGCCTATTGCGAGCATTTGTCCTAAACACTGTCCCGCTGTTTGAATATGTATTGTTAACTGTCGGAACACACTTTTAGTAACGTTAACTTTGTGTAACCTTGTTTTTATTCAGGATCCGATTCTTATGGGCGAACAAACCTCTATCAATACTCATACTACGTAGACCTATTTGCGAGCATTTGTTCCTAAACACTGTCACACTGTTTGAATATGTATTGTTAACTGTCGGAACACACTTTTAGTAACGTTAACTTTGTGTAACCTTGTTTTTATTCAGGATCCGATTCTTATGGGCGAACAAACCTCGGTCAATACTCATACTAGGCAGGCCTATTTGCGAGCATTTGTTCCTAAACACTGTCACACTGTTTGAATATGTATTGTTAACTGTCGGAACACACTTTTAGTAAAGTTAACTTTGTGCAACCTTGTTTTTATTCAGCATCCGATTCTTATGGGCGAACAAACCTCGGTCAATACTCATACTACGCAGGCCTATTTGCGAGCATTTGTTCCTAAACACTGTCACACTGTTTGAATATGTATTGTTAACTGTCGGAACACACTTTTAGTAAAGTTAACTTTGTGTAACCTTGTTTTTATTTAGGATCCGATTCTTATGGGCGAACAAACCTCGATCAATACTCATACTACGTAGACCTATTTGCGAGCATTTGTTCCTAAACACTGTCGCACTGTTTGAATATGTATTGTTAACTGTCGGAACACACTTTTAGTAAAGTTAACTTTGTGTAACCTTGTTTTTATTCAGGATCCGATTCTTATGGGCGAACAAACCTCGGTCAATACTCATACTACGCAGGCCTATTTGCGAGCATTTGTTCCTAAACACTGTCACGCTGTTTGAATATGTATTGTTAACTGTCGGAACACACTTTTAGTAACGTTAACTTTGTGTAACCTTGTTTTTATTCAGGATCCAATTCTTATGGGCGACCAAACCTCGGCCAATACTCATACTAGGCAGGCCTATTTGCGAGCATTTGTTCCTAAACACTGTCACACTGTTTGAATATGTATTGTTAACTGTCGGAACACACTTTTAGTAACGTTAACTTTGTGTAACCTTGTTTTTATTCAGGATCCGATTCTTATGGGCGACCAAACCTCGATCAATGCTCATACTACGTAGACCTATTTGCGAGCATTTGTTCCTAAACACTGTTTGAATATGTATTGTTAACTGTCGGAACACACTTTTAGTAACGTTAACTTTGTGTAACCTTGTTTTTATTCAGGATCCGATTCTTATGGGCGAACAAACCTCGGTCAATACTCATACTAGGCAGGCCTATTTGCGAGCATTTGTTCCTAAACACTGTCACACTGTTTGAATATGTATTGTTAACTGTCGGAACACACTTTTAGTAACGTTAACTTTGTGTAACCTTGTTTTCATTCAGGATCCAATTCTTATGGGCTAACAAACCTCGGTCAATACTCATACTACGCAGGCCTATTTGCGAGCATTTGTTCCTAAACACTGTCACGCTGTTTGAATATGTATTGTTAACTGTCGGAACACACTTTTAGTAACGTTAACTTTGTGTAACCTTGTTTTTATTCAGGATCCAATTCTTATGGGCGACCAAACCTCGGCCAATACTCATACTAGGCAGGCCTATTTGCGAGCATTTGTTCCTAAACACTGTCACACTGATTGAATATGTATTGTTAACTGTCGGAACACACTTTTAGTAACGTTAACTTTGTGTAACCTTGTTTTCATTCAGGATCCAATTCTTATTGGCGAACAAACCTCGGTAAATACTCATACTAGGCAGACCTATTTGCGAGCATTTGTTCCTAAACACTGTCACGCTGTTTGAATATGTATTGTTAACTGTCGGAACACACTTTTAGTAACGTTAACTTTGTGTAACCTTGTTTTTATTCAGGATCCAATTCTTATGGGCGACCAAACCTCGGCCAATACTCATACTAGGCAGGCCTATTTGCGAGCATTTGTTCCTAAACACTGTCACACTGTTTGAATATGTATTGTTAACTGTCGGAACACACTTTTAGTAACGTTAACTTTGTGTAACCTTGTTTTCATTCAGGATCCAATTCTTATTGGCGAACAAACCTCGGTAAATACTCATACTAGGCAGGCCTATTTGCGAGCATTTGTTCCTAAACACTGTCACACTGTTTGAATATGTATTGTTAACTGTCGGAACACACTTTTAGTAACGTTAACTTTGTGTAACCTTGTTTTTATTCAGGATCCGATTCTTATGGGCGAACAAACCTCGGTCAATACTCATACTAGGCAGGCCTATTTGCGAGCATTTGTTCCTAAACACTGTCACACTGTTTGAATATGTATTGTATTGTTAACTGTCGGAACACACTTTTAGTAACGTTAACTTTGTGTAACCTTGTTTTCATTCAGGATCCAATTCTTATGGGCGAACAAACCTCGGTAAATACTCATACTAGGCAGGCCTATTTGCGAGCATTTGTTCCTAAACACTCACACTGTTTGAATATGTATTGTTAACTGTCGCAACACACTTTTAGTAAAGTTAACTTTGTGTAACCTTGTTTTTATCCAGGATCCGATTCTTATGGGCGAACAAGCCTCGGTCAATACTCATACTACGCAGGCCTATTTGCGAGCATTTGTTCCTAAACACTGTCACACTGTTTGAATATGTATTGTTAACTATCGGAACACACTTTTAGTAAAGTTAACTTTGTGTAACCTTGTTTTTATCCAGGATCCGATTCTTATGGGCGAACAAACCTCGGTCAATACTCATACTACGTAGGCCTATTTGCGAGCATTTGTTCCCAAACACTGTCACACTGTTTGAATATGTATTGTTAACTGTCGGAACACACTTTTAATATAATTAACTTTGTGTAACCTTGTTTTTATTTAGGATCCGATTCTTATGGGCGAACAAACCTCGGTCAATACTCATACTACGTAGGCCTATTTGCGAGCATTTGTTCCCAAACACTGTCACACTGATTGAATATGTATTGTTAACTGTCGGAACACACTTTTAATAAAATTAACTGTGTGTAACCTTGTTTTTATTCAGGATCCGATTCTTATGGGCGAACAAGCCTCGGTCAATACTCATACTACGTAGGCCTATTTGCGAGCATTTGTTCCCTAACACTGTCACACTGTTTGAATATGTATTGTTAACTGTCGGAACACACTTTTAATAAAATTAACTTTGTGTAACCTTGTTTTTATTTAGGATCCGATTCTTATGGGTGAACAAACCTCGGTCAATACTCATACTGGGCAGGCCTATTTGCGAGCATTTGTTCCTAAACACTGTCACACTGATTGAATATGTATTGTTAACTGTCGGAACACACTTTTAATAAAATTAACTTTGTGTAACCTTGTTTGTATTCAGGATCCGATTCTTATGGGTGAACAAACCTCGGTCAATACTCATACTAGGCAGGCCCATTTGCGATCATTTGTTCCTAAACACTGTCACACTGTTTGAATATGTATTGTTAACTGTCGGAACACACTTTTAGTAACGTTAACTTTGTGTAACCTTGTTTTTATTCAGGATCCGATTCTTATGGGCGAACAAACCTCGGTCAATACTCATACTAGGCAGGGCTATTTGCGAGCATTTGTTCCTAAACACTGTCACACTGTTTGAATATGTATTGTTAACTGTCGGAACACACTTTTAATAAAATTAACTTTGTGTAACCTTGTTTTTATTTAGGATCCGATTCTTATGGGCGAACAAACCTCGGTCAATACTCATACTAGGCAGGCCTATTTGCGAGCATTTGTTCCTAAACACTGTCACACTGTTTGAATATGTATTGTTAACTGTCGGAACACACTTTTAATAAAATTAACTTTGTGTACACTTGTTTTTATTCAGGTGCCGATTCTTATGGGCGAACAAACTTCGGGAAATGCTCATACTACGTAGGCCTATTTGCAAGCATTTGTTCCTAAACAAAATATGGTAATTTCTGTATGTCCTGTCGTCCCTAAATATTTGTAGTTGAAATATTGAAATATGTTGTATAACAGTCAAATAGCGACGATTATTATAAGCTTAATTTTGTCAATGATGACAACATTCGTTTAAATAAAATAATTCGTGGATCCCTGAATATTAGAGCTTGAAGCGAGAGGTGTGACGGGATTCGAAGCCGAGTCACCTACAAATCATTAACATGAATGTGAGTGACAGCAAACATGTATCACGTTACAGTTTGGACAGCTGTTACGTCATCACTAGTGTTCGCTATCTTAATCTCTTTGACCTTGTTTGATATCATTGACATTGTAAAAAGTTGTGGATATATTAAATAGTAGAGGAATATAGAAGATCACAGGTAGGATATTCCAAGAATTTAAATATCTTACAATTTGCAATAGATCAAGGATTATCAAAGCATTCTTATTGGGTGTCCCGTGAAAAAATACATTGGGTTAGTTGCGGCAGGCTTTACAGAGGCTTCAGGGCGTATTTTAGATTTCGCTTATTTCTGGGTTCTACTGGTTTGAAGGACAAGGAATTCGATGATCAGTAACAATGAATTGTGTAATTAATTAAAAAGAGTTTATTTTGTTAGCCTCTTATGAACAACACAATATTCACAACAAATTAATAATAATATAATATAGGAGCAATAGGCTGCTCTGAATACTTGTAATATGATAAATTAGCCACACTCTGTGTGTGTGTGTATGGGAGCTACTAACCATACTGTATGTGTGTGTGTGTGTGTGTGTGTGTGTGTGTGTGTGTGTGTGTGTTGTGTGTGTGTGTGTGTGTGTGAGTTACTAACCACACTGTGTTATCGTATGAGAGTGACTAACCACACTGTATTAACAATAAAATTTCTTGGTCTTTTATATTAATTTTCCCTAAGAAATTTTAAATTGTCTCAAGTATTCCTTTTAACAAAATTTATTGTTTTGCAAGTTGCACATATTCAATACGTCAATCAAATTTATAGTTTTATGATAAACATTAGTTTCGCTTCGCTAGGTACCTGTACCTGCCAACCCTTGAGTTACCGTTAATCACTGTATAACAAAAGCTTATTGTGTGGTCCCAAATAATAAACAAAATTAATTCTAGGAATTACCCCGCATCATAGTACAAATAAATGAAACTGGCTTCTGCATTAAATATTTTTGTAAAGTTGCTTATAGCAATGCGTAATAAAGCAGAATATTTAGATCATTAATAATCTATGGAAAAAATAATAAGAATTGTATATTTATACAAATGAAGGGGGTCTGGCAGAAGTCACTGCCCATAATTACAAGTAAACAAACAACTGATAACGAAAATTAAAACAATAAAACATCATAGCAAAACAGAAATTTCGGATCTTGCTTCCCAGTATCTATCCTTCAGCGTAGCAGAGTGAAGTGCCCGATACTGTAGTAGCACAAAGGGCAATGAGGACTTCAGTAAATTCCAATTCGATGAAGGTGAGCTGCAAGACAATCATGTCCTCCTGTGTATAGTCGAAAATATGCTATAGCTTCATTTCGACGTGCATCTGTTGTAATATGGATAGTGTTTTCCCATTATTTTTCTTGTATTCGGTTCTGAAGATTTTATTCTAATAAAATAAAATTCTTTATATTGAATATAATGTTTTAATGAAAAAAATTAACAGTCTCGATTATTTATGTAATGTCATTATTTTGTGTTAATTTATTTAGAAAAAAATATTTAAGAAACTGTTAAGTTTTGAATTCTTAAAAACATTTTTAAATATTATATTATATAACTTTCCTCATTAGAGGATTGCCTCAAGGACAAATTGATACAGACGATTAATTTTTGATGAAATTGATGAATACATTTTGTAAATACATTTAAAAATTTCAAATTGTAATTGAAGTATACATTCTACAAAGTGGAAATTTTGTAAATATGGTTTCTTAAAATTGAAATTCATCTTCTAATGGCAGCGATGACAATTTTAGAAAGATACATCATGTCCAAATCTAAGGAATTCCCAAATTTAGCTAAGAATCCTGGTATAGTACCTGTTGCCCCGATCATCAATCCTGTGACAGTTATACTATATAATTGTTATTTATCTTTGTAATAGTCAATTGTTGGCTCATATATGGCTTTCTTTCCATAGTCAACTTCCTCAGGTTGGCCACTTTGAGTCTCAAGATTTATATTTATCGAATTGTATGGCATATTTCAAAATAAAATGTTTTATCAGACTTTTACTTACACAAATATTATATTTTCAAGTAATAGCCGTGCACAACAAAAATATGTCATATGACTTCAATAGCTAGTATGTATTCTTGAAAGGATTTTAAAACCGATCACCATTAGCCTATATAGTTGGACGGGCAATAAATATCCACCGTAGTGGTAGAGCTAACCCTAACTAGTATGGAGTAAATAATCATTTAAATTCGGACGACTGATATGTTATCGGTGAAGTTAGAAACAAGTATATATTTAAATACTGATAAAAGTGTTTAACCGAAATGAGCCGAATAATAGTGATATTGGTACACATGGTAACCATCAAAATACGTAGTACGACAGATTAATAAATCAAGTATAGGCAAATTAGTCAAGCCACTGAAATGAAATTTTTAAGATCCGTAAAAGGATGTACACGCATGGATAGATTACACAATGAATCAGTAAGAAATGAACTGTAGATATTTTCAATAGTTGATAAACTAGAAGAGCACAAATGCCAATGGAAATAACATTTAGACAGAATGGACGATACAAGATTACCCAAAAAGATCAACACCTACAAACCACATGGGAAAATATCTTTGGGACGGCCAAGGAAACGATGGACTTGAGACCAGAACAGGTCTCGTTGACCTAATCCTGGAAAGGAAGAAGAAGAAGAAGAAGATAGGCAAATTAGTTGTAGTGGAAGTGAGAGACATAATGAGTACCAGATATGTTCTTGGGATTTACAGGATGACTGATAAGTCAGTACTTGTTTTAAATAGTTATAATATTTTTATTTACTAATCATTTTTTAGAAATATTGTTATAAACACTACTCTTGAGGTTTTGTTTACATATTTTATATTTTAGTTTAGTTGAAATGCTGCCTGTTTAGAAAGTTGAACAGCGGGCCGTTGTGAGATCTGGGAATCTGTGGTGCGAGTACAAAGATGGTGGAGGACTGATCAAGGGACCCATGTAACACTGGATGCAAAGGCAATTAAACATTCTCATACAAAGATAATAACAACGGGCAGTTTCAGCGATGCAAAGAGTTCAGGAACACCATAAACTTCGAAGACACGTAGCTCTGATTCAACGTCATGTATTTTGGGGGGGGGGCTAAGGAGGAGGCGGATAAGAAAAAAAAAAACATAATTTTGATGAAAAGGAATCGATAACATCCGATCTGTTAACCAATTTTCCACTAAACATGCTACAAGCAGCAGTAGCGAATGTATAGTTCATGCCATGCTTTAACAGCCTCATTTCCTTGAAAATGAAAAATATTCGGTTTCAACCACCCTCCTGAGTGTCACTTAAAACCGCCTTTCAACCCTCATTAGAGAGAAAGAGACGGAGATATTCCAAAGTTGTCAAATAAACTAACCGATCTTTTTTACAGGTATGTGCAAATTAATATAGCATCTTCTTTAAGCCCATGTTTCTCTTAACAGATGTTTAGGCGCTCTCCCCCTACAGGGAGGAATTTGAACCATACTATTTTTTGTATAGCTGGCTTAACTTGGCAGAGAGAGAGAGAGAGAGAGAGAGAGAGAGAGAGAGAGAGAGAGAGAGAGGGAGAGAGAGAGATGGAGATACAAGGGTAGATCGTCGACCACTTTAGTCCAGATACAAAAGAAAGAACCCACCCTGTTGTCAGTTTTTCTCTTCCCCCTTTCCCCTATTAATATCTGGTGAAGAAAATCCGACAACACTGGTGCGAATGAGAGAGGTGAGTACAGTTGTCTCATTCTACAAATTTCTTGTAAAGTTAAACCAGAGAGACTATAGTTACACTTGTTTTCGTATAGATGTCATTTGAGTGGTCCGTGGTCAACGTTCCGCCTCTGGTCCCGAGGGTCGAGGGTTCAAACCCGGCCGGGGTCGATGGATTTTTTAGGATGAAAAAATCCAAGGAGCAAGTCATCCGGAAGACACTTTAAGCCGTGGCTCCCGAGTCTGAAGATTTTCAGGCTCGTAAAAGATCCTTAAGCCTGAATGAAAGGCCTCTAAGCAAAAGAAATAATATAGCATAGAATGGTTTAATTTTAAAAACCTATTTTTAATAAGTAATGTGGACGTAGCAACATTGGAAAGTGGAACCATTGGCGCGTGGTAGTTGTAAGTATTAGGTTAGGTTTCTTAGGGGGAGAGAGAAGGCCGTTAAAGCATGGCCTATATTATACCTGTCCGCTTACAAAAATGCGTACAGAATGCTAAAGCTTATGTAGAGAATTAAAATGATGATAAACAAAACACATCAGTTTCAAGCTATTTGTGGTACAATAAATAGAACATTGAATAATAAAGCCCATAAACAAACAAAATTAAAATTTTATAAAACAATGGCTTTCCCTGTCCTTTTGTATGGGAGTGAATATTGGATTACCACTACCAAACAAGAAAGTAAAATCCAAGGAGCCGAGATGAAATCTTTAAGAAGAGTAAAAGGCTGCAATAGAATGCACCAGATAAGAAACGAGGATATCCGTGAAGAACTGCAGATCTACTCCATAAAAGAAAAGATATTTAACAACAAGATGCAGTGGAAAGAACATGTAGAAAGAATGGAAGAAAGTAGATTACCAAATAAAATCTTTCATTATTTTCCAAGAGGAAGAAGAGATGTCGGACGTTCTCGGAAGAGATGGTCTTAGATCTATTAGTGAAGACGGAACACGCAACTCTTGCCTAAACCAGGAAGTGAAGAAGAAGAAGATAAACAAAACCTCAAATAATAGTGTTTATAACAGTATTAGTTCGAAAAAATGGGTTAATAAATAAGAAAATTATAACAATTTATAAATAGGGAGTAACTTATGAGACATCCTGTAGACGGCTGTCACGCAGGGTTGACAATCCGGCTGACACCTCATGGTGAGAGCCTTAACCTCCAAACGCAAGGGCTCTCTAAGTTTTGAAGTGAGATCAGTTTACATTATCACTTTAATTTTGAGATTTATACCTCAAATCAACATACATTAAAACACAAAAAATGAACACAATTTATTAAAATATTAAAATTAACATGAATAGAATTCATCATCTTCCTTTCATGTCACAGTGCTGTTTTACTGTTCACAAAAAAAATCCAATCATCTCTTCCTAGGTCGTCCCAACTATTTATTTGCTCCCAGTGGAACTGTTTTAACCAAGCTAATTTAGTTATGCTTATTTACCCCATAGATGTCAACATGTGATATGGGGTCGATATATCCTCAGTGAGACACCTAGTGGGTAACTAAGGTATTACTTAGATGTATAACGATCATTAACTTTAGCACAGAGACCTCTTTATTCAGGCTTGGGGTTCTTTTTTCTAGCCTGAAAATATTCAGACTCGGAATCCACGGCTTAAAACCCCTCCCGGAGGACTTGTCTCTTGGATTTTGTCATCTTATGTATCCAAATATATACAATTCCAATTATATATTCCAATTTCAATTTTACCACCCTATAAATAAGAATTTAAATTATGTTATAGAAATAATTAATATTAATATTTGAAGAAAAAAAAGAAGAGAACATAACCTACAGACGCATGTTACTTTTATTTGATTTTGAGAAGGCATTTGATCGGGTTGATAGAGATAAGTTATGGAAATACATGGCTACCTCGCGAAATTAATTTATGTGATAAAAAGTTTGTATGTAAAATCTCAAATTATAATAAATTTAGGCACATCATTCTATTAATAAATAGAGGTGTAAGACAAGGGTGTAGTTTATCACCTATCTTTTTTAATCTATATATTAATGGCATCATCCAAATTTGGAAAAGTATTGTTAATATAGGTATAAGAATGGACCGTTTTAAAATATTAAACGTTTTAATGTATGCTGATGATGTTGTTATTATTCAAGAAAATTAAAATAATTTGCAGTACTCTTTACATCAATTAAATCAATTCCATCCATCCATAGTAATTCTGCCCGAAGGCAGGTCCTTCACTGCAACCATAGTATTTTATATGCTATGCTTGCAGCTTTACTAGGGAATTGTAGGTGTGGTAGCTTCCCGCTGCTTTCCACACCGGTAAAGGATGATGATGATAATGATGGTCATATGATTTCGGGGACCGTTTGGGCCTTAAAGTTTTCCTGACATTTGTCTTACAGATGAGAAAAAACCCCGATAAAAACCTCACCCAAAAAAACTGCCCCGACCGGGGATCGAATCCGGGCCCGCTGCGTGACAAGGCAGCACGCTACCTCGATACCACAGCGGTGGACACTTAAATCAGTTATGCTAAGAATATAATTTTAAAATATAAAAGAAAAATAACAAAAAATAATGGCTTTTGGGGAAACGAACATATACGATCAAAAATCGTAATAGACCATAAATCTCTGGAACAAGTAACAAATTTTAATTATTTACGTTGTAATTTTACTACAAACACAAAAACTGAAAGAGACATAATATGAAACTGTCGAAATTTCAAATGATATGCGGAAATATACATAAAACATTAAAGAATAAAACAAGAAGAGATACTAGATTGAAATTATATAAAACATTGGCAGTTCCTGCATTACTTTATGGAAGCAAAACTTGGGTAATGACCAAAAAAAAATACAAAATAGAATACAAAGCGCAGAAGTGAACTTAGTTAGAAGAACAAAAGGCTGCACAAGATTGGATCGGATAAAGAATGAATATATAATAACAGCGTTAAATATATATATATATATATATATATATATCCATTGAATGAGAAAATAAAAGATTATAGAGAGAAAAGGTTTACACATGTAGAGAATGAATGTAACAAGATTAC
Source organism: Diploptera punctata (assembly GCA_030220185.1). Lineage (NCBI taxonomy): Eukaryota > Metazoa > Arthropoda > Insecta > Blattodea > Blaberidae > Diploptera > Diploptera punctata. Next base: position 199,692 of record JASPKZ010000030.1, on the reverse strand, counting down.
CAAGAGCAGCATTCAACTACAAGCCAAGAGGTTCAAGGAATGTAGGAAGGCCAGTGAAGAGATGGACTGAACAACTGTGAGGCGGAACAGGCAATTTTGCCTAGCCCGTGAAGTGAAGAAGAAGAATAATATTAATATTTATATATTCCTAATAATACACAAATGATTATATCATAAGGATACAGTTAAATTTAAGTGAATTATAATAATATAAATTTAAGTATATAATTATTTATATTTCAAGTTCATATAATCGAAGCTGAGTCCCTCAATACTAACAGTACTAGAGGCTAGAAACATGACCACTAGCCCAATGCAACCGACTATTGCATACATTTTGTTCTTTAACAGGGTCAGATAAATAAAAACGAACGTTCAGATGGGCCTTTACACAATAGTTATTGTCAGTATAATGCATTTTATAACAAATCGATTAATACTTCTGCTATTGCTAGACTATAACTATAAATGAACTTTACGAATGATGTATGTAGCTTACCTACGAGGTGATCTGGTAATAGTATGAGCGTTTCTGGAATGCTTAATATCAGGAGCAACTATCTGTCCCAGATTGCATTGTCTAGTGGTCACGCCACTGAACTTCTTGTCATCATAAATTTGCAGCTTCACAATGAGCTAACGTCTTTATACACTTATTGAATTTTTTCTTTCTAGAAACTTTAAGACAGATATTTCATGCGACCAAAAATTGCATTACATGTTTTCAAGTTAATAATAATAATAATAATAATAATAGCAATGATAACAATAATAATAATAATAATAATAATAATAATAATAATAATAATGCTTTATTTTAGCTTCCAGAGTTAAAGCCATGGGGCCTTCTTTTCCACTTAACCAGCGATTAGTAAAATTATACAAAAATTACATACATATTACAATTTTATAATAATATAATAATAATAATAATACTTTATTTATTCTGGCAGAGTTAAGGCCATAAGGCCCTCTCTTCCACTCAACCAGCACAAATACAAATAAATATTTGACAAATATAGATATACACTATACTAATTATAAACATTTAAAGATACATTAAATGTAGCAATGTAAATTTCATGTACAAACAACATTTTATACGATTATGACAATAATAATACGATAATAACAATAATAATAATAATAATAATAGTATAATGATGATAATAATAATTAAATAACAGTATGAATATGATAAATTATTCGAGAAACACCAATTAATATATATATATACATATATATATATATATATCTTACACTGGGTAATGATGAAGTCCAGGTTAGAGCAAATATAAATTTAGATTTCTTTTCAATGCTGCCAATGTCCGGCAGCTCCTTATTCAAGTTGCGAGAAGTGAAGATGGTATATGACATGGAGTGATGTGATGTCCTATGTTGCGGTATGTTAAGCAAGAGACTATGTTGTGATCTTGTGTTTAAGTTATGGTTTGAGGATAGATACTGGAAACGGGATGATAAATAATTGGGAATCAAGGTATGTAGGAACTTAAATAGGAGAATTAGACAGTGCGATTTTCTTCTCTCTTTTAGATGTAGCCATGACAATTCGTGGAATAATTTAGAAATGTGATCGTATTTTCGAACATTAAATATGAATCTGATACACATAATATGGACACGCTGCAGTTTGTCCGACAATCCGTCACTTATGTCAGTTAGTAGAACGTCACAATAGTCAAAATGCGGCATCACTAAGGTTTGAATTAAAATTCTTTTAAGAGCTGTAGGAAGAAAATGTTTAAGTCGCTTTAGGGAATGCATTATGGAGAAGATCCTTTTAGATGTTTGTTTTACTTGCTCATGCCATTTTAAATTAGAATCTAAGTGAAATCCCAAGTTTTTAACGACGTCGGTATAAGGAATTTGTTCATTATCTAATATGACAGCCGGCATATTGCCATTGTTTATGAGGTGTAATAGCCTTGGATGCCCGATAATTATTGCTTGCGTTTTGTTTACATTTAGTTTCAGCCCATATTGTCTGGACCATAAAGATATATGCCTGAGGTCAGTGTTTATTTTGTCAATATATTCATTAATTTCGTCAGGCCTAAAGTGTGTGTAAATCTGTAGGTCGTCGGCGTAAAGATGATGCTTGCAGTTTTGTAGTTTCTTGGTCACGTCATTAATATAAATCGAGAAGAGAAGAGGAGCGAGGACGCCGCCTTGAGGTACCCCTTTCCTCACCAAGCGCCAGGAAGAAATGCGATTATTAACAGAAACTGATTGCTGACGATTAGTGAGGTAAGATGCAAACCAATCAAGGCAGTTTTCCGACAGATGTAGTGTCTTTAGTCTCGCTAGCATTAAGTCTATATCTACTGTGTCAAAGGCTTTGCTGTAGTCGAGTAGGATTATTGCGGTGAGTTTGCTTTTGTTCATTGAGTCTCTTATGTCCTCTACAATGTCAAGTAGTGCAGTACTTGTGTGATGTCCTGTTCTAAAACCAGACTGATGTTCATCAAGTAAGTCGTGTGTGGTGAGGTAGTCTGTTAACTGAGTGTATTATGTGTTCCAGTGCTTTAGATAAACAGGGAAGAATACTAATTGGTCTATAATCATCGAGTGTTGTGGGAGTGTTTGATTTCGGTGTAGGACGAACTAGAGCCATTTTCCAGAGTCTGGGATAAGTCCCGGTCATTATAGAGGCATTAAAAATGTGGGTTATTGTTGGGAGAATAATGTCTATTATTTTTTGCAGGAGAGTTATTGTTATATTGTCTATTCCTTGTGCTTTAGATTTAATACGTAATACTGCTCTTTTGGCGTCATCAGGTGAGATATAGGAAAAATAGAATTTGTCTCGAGTAGGTTGGGAATATGACATTAGTTCATCTATTGTCTGTTGTTTGTGTTGTGAGTTGTTGTCAGTAGGGAGGCGGGTAAAATGGTCATTTAACTCATTATCAAACTATAGACTAAACAAAAGACATTGGCAATGTGATCTAATACTAGGTAATACTAACAAAACATGGAATATAATACAATTAAAATAATCTAATTCTCGTATAAGACTTGAAAGCATAATAATAGTCCCTTCGATTGGTTGATAGCCAAAGGAAGGCAAGACCAGCGATGGGGCTGCCATCTTATAGCCTCTGGTCAAGCTTTTCTGGAGAAGAAAAGAAAATAAAGGAGAGAAGAAATGGAAGAAAGGAAAGGCTCTCTAGCCCTCGGATGCCCTAATAGCGTCGGGGTCGAAAAAACAAGAGTTAACCAAGAGAGGTTAGATAGTAAAGTTAAAAGAGTGCAAAACACAAGTAAGTGGAAGAAATGTTTTGCTCATCTTAGGCACCTTGTGGTCGCCATCTACATAACCTCTAGATGAGGACCACTGAAGGAAAATTTTCTATAGGATCTTAACAGGCCTTGGCCTAATACTTGGAAGGAAGAAGAAGAAAAAGAAAAAATCGAATATATATTTGTTGTTTGTTCGTATTTTATGCGCTACCATACTGTCCATCCGATTGTGATGGGCTTTTTGCAAAGTGTTCATGAGATTCCCTGGATGAACAAAGGCTATAAGAGAGTTGTGATACTCAACTCTACACCCTTAAAAACACCTTTTGTACTGAAAAACGTGAAAAAAAGTCAATTTTTGACGATTAAATGACTTACGCTGCCTAAACCATAACAAATACACAAAATTAACGTACACAGAATTTAATATCTGAAAAAACTCTACAAAAATGTCTGCGATAGCATATGTTTATCTTTTACGGACTATTTAACTCATGCCCCAAATGGGAGTCAATGACCAATCACGTTTCAATGATTTCTGTTTTACAACCAATCAGAGTCGTGTTTCACCAAATATTTATCAGTGTTATAATTACCATATTAAAGAAAGCTCCTCCTTACAATATGCGTTCCTTTGGCAATAAATAGTATGATCTCGTTGCAGTGATAAACAAAAGAAGCAGTAGAAGCGTACCTATCGTTTCTCATTTGTTTTCAAACATCGCCGTTTACATTAAATATATAAATATTTTAAAATAACTATAGTTAAATAATGATTTGTGAGTAAACAGCTTAATTTTATTCGTTAAATAGTCCTAACAAATGCCACTCTTGATTTCCAAATTCTCTAGATAAATTCACTCCTTACTTCGTGAGTCGTGAATTTATCGATAATTTGAAAATCACTCGTGGCATTACTTATGATAACTCACTATAACAATTTTTGTCATTCATTGATGCCAAGAAGATCGGGATAAGTATATTCCGGGATAAACGCAGCAGCGTACGGCGGGTATTTTTACAGATAACTCGCAATAACGAATTTTGTCTTTCAGTTCATTTATGACAAGAACATTGGGATAAGTAGATTCCCGGGCAACGCCAGGTAATCAGTACGGGGTATCTAAAATTAATTACGATATAAATTTTTCTTTTTACTTAAACATAAAAACATTAATTTTCGTCTTTCAGCTCACCTATGCCAAGAAGTTTGGGATAAGTAGATTCCTGAACAACGCCAGGTAATCAGCATGGGTTATCGAAAATTAATTACGGTATAAATTTGTAATTATTTTTTATTTTACTTATTCAACTAGACATAAAACACATTAATTTTCATTTATTTAGGCGTAGCAGCGCACGCCGAGTATTATCTAGTCCATTTATAAATTTTGATTTTAAAACACTAGCGCCCGATAGGTAGGCCAAGAATGAGGCGGGAGAATAACATTATACATGAATTCAGGGATCAGATATATGATCACCAACGAAAATAGTAAATACAGAAAAACAGAACAACATATTAGGATACAGGATTATACATTTGAGAAAGTAAATAATTTAATATACGTTGGAGTTTTATTAAATAAACAAAATAATATTCAGGAAGAAATAAATAAAATAATACAAAATGCTAAAAAAGTTATTTTGCAACAATGAAGTACCGGTATATGAAAACATTATCTGACACGCAGAACAAAAACCAGATTGTATAAAACACCATCGCTAACTTACGGAAGTGGAACCTTGGCTCTGACTAAGATTTGAAATCTCGATTGGCTGTTTTTGAAAGGTAGATACTCAGAAGGGTATATGGATCTAGTAAGGAAAATGGAGAGTGGCGAATGATATATAATAAGGAATTATATGAGTTGTACAAATTATCAGATATCATTACAGATATTAAAGTAAACAGACTAAGATGGACAGGATTTTCTCAGAGGATGACAAAGAATGAAGTCTAAGAAATATATATGGTAAGCCAGAAGGAAGACTGAGAACCGGAAGACCTAATTTGAGGTGGATGGATGAAGTATTGAAGATGTCAAATATTTAAAACTCAAGATTTGGTGGACGGTTTCCAGAGGTAGGAACCCTTAATCCATGCAGGATTGATGTGCTAACAATGATGATTTGAGGGAGATAAAATATGCAGTGAATGACTAAAAAATTAGGTCAGGATAGTGATGTATGGAAAGCTTATGTTCGCGCGCCATAAACCTCCAGATTCTATAGTGTCAGTAATTTAGTTCGTTAATAAAAACACTTAAATATTATTGGAACCTGAACTCCACATATAAATCAAAATTGGAAGCAGTCTAAATAAGATTTCTGCGTCCATTATTTGGTCTAACCAGGTCAAAAAAATAAAAAAGCAGATTTGAGGGATTCCTAAATATTCACAAACAAAATCTTCGGAAATTATCTGCGTCTTAGTAAGGGAAAAATTCTAAAATCATTCAACCAGGAAACTTATGATTGTGAATCGAATACAGTCCACTGAACTGATGTAGAGAGTTCTTTGACTATAGAGTTATATTGGTGAAAATTCGTATCATGATGTTGAAGTGTTTCGATAATCGGTCTCCCTCATATCCTCATACAATAGTCATGAAACAGTGGAAAGCGTGCAGCGATGACCTATTGCTGCTAAACAGCATGTACATGTTCTTCGTCTAGCAGAAAGTTGATCTCCAAGACATGCTTATTCAGTACTGGGTTCTATATACCATATATTTTTCTTTCAGAAAAGGGTCTGGAACGTAGATCACTCATCCTAGTGAGAACAATTTACAAGCTACTTGATATAAGAAATAGCTAAACCCCGTTATGAAACTGATACTAATAAGGGAACTGTCAACCATTGCATGCCGAAACCTACCTTTAAATTTATTCCAGAGAAACGTTGTGATGTAAAAAAGCCGTATTAAAAAATATGTACCATTTTTAAGTGCAATGTACTAAAATCCAGCGTCAAATCGCTCATGTAAGTAATAGGGAAGTAATACAACTGCTGAGTTGCTAGATTCGATAATCTTCACTACCTGCCGCCCGACGCTGTACCCACCTCACTCCACTCCAATCCAAGTCAAATACTGAGTAATCTGCTACGCACTGCGGGTAGACATTGTTGGATTCTGGCTTTGATTTCTGTGCTTTGCAGTTAAAAACGGATATAATTTTTGGACATGTCCTTGGTACATCACAACGCTTCTCTGGGAGAAATGTCAAGGTAGGTTTCGGCTTATAATTTAGATAAATTAGTGATCCCTTGGACTGCCATCTGCTATTAAGTGGCAGCAACTACTTCAATCAGTTACGTCTGTTTGGAGCTGTTACAATGGTTTGGATATATATATATATATATATATATATATAATATATATATATATATACAAAGGAGGAATTGGGCAGAATCCAAGCTACAGAAATTAAATTATTACGTGGAATTGTACATAAAATAAGGAGGAACGACACAAAATCAGGGATACATTAAATGTAGAAAAATTAGCAAGACATAGAAAAAAATGACTAAAATGGTTTGGAGTTTTAAAAAGAATGGAAAAGGAAAGATTACCATAAAGACTGTTAAATCTCAAGACACAAGGGAAATGACCACGAGAAAGATGGATTACTCAAGTGAAGAAAAGTTTACAAGAAAGATGATACGACTGGGAAGAACTAAAAAAGAAGGAAAGCATTGGAAAATAGAGATGGTTGGAGGCATATTTGGAATCGACCTTCCGAAAGGAGGACACGATAAGAGGAGGATGATGGTGTTATTTTTTTTAAACTTTAATTTTTTTGGAATCGTGACACATTTATATATTTTATGTTTGCCTTTTTTTTTCACTCTGTACAGGATGTTTCTAAATTAGACCGATAAAGCTTGGGATCAGATAGATAACCTTCATTGATGCATATTTTGTTAAGGAACATATGGGATGAAACGCTTCGTTTCAGTGCTGGAGGGATTGAAGGAAACAGATAAACACTCCGTTCAGTCCAAGAGAGATTTGTCATTACTACTATCGCTTGGTTTGTTTACTTCCGGAGCTCAGTAGCATTCGGAACCTATTACAGCAAGTTCTTTTTTACATCCATTGGTACGATCTGTTGGATAAGTAGGGGTGAGCCCACTGCCTGGCCGGTACGCTCTCCTGACCTGATCTGCCTAGATTCCTTTTTGTGGGGCTACATCAAGTCAATTGTTTATGAAATCGATATTGATTCTGAAGAGGATCATGTAGCACGTATTGTCAGCGCAACAGCTGAAATAATGGAAACTCCTGGCTTCTTTGGAAAGATACGACAAAGTATGGCATATTGATGCACTATTTGTCTGGATGTCAATGGACGTGTGTTCCAGCACTTGTGATGAGACAACAAACTGGATCCATCCTGATAAATGCAACACTGGAGTGAGTGTTTATTTATTTTCTCTATTTTTTTAGAATTAAGTACGTTTTGTTTCTGCTGTCTGTAAAGTATTTGGATTAACATACAGAATGACTTGATATTTGCACGTACAAACTTCCTTCCATCCCTTCCTCTAAGACCCCTCTTGCACTGAAACGAAGCGTCACAGTCTACAGGTTCCTTAACAAAATATGCTTCAATGAAGGTTATCTATCGGCTCCCAAAGTTTGTCGGTCTAATTTATAAACACCCTGTATATAGGAAAGTGTTGTGTTATGATTGGAGTAATAGCTGATTTGATGGCAAGTAAATTTATGAAGCTGTCAAAATGCTCTCGGATTTTGAAAATTCGGTAATGCTTTCTCTGTGAGATGCATTTTTCATTAAAATCACCTGAGTTCTCTGCAGACTGGAAGGGAGGGGGAGAGGAGAAGCTGGTTCAATTGATTTTTGTGTCAAAAAGAGCGAAGACGAAGAAAAGGCGCTGCAACTCCGCATCTGATTTGCTTTGTAAACAACATTCTGACGAGACTCTTCTTTCTCAGGCGAAACCTTACACGTTCTTTTTTCTGAATAGGGGACTATAAGTCCTTTATTTCTATTTTATTCTCATTTATAGACGCTTTAATATTCTCAATTCAAAATATTTTTTGTACACAGTATTGACACAAATACGTGTTCGAGTGTAGTTCAGTTTCAGAATTTAATGCATATAATTATTTTTATCATTGCCACCAGGTTGCTATTAGGACAGTGGCATACTTATTAAATTAAATCATTTATGAAAATAATACTATGATTAATAAATATTTCCATTTGTGTAATCGTAAAATAAATGTTCTATATCTTATTATTTTTCTTTGTTTTTTATATACATTAGACAGGGGCAGTCTACCAACAATTTAATTTATCTTGCTTGTATACATTTATTATTAGTTTTAGTCTTAATCTTAACTTTAATATAAAATTATAGAATATTCACCTGAAAGGTCCGTCTCCTCAACTTAATTAATCATTTAACTGTAGCGCTTTCGGGACTTGTCCCATCATCGGCAGGATTCAAAACTGGTGTTTCACTGAAGATCTGGTAGAGGGGGTTGCATGTATTGGGTTCGTTTTCGTTTATCAGGCTGTCGTTGTGAGCTGCTTTCATGATTTCCATCTCTTCGAGTAGAGTTTATCTTCGCTGGATTATTTTCTCTGTGCATTACTGTTAGGGTATTTTCAATATTTAACATGCGATGTCCTTCATGGATAACGTGTTTTGCATAGCTTGATTTCCCTTCTGCGTGAATGAAGTCTCGAAAATGTTCTTTGAATCTGATGTTAAAACTCCTGTTTGTCCTTCCTATATAAAATTTGTTGCAGTCCTTACATCAGTTAAATGATTAATTAAGTTGAGGAGACGGACCTTTCAGGTGAATATTCTATAATTTTATATTAATTTTGAATAAACCTCAACGGAACAGATCATGAATCTTATAAAAGTTGATTAATCTTAACTATCATTAACATGGTTGTATTATAGATCGCAATATAATAGGCCTAGATATTATCTTATAGATCAAACCTTCATTTAGTATTTAATAGTAAAGTAAAGTAATCCCACTACAGGCCTCAGGAGGCCCTTGGGGTAGTAGGAGGTTAAGGCCCCCACATTTTCTGGACAATCGGCACTCGTCAGCCGCGTTGTCAGCCCTGCGTGACGGCCGCCTTTACCCCCAGAACAAGCGTCTGGTACTCATTTCAGTTAGAGGCTGAGTCGACCCCAGGACCATAGTGCCGCCAGAAGGTTTTGGGTCAGTTTAAAAATCTTGAACCCTCGACCTTCAGGCTTGTAGCGCAGTGCCTTAACCACTACGCTACGGCGTATTAGAGTTAATTGTGATTGTTACATTATGATGTAATATATGTTTGTTCTGGTGAGTGGAAGAGAAGGCCACATGGCCTTAACTCCAACAGGCTAAATAAATGAAAATAAATAAAATACTTGTAACCCACTTCTGAGGTTGGGCGCCTGGGAGGCGGAGTATCGCTGCTCCGAATATACATTATGAAGGGTGGTGATGATTATGGTAGTAATTGACAGAAGAGGCCTGAAACTTATTCTAAATGAGGCGAGTATGATAGTGATGATAATAATGGTAAGATGGTGTTCGGAAACCGTTTAGTCTTTAAAGTATTTTGACATTTGTCTTACAGGTAAGGAAAAAACTCCGAAAAAAACCACTCCCAGGAAACTTGCCCCGTATGGGTCAGCTGCGTGACAAGGCAAACGTTACCTCGAGACCACAGCGGTGGATATACATGTAAAATAAACATGGTTATCAGATGTACGACTATACTTTGTGGGTTATTTTTAAGAGAAGTTTTCTTTGCAAAGTGCCACTAGATTGTCTTAGGATATTTCTGACATGTTCTCCTGGTATGGCAGATGTAACTCACTTTTAAGGTTGAGGCGCCTATAAGACAGATTTAAGTTTCCCCGATGATATTATAAATGATAAATTATTACAAAGCACCAGGAGAGTCCTTAATCGAAAATTTAACCTAAATTCTAGACCATGGGCGACAGAGGAACAGTCCACTTTAAGAAATAAAAAAGTGATCTGATCGGGAAACAAACCAGGACCTCATAAACTATAATCATATATTTTGACTACAAGACCATGAAGGTGGTCTTAAGGAGAAGAATTATTTCCGTAAACCGCAAGATGTCGACATGCTGAAATAGCAATTTGAAGAATTGCCTTTCCAACAATAATGTCATATTTTCTTTAACAATAACAATAATAATAATAATAATAATAATAATAATAATGCACAAGAATGGATCGGATAAAGAATGAAGATATAATAACAGAGTTAAATATATATCCATTGAATGATAAAATCAAAGAATATAGAGAAAAATGGTTTAGACATGCAGAAAGAGTGAATTTAACAAGAATACCAAAATCAGCATTTAACTAAAAGCTAAGGGGTTCAAGGAATGCAGGAAGGCTAGTGAAAAGATGGACAAAACAACTGCATTTTCATGCTATACTTGCAGCTTTACTAGGGAATTGTAGGAGTGGTAGCTTCCGTTGCTTTCCACACTGGCGAAGGATGATGATGATAATGATAAGGGCCATATGATTTCGGGGACCGTTTGGGCCTTAAAATTTTCCTGACGTTTGTCTTACAGGTGAGGAAAAACCCCGATAAAAAACTCACCCAGAAAAACTGCCCCGACCGGGGATCGAACCCGGGCCCGCTGCGTGACAAGGCAGCACGCTACCTCGAGACCACAGCGGTGGATCTTTCTTACCTGGCAGAGTTAAAACCTAAAGGCCTTGTCTACTACTCAACCAGGTAAGAAAAAATATACAATAATTATTCTTACATCTAAATTACAATTAACAAAATAATTACATGATGTACCTACAATAAATTATAATTTACAAAATAGTTTTATTTACTCTAGATTTGATGAATGAAATATAAAATGTACAAGATAGAAAATTGATAAAAAATACTATTAATTACATAGAGTAAATTTAATTGTGGAAAAAATAATCATTTAAAAATATTGTAGTTGCGTGACTTAGAAGTGTCAAGTGTGCGGCAACCCCTGATATTTTAAGGGAGGGATTTCCAGGAGCGGGCAGAGGATGCTGCTGTGAAATAAGTAGAATAAGAGGAAGTGTTGTGGAGAGAGATTGTTTCATACTGTTATCTTGTGCGAAATTATGGTAAGAAAATAACATCTCAAATCTGGACCCCAGATAACTAGGAGTGTAGAAATTGAGAAGCCTGAAAATAAGTGAAAGAGAGTGCAATTTGCGTCTGTCACTAAGACGGAGGCGAGTGAGATTATTGAAGTGTTCGGAAATATGATAATTACGACGGATGTTGAAAATAAATCGAACATAAGGATTATGAACACGCTGCAGTCTCTGCGGCAAGTCATAGTTTAGGTCATTATATATAACGTCACAACAACCGAAGTGTGGTAGCACACGATTCTGCACAATTATGTAATCACACGATGCAATCGAATATATACCGGTTGCAGTATTTCTGATATATAACTAACTCCCTGGCACTATCGAACCCATAGGTTTATGACCGCGCGGACATAAGCTCTCCATACATCCCTATCCTGAGCCATTGTTTTCCAATCATCCCCTGTATATTCTACTTCCCTCAAATCATAGTTAATGTTATTCTCCCACCTCATTCTTGGTCTACCAACTGGGCGTTTTCCCTCTGGTTTTCCTACAAAGAGCTTCCAAGCACGTCTTTCATTCCCCATTCGTGCCACATGTCCTGTCCATCGCAGTCTACAAGACTTAACTGTTCTCATTATATCTGGCTTCCCATGAATACCACGTAATTCATTGTTATGCAGTATTCTCCATTCACCTGTCTGTTCATCTCTCTTTGGTCAAAAATGTTCCTAAGAACTTTATTCTCAAACACTCGTAATCTTCTTTCCTCCCTTAAAGTAAGAGTCCATGTTTCGCATGCATATAATATAACTGGTAGAATAATAGTTTTATATATTTTCAGTTTAACGTTTTTTTGAAAGGAGTTGGGAAGTCAAAGGTCTTCGTAATGCATAATAGCACGGATTTCCAGAATTGAGCTTATGTTTAATTTCCTTGTGCATCTCATTCCTGTTTCTGATTATTGTTCCTAGGTATTTGAATTCAGCCACTTCCTCAAAATTTCCCTCATTTGTCATTAGCTGTCCATTTCCATTATATAATGTATTTCTATGTGTGACCATATATTTAGTTTTATCGATATTTACTTCCAGTCCCAATTTCTTAGTGTTACTCAGTAGTGTGTGCGTGTTGTCCTTTAGTATCTCCTCGCTATCGGCCAATAGTACTACATCATCAGCATAAACTAACAGCCTATTAATACCATTGAGTTGTAGGCCTTCTTCATCCTCTAAAGATTTAATGGCATGCTCTAGTACAAAATTAAATAGTAGAGGAGATAGTGCATCTCCTTGCTTCAACCCATTGTGGATTTCAAAAGTATCCGAAAACTGTTTGTCTACACGCACCCTACTCTTTGTGCCATTTAGACACATTCTTATAAGTCTAACTAACTTTTTAGGAATTCCGAACTCTAGCAGGATACTATATAACTTCTCCCTCTTAATTGAATCATATCTGATATATATATATATATATATATATATATATAATACAGGGTGTAACAGGGCCTCACCGACAAAATGTTAGGGATGATAAGGCCATGCAGAGAGGATCATTTTTTTGTGAAAGAACATATATTCGCAAAACACGTCGTTTACGAGTTATTCGCAGATGATAGTGTTCACCTGTAAGGGTCGGAATTGAATACGAACAATTGTACACGTATCATTTTATTGAAAGGTACATGTTTTTACAATAAATGTTCAAACAGTCGACCTTGTGCCTCATTGAATGTTTGATATCGTCGCAGCAACGATCGGCCAACACGGCCGACCATGGCAGGATTCTATTTGACGTCGTCAAAACACTTATTGTTTGAACACTTATAAAAACATGACTTTTTCAATAAAATTATACGTGTAGAATTGTTTGTATTCAATTCCGACCCTTACAGGTTTACACCTTCATCTGCGCATAACTCATAAACGACGTGTTTGCGACTATGTGTTCCTTCACTAAAAAATGATCCTCTCTGCATGGCCTATCACCCTTACCATTTTCTTGGTGAAGTCCTGATACATCCTGTATATATTATAAAGGTGTAAGAAAAATTAAAAATTAAATATGCACCTGTTGGCAGGTGCCGTCGTCTACAACTCTATTAAAATGATGTATTTAAAATATTATTTGGAGGCCTTTCGGAAGTTAGTTTCCATCATCAGCAGGATGAGTATGCGCTACTTGATGTGTCCAAAATGTTGTAGACGTTGATGGTCTTGATGCGTCGCTAGTAGCAACTGACTGTTTTTTTTAACTATCTCGTATAGTCGATTGTACGTTTGGGGTGTGTTCTCATTTAGTAATAATAATGTGTTGATTTCTTTCATGATTTCGAGGTCTTCTAGTACATTTATTTTCGCTGGAAGTCTTTCTCTGTGAACTATCGATAGGGTTGTTTTCTATTGCGTTCATTCGGTGACCAGCGTTAATTATGTGTTTTGTATAGGCCTAACTTGTCTTTCTAGGTACAGTTTATGAGATAAGGAAAAACAGAAAATGCAAATATTGTCGCAATAATAATAAAAAACACTCTAAATATATGAGGTAAAGCCGCGTCTAGGATATTTATGCGTATCCAGTAGGCCGTGAGTTTCTACTGGGATTGTATGTTTTACTGAAGACGTTTACTGACTCTAATGATACTCTGAAATGGTTATTACGATGAAATAGATACAGTTAATGAAATTGCGACGTGGGATTTCCCTAACGATTGGGTAAAACTAGGATAAATTCACAGTCTGGTTCGTTGACACCAGGATTTGCAAATTGGGACCTTTCTAATACGTGCCTGAAACATACTGCAAGAGACAACTCACTATTGAATTTAGTGATCGGCATATTTTATGCCCTATGAGGCGGAGCTGGGAGAAACACACTTGCCAAACATTTTTCACTCCTTCTCTGATTCTTGCCCAATAGAGATTTAGCTGCACGCCATTCTACAGTTCATCCCTATCGCTGGAAACTATTATTTAAAATTGAGTATTGCGGCCGTGTTGTATGGAGAGAGCCTTTTCTGTTTTATTTGTACCTGTCAAAATCTCATAGTTTAAATGGTATAATTTCTGAGAAATTATTACTTTATTTATATATGATTAAGACTTTAACGTGCATTAACTAAAGTAGCGGAAATAACATTTGTCTATTTAAGGAAGTCAATAATGTTCCCAAATACGTATATATGTGAATACTTCATCGATATGCACTTTCGAGAAAACATGATTCCACGTTTTTTTTTAATAAAGTTAATAAAATGCTCTTCTTAACACGAGTATATTTTACCTAAGACAAAGTAATTAAGTACATTTTCTCCTTTGTTTGTCAATTTACTTTTTTTTTGTTCAGTTGCTATTGACGAGCTTTACTGTTACCAATAAAAAATTGGAAACACTTCTGCCGTTTTATAGTTGTAAGGATGTGTTTGTGGAAAATTTCCATAGTGCGATAGTTAAATTTCTTCCACAGAAGCATGTGATGTACAAATGTCATGTCCAAAAAAATATCTGCCGTTTTTAACTGCAAAGCACTAAAATCCAGCACCAGAGCTACCACTTAAACTATAGGGAAGTAATACATGTACAGCCTTTGAAAAAAAAAATATGGCGCAACTCTTGATGGAAAGTTAGAGTTTTGAAGAGCGATTCGCACCAGTACGTTGTTACATATTCTGACATATTGAGTATAAAGCGGACAGTGTAAGTCTCTCTTGATGCAGCATTCGTATCGTTCTCTTCAGTTGAGCAGTCGGTAAGATGCTCTTTTTCCCACGACGCGGGTCCACGTTCGAATCTGGTCAGGTATATTTTTTATTTATTATTATTTAATAACGTCGTTGATTTTCATAATGCCTACATGTTACCAGGCTTAGTTTTATAAATAAATTTGTATATATATATATGGAAATATTCCCGGTCGGGACAGGCTCCTGGGTTTTTTCGGGGTTTTTCCTCACCTGTAAGATAAATGTCAGGAAGCTTAGGGCCCAACGGTCCCCGAAAAAAATCCGGCCATCATCACCCTTGTCATTATCATCATCATTCTTCACCGGTGTGGAAAGCAACGGGAAGCTACCACACCTACAGTTCCCTAGTAAAGCTGCAAAGCATAGCATGAAAGTGCTATGATTGCAGTGAAAGACCTGCCCTCGGGCAGAATTACTATGTAATGGAATATATAGAAATTAATTAATTAAATGGAACAGCTCATATATATATATATATATATATATATATATATATATAGAGAGAGAGAGAGAGAGAGAGAGAGAGAGAGAGAGAGAGAATGAATAATGATTTAACGTCTCTCATTACTTTGTTTACAAAACACGTGATATAATAAAATTATTTATTTCCACTACTAATACAAAATGCGTCTGATTAATTTAAATTAAGTTAATATCTGATTTCATTATACAAGAAGTCCTGAAGTACTGCATCGCTTCATACACACTATTTCTAGGAGAGATGGTTGTGGTCTAGTGGAGAGAGCTTCTGTTTCCCGTGCATGAGGTCACGTGTTCGATCCTGCTGTCATGCTTCTTTTTCTCTCGTCCTTATTTCAATTAATTTTCTTTCTTTTGTTTCATTTATTTTGCTTTTTTATTGTCATTATTTACCGCACTACTCCTTCACCGGTGTGGTAAGCAACTGGAAGCTACCACACCTACAATAATCCCCTAGTGAAGCTACAAAGCATAGCATGAAAATGCTATGATTGCAGTGAAAGACCTGCCCTCGGGCAGAATTAATGTGGATGGACCGCACTACTTATTTACACGAAATTGTTTTCCATTGCACGACACAATGAAATAGAACGGATTTAGTTTCTCAAAAAGTTGTATACTTGTGAACCAAATTGCTGATCTCTGATCATGCGCAGTGGCTTCGTTCTGAGACTTGAAAATTACCTGTGCGCCATCAATTATTTCAAAGGCTGTACATGTGTTAATCATAGAATAAAATGCGATAATCCTCCCAGTATTATTAATAATATTTCTACCTATACGATATATTCCAATTTAAATTTTACCCCCAATAAATAAAGATTTAAATTATGTTATGAAAATAATTAATCAAAAGTAATATTCATACATCTATATGAATTGTTAAATGTATTATTATTAATCCATAATTACTTTTAAATATAATTATATATACACTGCTCAAAACAATTAGAGGAACACTTGTAATAAATTGAATAAGCAATTGTTTTTTAAAGCTGTGATGCTGAAAGTTGGACAATATGTAAATTGAATTATTAATTTTATCATTGGATACAAATTTTAAAGATCCATGGCCAAAATACAGAGAAATTACCTCAAATAACAAATATAGAGACATTTTTTTTAATTTGGAAGGTACTGGCCACTTCTAATTAGTAAGCTTCCTGATGTTGCTATAGTGACGAATGTTGATTATTGCCTTGTTTATTGAAGTCTCTGACAAAATGAGGCATTTGAATAAGTTTGAAGTGTATCATGCTCTACATCTTTTACGACAAGGTCAATCTCTGCGAGAAGTGGCTAGAGAGCTTGGGGTTTCTCCTTCCGTGGTGTCCAGGTTACGCAACAGGCACAGAGAGACAGGTCAGTGTTGTAGAAGACGTGGCCAGGGCCGTAAATTTAAAACAAGCCCCCTGGATGACAGATACGTTGTTCTTTCTGCTCTTCGACAGCGTACAAAAACTGCAAAAGGCCTGCAGAATGACCTTCATATGGCTTCCGGAATCCGGGTTTCAGACCAAACCATAAGGAACAGATTAAGGAAAGAGAATATTCGTCCAAAAAGGCCCGTTAAAAAACCACCCTTAACAAAAGGGCATAAGGTTGCAAGACTTACGTATGCTGAAAACCATGGTGATTGGAACCTGAACCTGTGGGAGTCTGTGCTCTTCTCGGACGAATCCAGGTATCGTCTTACACGTTGTGATGGTCGATTGAGGGTGTGGGGACGGCCAGGAGAAAGATTTTCTGCAGAGGCTGTACAGGAAATTGATAGATTCGGAGGAGGTTCCATAATGGTGTGGGGCGGAGTTATGTACAACAATCGTACGGACCTTGTACTTGTTCCCCAGCGACTGAAGGCTGTCCGGTTATCGAACACGTTCTGGAAGAGCATGTAGTATCTGCTGCCATTGGAATAGGCCCTGGATTTCTGTTTATGCAGGATAATGTCAGGGCACATTCTGCGGCTGTCACCAGGGATTTCCTGAGGAGGAATTAAATTGAGGTAATGGAGTGGCCAGCGGTCAGTCCAGACCTCAACCCTATTGAACACTTGTGGGATCTTCTAGACAGGAAGGTCGAGAACCGACATCAAGCTCCATAAACTCTGCAGCAACTTGGAGATGCTCTGAAGGAGGAATGGGAGAATATCCCTCAAGAGAAAATCCAGAATCGTATTGGGAGCATGCCACGAAGGTGCCAAAGTGTCATCGAATGTCGTGGAGGCCATACACGATACTAACTCTATATAACGAGTGTTTACCTTTGAAAAATAAGCACAAGATTCAATCGCTTACATAGCGGAATTATTTGAAAAGTTAATTGTCAGCGTTATTAATTTGTTTTTACTGACATGAGCAATAAATAAATAAATAAATAACCACAAATAATGTACTTTATTAATTTCATGTTTGTACCTTTATCCAATGAAAAAATATTTGCATATTTCATAGTGTTCCTCTAATTGTTTTGAGCAGTGTAGTTAGGGGTGACATGTGGTCAGCATGTCGGTTCCACCAGCCGATATAGCTGATTTTTTCAACGAGAAACCGCTACTTATTGTAGCAATCCAAATTTATCATGATGCTGGGTGCTAATTTAGTATACTATCACCCCCATCATCAGTTGCATTCCAACATAAATATATACCCTGTATTTGTGGGTTTAGGCCTATGGTCTAATACAATTTAAAACTAACATTGTCTAATAGAATATAAAGTGACGTGTTATTTATGGTCGAATTTCGATCATTTGTTGAATACTAGTTTTAATAAATGTAGTACGTTCCTTAAACAAAATTTAATATACAAATTATATAATTCGTATATAGTAGCTAATACCCGGTGTGCGTTGCTATGCCTAAATAAATTAAATATTAAAGGTTAATTAAATTGTAAAGTATTCGCTGAAACGAGCCGATCATTGCGGTTGCTAATCAGTTTTTAATTTCGAATTTCAGATCAACCTCCACTTCTAACTGTCGAATTTCGCTCATTTTTATAATATCTACCTCGGATTATTTTTATAGCATATAGCCTATTGATCTTCGTTGTAAAACATTGAAAATTGTGAGCTCTAGAGCGATTTTTAAATTTTCACTCGTGGTGAACTCCTGCACCTAAAAGTTTTAGAGGGTCCAATTGTGAATTTAAACCATCCAGGGACCCATTCAAACACACAAAAAAAACATCAAAACCGGTCCAGTAGTTTAGGCCTAAGAAGTTTTTAATTTCGGATTTCAGGTAAACCTCCACTTCTAATTGTCAGATTTCTCTCATTTTTGGATAATACCTACCTCGGTTTAATTGAATAGGATATACTGAGTTTCGTTGTGAAACATTGAAAATTGTGACAGCTAGAATTTTTTTAATGTTCACTTTAGATTAGCTCCTACACCTAATTGTTTTAGATGATCCAATTATGAATCTGAACCATCCCTGGATCCTCTCAAATACATACCAAAAAAATTCATTAAATCGGTCCAGTCGTTTAGGAGGAGTTCAGTGACATACACATGTACAGAATATTATATATATATATATATATATATATATATATATATATAAAGATAGGTAGATGATAGAGACAGATAGGCCCTACTGTAACCATGGCAACAGCGCGCATCTTTTCTATTTGTACCAGTTCATCGACTATCAAATATGCCGCTCACTCTAACACAGTCCTTGCAGTAGATAGATTTAAGTTTCGGATAGGCTATAGATTTATTGAGGCGTAGAGTTATTGCCATCAGATTTACTTTTGCCCTCTACATAGTTTATATAACGTAGTACATTTCAAATAGAATAGTGTAATAAACAAACAAAAATCCCTTAACCGAAACTCATCAATGTGTTTTTATAGTTTACTGTGCTGGAGGTGGAATCAAGATAAACCATGACCTGCGATACAAGTAAAAAGTTAGGCCCAATGCACATAGTTGCGAAACATGTAAAAGATTATGTCCCCTGCACATGGTTCCAAAACATGTAAAAGATTAGGTCCACTGCACATGGTTCCGAAACATGAAAAAGATTAGGCCCACTGCACATGGCTACGAAGCATGTAAAAGATTAGGTCCACTGCGCATGGTTGTGAAATATGTAAAAGTTAGGTCCACTGCACATAGTCGTGAAACATGTAAAAGATTAGGCCCACTGCGCATGGTTGCGAAACACGTAAAAGATTGGGTCCACTGCACATGGTTGCGAAACATGTAAAATATTAGGCCCACTGCACATGGTTGCGAAGCATATAAAAGATTCGGCCCACTGCACATGGTTGCGAAACATGGAAAAGATTGGGCCCACTGCACATGGTTGCGAAATATGTAAACGATTAGGCCCACTGCACATGGTTGCAAAACATGTAAAAAATTAGGTCCACAGCACATGGTTGCTAAACATGTAAAATATTAGGCCCACTGCACATGGTTGCGAAACATGTAAAAGATTAGGCCCACTGAAGATGGTTGCGAAGCATGTAAAAGATAAGGTCCACTGGGCATGGTTGTGAAACATGTAAAAGTTAGGCCCACTGCATATAGTTGCGAAACATGTAAAATATTAGGTCCACTGCACATGGTTGCGAAACATGTAAAATATTAGGCATACTGCACATGGTTGCGACGCATGTAAAAGATTCGACCCACTGAACATGGTTGAAAAACATGTAAAAGATTCGGCCCACTGCACATGGTTGCGAAAGATGTAAACGATTAGGCCCACTGCATATGGTTGTGAAACATGTAAAAAAATTAGACCTACTGCACATGGTTATGAAACATGTAAAAGATTCGGCCCACTGCACATGGTTGCAGAAAATGTAAAGATTAGGCACACTGCAAATGGTTACGAAACACGCAAAGGATTCGGCCCACCGCACATGGTTGCGAAACATGTAAAAGATTAATCCCACTGCACATGGTTGCGAAACATGTAAAAGATTCGGCCCACTGCACATGGTTGCGAAATATATAAAAGATTAGGCCCATTGCACATGGTTGCGAAAATTGTAAAAGTTTCGGCCCACTGCACATGTTTGCGAAATATGAAAAAGATTAGGCCCACAGCACATAGTTGAGGCATGATCAGAAACTCAATCTTCTGTGAGAGGTATGTGATCCGATGTAAAAGCGATCCGAACTTTTACAAAACAATGTTGTGGTCCGATGAAGCATATTTTAAGTTAAAGGAAGAGTCAACAAACATAATAATATAATATTACATTATACTAATATATTTGCATTTCCGTTAACTGACTTATGCTGCACCCTGTATATTGATAAGACAAAGAGTATAATTGTAGGCTTTCACGGCCGATGCCTTGATCCCTATATGGTTTGTCTTCCGGGCTGATAGGCCGAGGTCCGGTTATCTTCTCACTCGACGTTTCGACTACTGCTGCGGTAGACCTCATCAGGAGATACTGTGTGCTCTCTGTGAACTTCTCAACAGTTGGCTGCAGTCTGGTTGGTCGTTGGTGTGTGTGTGATCGGTAGCGCATGTGCACTTCCAGGCTGTTTTAGGGTCTTACAATTGCCTTCTTCAGCCCTAGATGTCAAGGAAGTCGTGAGTTGATAAAATCTAGTTGTCGGGTCCCATCCTCAAGCCCCAGATAGAGTCCCACAGCTTGAAGACTGTCCGCGATTTTTTGACAAGGTCCAGGCAAAGGGTCCTCATCGTTAGTGCTTGTCTCTTTTCGTCTGATGATGATGATGGCCAAGAAGAAGACTGCGACCGCCCCCGGGCGCCGCCCAAGCCCCGAAGAGGCAGTGACGAACTCATCCCACCTCCAACGAGAAACGACCATTTTCCGGCTAAGCTGATATAGAGATTGCGATATATTTTGAATTTTGAAAAATAATTAATATAAAAAGTAATTTGTGAGTGTACAATTTACTGGTGGGAACTAGTGGACCATTCCGACATTCGTCTTTTCGCTAAGGGAAACCACCGAAGACCTTAGCAGAGTGGGTTGAAGTTAATAAAGTAATAACAATTAAACATTAAATTTTTAAAATAAATTTAAAATTAAAAAATTAAATTAATAAAAGTTATGTCGATGTTATCAGTTGCTTCGGCTCTAAGGCGTATAGCCGGCGGTATCACCATTTAAGAGAACTTTATTGACAAAAGTCTCTGATATGTTCAGGAAGATCATCATCGTCTTCAACTTCTTTTGGAAAGGAAGATTCTGAGTCTATGAATAGTGTACAGTCTGGGTAATTCAGGTGTAGCGTTAGCACTATTTCGTTGGGTTCCGCTCTCAGTTCGTTCTGGAGCATATGGATAACTTCATTCATGATGAAGGGCCGTCTGTCCTTTTTTTGTTATCACTTCCGTAGCAGTTTGAGTGCTGACAGATGTGATTTTTGTTTCGTGTTGGGCTTCGAACCCACACAGGTCCTGGGTTTGCGAGGCCTTTGTGATCCTGGTTGGTCGTTGGAAACTATCTCCCTATTTATAGATAATCCCGGGTGGTTGGGCGTTTTCTGGGCGGTCCGTTACCTCCGTGCTGTTTTTTGATCGGTTGCTGTTCGCAGAAGTCATAGGCTTCGTTCTCGTGTTGTGCAGTGCTGGGATCCAGATTTTGTTTATCATCGTGGTTTCTTCTTTTTTGTTGAAGGAATTTTTATGTTTATATATTTCAATGGCATCTCTGTACAGTCTGGTGTAGTAATATGATGTTTGGGATAATACCTCTGTTTATTCGAATCTTATGACATGTCCTTGGTTGTTCATACAGTGTTCCGCTACGGCCGATTTTTCCTTTTGTTTTAGCCTGCAGTGTCTCTTGTGTTCTTGTAATCTTGTGTTAATCATTTTTTTTTGTAACGATGTAAACCTCTCTACAGCTACACTCTCTTAAAGTGGCAGGATTGTGATGGGCAGAGTATGTGAACAAAAAAAAAAGAATGAGAAAGAAGTTCCTAAGCGAGTGATGGAATATAAGGTGGATGGAAGAAGGATAGTTGGATGTCCCAGATAGAGAGAGATGGGTGGAGTAACTGCAGATCTAGGGAGATTTGGAACCTGGGACTGGTGGATGGTGGCCAGAAATAGTGTCCCTGAGGAAATTCCTTAAGGAATCGGAGGCCTGTAATACTTAATGCTATGATGATGATAAAGATATGATAAAAACAGTTGTGTATCGTAGCCCGCGATGGATAGGACGTATGGCACGAATAAGGAATAAAAGAGGAACATGGAAACTCCTTGTAGGAAAACCAGAAGGAAAGCGCTCAACATTTCGGCTAAGAATTAGATGGGAGAATAGAATTAACCACGAATTGAAGGAAGTAAATTATACAGGAAATGATTTGAAAACATTAGCTTACAATAGAGATATATGGAGAGCTTATTTCCGCGTAGTAATGAACCTACAGGTTCGATTGTGCCAATAAGTTAGGCGTATATATATTTTTTTCAAAATATGTGAATTAATTTATGAATGTAATGTATAATTTATTTATTTATTTACAATTCACAAAGTTGCTGTATAAAATCAAAACTGTAAGGTACACTGACAATTATGACAACCTATTAATATCTCAAAGTTTAGTTATATATATATATATTATATATATATATATATATATATATATATATACATATATACAGCATTTTACTAAATTCGCATTACACATTTTTGAGGATGTGTAATGGGGACCAAGATATATGGTATACATTTAGCATAGGTAGGCCTAAACAGGTGAATGGAGAAGACTTCATAACAAAGAACTACATGGTCTTTATAGGAAGCCAGATATAATAAGAACAGATAAGTCTCGTAGACTGCGATGGGCAGGACATGTTGCACGTATGGGGAATGAAAGACTTGCATGGAAGCTTCTTCTAGGAAAGCCAGAAGGAAAACGCCCAGTTGGTAGACCAAGATTGAGGTGGGAGAATAACATGAACTATGATTTGAGGGAAGTAGATTATACAGGGAATGATTGGAAAGCATTAGATCAGGATAGGGATGTATGGAGAGCTTATGTCCGCGCGGCCATGAACCTACGGGTTCGATAGTGTCAGTGAGTAAGTAAGTAAATGAGGCCTACTCATATCGGGAACGTACCTTTTTTCTACTCGTAAAATACAACATACATTCAACTTTCTCGGATTTTCGGCGTCAAAGACCGTACACGTTCACCCATCTTCACCCCGCTAGACTACTACCTGAGAGGTTATATGAAATCCTTGATTTACGAGACCCTTAATGGCATCCGAGGAAGATATACTGGCGCGGCTTATGGTTGCGGCAGATCTTGCAGGATCAAGTATTAGTGATCATGTGTACCAGAACATGGTTAGTAGGTACCGTATCTGTGTTGATGTAGGTGGTCGTCACATTGAGCCCTTCTTGTAAGTGGACTCAGACGACAAGCAGCAGGTATTAGAGAGAGCAATGTGTGTTGTGGTTTTTTGCGTGTAGCGGGAAAACGGTACGTTTCCGGACATTAGATCCTATGCTAAACGTAACCGTCTTGCTTTCCACTACACATTTTTAAAGTTTGTAATGGGAATTTAGTTACATCCTGTATACCTCTCTCCTGTATATTACATAAAGACTGTTTTGTTCTTAGTTTACGAAAAGGCTAGAAATAAGGTTGTCTGACTTTTCACGGCGCAATCATATTAAATACCTAAAAAAAATCAACATACAGTAAACCCTAATTACAATGAAATTAATTCCTTTCCATTCAATACAGTATGAATATTATTTAGTTGGAGTAGAAACTTGTGTTCAGGAGGCATTCAATAATACAGTAAAAAGTAATTTATTTAATGATTAATATGAAATGTGTTAGTAATATAATAATAATAGTAATAATAATAATAATAATAATAATAAATAATAATAATAATAATAATAATAATAATAATAATAAATATCCACCCATCCATAGTAATTCTGCCCGAGGGCAGGTCCTTCACTGCAATCATAGCATCTTCATGCTGAGCTTGCAGCTTTACTAGGGAATTGTAGGTGTGGTAGCTTCCCGTTGCTTTCCACACCGGTGAAGGATGATGATGATGATCATGATAATGATGATGATGGCCATATGATTTCGGGGACCGTTTGGGCCTTAAAGTTTCCCTCACATTTGTCTTACAGGTGAGGAAAAACCCCGATAAAAACCTCACCCAGAAAAACTGCTCCGACCGGGGATCGAACCCGGGCCCGCTGCGTGACAAGGCAGCACGCTACCTGGAGACCACAGAGGTGGACATAATAAATATAAGGGATTGAATAAAATACAATGTTATGAAAGGATGGACTATCAAAATGTATTATCAAAATTTATAAAAAGTAACAGAATATTTTGGACGTAGAAAAAGAAACAAATGTTGAGTGTATTCCATTTGCCAGAAAGAGAAGGAGATGTTAATTCAACTGCCAAGTTTCTGCACCGTATGTTAGCGTACTTCTAATTACGGATTTATAAATTTGTAATTTGGTATCTATTCTTATGGCTTTATCCCACAAAACTCTGTTTAACATTTACCGATCTGTCTTTTTGAACTGTATATTTTACGTAATTTTCTTGGATACAGTTTGAGTTAATTTTGATCCCCATCTTCCAAATATTTATCTTTCTTTTCATCACCACAAGATAAAAAACAATGATTTATTAAAATTTACTTTTAAACCCATTTAATATACTCTTCTATGAGTTTTTGACTCATATATTATAGATCCTCATAACCAACTGGTCATCTGCAAATAATGATGTATAAGTAATTGTATCTTCAATAGGTAACCCCATACGTTTACATACCTTTATGGTCAATAATAATAATAATAATAATAATAATAATAAAAATAATAATAATAATAATAATAATAATAATAATAATAATAGTAATAGTAATAATAGTAATAGTAATAATAATAATAGTAATAGTAATAATAATAATAATTATTATTATTATTATTATTATTATTATTATTATTATTATTATTATTATTATTATTATTATTATTATTATTATTAGTGCAGAGACACACAAGAATGAAAATCTATAAAATTCTCGCTAGACCCATAATCTGTTATGGCAGTGAAGCTTGAACCATCAGAACTCAGGATGATCGTCATATTACAGCCACGGAGATGAAATTTCTGCGACAAACTGCAGGTTATAGCCTTCTAGACCACCAAAGAAATTCAACAATAGCCAGAGAGTTAAACATCGTACCTATATCTGAATACCTCCAAGAATATAGAAACAATTGGCTAGCCCATATTCAGCGCATGGATCGTCACAGAATACCAAAACAAATTCTTCACTACATTACCCGAGGCAGAAGATCTGTGGGTCGACCTTTTCGGAGATGGCGGGAGACCGTAACGGGCCACTGGGCCTAATACTTGAAATGACGATGAAGATGATAATAATAATAATAATAATAATAATAATAATTATTATTATTATTAATTACTATAAATATAATAATAATTATAATAAATATGATAATGCTGATGATAATAATAAAGTGTGGAGGTAATATTATGTTGTGTATTTAATAAACTAACAATAAGAGGCGGAAATTCGCAATGACTGGATTGTGCTGAGACCAGCGAAAAATAATGAAAGAAAGAAAGCAAGTGGAGCAGTGAGGACCCTTCAGGCTGCTAACAAACCAGAGCGGACATCTCGATCGCAGACATCCCGATATCTCGAGAACCTATTGTTTAAATAATCGATACGTCCTTTCAATTGATGAGCCTCTGGCAGACTAAACCATCTCCCTGTCTCATTTGCAGATGTACTAATAAAGATACCTTTAAAACCTGGCATTGAAACTATCAGGGTACAAACTGATAGGTACTTCGCTAAAAATATTAATCCGATCCGATTGAGGGTCTTTCCACTTTTCAGCGGTTGCCCTTTTACCAGCCGGCTGCTGGCCCTTCACATCCACATGTGTCAATCACAGAGGTAGATGATCAACAGCCAGTGTAGGGGTGACATGTGGTTAGCATGTCGAGTCCCCCAGCCGTTATAGCTGGTTCCTCAACCTGGAGCCGCTACTCATTGTAGCTACTCAATTGCCTCACGATGCTGGGTGGGCACCGGTCCCATACTGGCCGAAATGTCATGAGAAAATTTCTTCCCCCATGGAGACTCGAACCAGCGCAAGTCCCGTAGCTCTGCGCCAAGGCTTCCTGCCTTAACCGCTCGGCTACGGCGCGGGACTAAAAATATTAATTCGAGCTGAATTAAACCAACCAGTATCCCTTATTGGAGGTGATCAAATGTATAATGTAATTTTAACAGCCCATGCTTTTATCATATTTTTCTTCATTATAATCATCTTCTTCTTCAAGGAATGGGCCTTTTGGCCCTTTCCGCTCCCGCTGCAGCTCATTCAACGTCGTTTCGGTCTTCCTACATTTCTTCAGCCTTCATGTCTATAATAAAATATTGTTTTGATTAACTATTATTTGGAATTCTTTGTATATGTTTAAACAATTTATATTTATTTCTTTATATTCTATCTATCTTCGATTTTTACAGCTGCTGCCGTCCCATGCCAAAACTCCAAAGCTTACGATCTTGGGCATTTTCAATGCTTAGCCCTCTTGCTTGCATTGCTGTCTTCATGTTTTCCTTCCATGTTAACATTGGTCTCCCGCTTTTCTTCTTTCTGGTCGGTTGCCATTGATAAAGTTGCTTCGGCCATCGCTCATCTTCCATTTTTAAAATATGTCTTAACCACTTTAATTCCTTCTCCTCAATTCTTTCAATTATGCTTTCTTCTGCTTCCACTATGTTTCTAATTTCCTTATTTGTGACATGTTCCAATTTTGACTTTCTGACACTTCTGCGTAAATAATTAATTTCTAGAGCTATTAGTCTATTCTTGTAGTACTTATTGATTGTCCATACCTCACTTCCAATTCTTTCAATTATGCTTTCTTCTGCTTCCACTATGTTTCTATTTTTGTAAGCCTGTGTTTTCCCTTTACAGAGATTTAGGCGCTCTCCCCCTATAGGGGAGAATTTGAACCATACTTATTTAGTTACACTTGTTTTCGTATAGATGTCATTTTGAGTGGTACGTGGTCATCGTTCCGCCTCATACTGACATCTAGGAAACCAAGGTAGTACTAGGACGGGGAAGTTCGGTAAATTTTCCTTAGAGGCCTTTTCATTCAGGCTTAAGGATTTTTTACGAGCCTGAAAATCTTCAGAGGGACCCACGGCTTAAAGTCCCTCCCGGAGGACTTGCTCCTTGGATTTTTCCGTCCTAAAAATCCATCGACCCCGGCCGGGTTTGAACCCGTGACCCTTGGGATCAGCGGCAAGGAGCATATCCACTAGTCCACCGCGGCCGACTCCACTATGTTTCTCCGATTGAGGGTCTTTCCACTTTTCAGCGGTTGCCCTTTTACCAGCCGGCTGCTGGCCCTTCACATCCACATGTGTCAATCACAGAGGTAGATGATCAACAGCCAGTGTAGGGATGACATGAGCCGTTATAGCTGGTTCCTCAACCTGGAGTCGCTACTTATTGTAGCTACCCAATTGCCTCACGATGCTGGGTGGGCACCGGTCCCATACTGGCCGAAATACCATGAGAAAATTTCTTCCCCCATGGAGACTCGAACTAGCGCAAGTCCCGTAGCTCTGCGCCAAGGCTTCCTACTTTAACCGCTCGGCTACGGCGCGGGACCACTATATTTCTAATTTCTTTATTTGTGACATGTTCTAATTTTGACTTTCTGGCACTTCTGCGTAAATAATCAATTTCCAGGCTATTAGTCTATTCTTGTAGTACTTATCGATTGTCCATACCTCACTTCCATACATTGCAACAGATTCCACCTATGTTTTACCAATATATATATATATATATATATATATATATATATATTTTTTTTTGTATCTTTCCAAATATGCTTATTCCACCATATGGAATTTAACGATGATATTATTTTGCTACTCATTTGAATTCTATGCATTTCCGTATTTTCACTCGTTTATATTACCTACTTGTAATTCATGTAATTCATCTCTGATATCTCGACTTCTCTTTTGATGTCTTTAAGATACCTGCAACGGATTTTCTTTATAGTTACACCAATTCTAATTATCCAAATCAATTCTAACAGTTCGATTCATCTTTCCGTTAGATATATTTTGTTTGTATTTTATATTACATAAATTTCCAATAGATGATCTGAGACCCAACGCGAAGTTTGGCATGTGCTGTTTTAAAAGTCAAGTTTAACAGTAGAATGTTTTGGAATTACATATAAATCACATCGGATTCTATGAGTGTCGGTAAGCGAGTTTTCATGTCAAAGACAATATCCATATCAGATCCAATTCTTTTATTTTTTGTCGAGGAAAAGAAAATCTTTACATTTCAGGCAAAAATTGTTCCTCCATAATTCGTGTTTGATATTTCATAATATACACAATTTTAGGTAAATTGCGGCTGATTATTCTTGAAAATAAATATCTCTAAAATAGATGAATACTAAAATTGCGTAGCAGATTATTGGGGAAATAATAATTCAAATATAGTATTATTATGCAGCCATAGAGAATATACATGTATGGGTGTTTGGATGAGAGAGTGAAAGAGAGATTATTTTAAACATGTTTTCTGTATGAGTATATACTGCATATGCTAATTTATTTAGGCTTATTTCCCTACTGATGTCAGTGAGTGGCATATGGTGAGCACATGACCATAATGAGACATCTAATATGTAAGTCGATGGGGAAGACCAGTTAAAGTTTGCTCAGATGCTCTCATTTAGGCTGGAGGTTATTTTACAAGCCCAAAAATCTTCAGACTCGGGATACACGGCCTAAAGTCCCTCCCGGAGGACTTGTACTTTGTATTTTTTCGTCATAAAATCCATCAATCTCAGCCGGATTTAACCCGCGACTTTCGAGTCTAGATGCAAGGAACATAACCACTACAGAATATATATATATATATATATATATATATATATATAGTATATATTGTTGCTTTTCGTGGATATAAGTATGATTAAGAAAGATTTCATGGATTTTCCGCGTCGAATATTCAAGTTTAGCCTCTGACCACTGATTCCAACGTTTCGACATGATTCCACAAGCCATTATTAAGGAATGATAGGTTCGAGTTACTTATATAGGTCTTTTATAGTATCAGTAATGTATATTTGACATGGTATTATATATATAGTTATTTGTGTTATAATTCATTTTTTTGACATTGAGCAATGCAAGCTTAATATGACATGATAAGAAAATCCGAACCTCTGGATTGGTACCCCAGCGTGCTATCCATTACACAACCAGGTAAATCCAATTCAAACGTTTATCATTCTTATATATATATATTAATATATATATATATGGAATGATAAGAAAAATAAATGCCTGGACGGGATTCGAACCCGGATCTCAGAGATCCGGGTTCGAATCCCGTCCAGGCATTTATTTTTCTTATCATTCCATATTAAGCTTGCATTGCTCAATGTTAAACATTTAATTATAACATATATATATATATATATATATATATATATATATATATGAGGTGTAAGAGGTAGTGATTTTCATTCTATAACCTCTCCTACCTAATTATCAACCTCACCTGCACGTGGTACACCTTGCTTTTAATTCTCTGTGGATGGCTGGTAACCAACCCAGGGGACTTCCTACTACTCGAAGAAACTTAAGCAAACGAATTTGTTCATGATGATGATGATGATGATGATATATATATTACTAGATGTCGCGACAACTTGGTCTTCACTGCCGTCTGTGGTGGTGAAATGGATAGCACGCTGGGGTACCAACCCAGAGGTCCGGATTCAAATCCCATTCAAAAATGTATTTTTCTTATATCATATATATATATATATTATATCATATTATATCATATATATATATATAATATATATAGTTATTTAATAGTGGAACGAAAATAGACACACAATCCACTCACACATCCGTACTAGAAAAAGGCGAATATGATAGAATGATGATGATTAAGTTTTTGGCAAAATTCTGTCCTGGACTATTTGGATCATAAAGTTTGGATATTTGTTTTAGAGGTGAGGAAAACCCCGATAAAAACCTCGCTCAGGAATCTTGTCCGGAGGCCGCTGCGTACGAGTCCACACAGTTGGACTGACAAGAAACTTGTTAATTAATTTTATAATGAATTAGTATTTTTTAAATGAATTTTTAAGTATATGATTCATTATAATGTATTAGTTAATCATTTAAAGAGTATTATCAATAGAAATGACACAGATTTATTGAATGACCATAATTAAGTAACTCACTGACATTATCAAACACATAGGTTAATCTCCGAGCAGACATAATCTCTCCATACTTTCCTATCCAGAACAAATGTTTTACAATCATCCTGTAGGGCCTATATTAATATACCTCACTCAAATCGTGTTTAATATTATTCTCCCACTTCATTCTTGGCTTACGTATTGTGCACTTTCCCTATGGCTTTTCTACAAGGAGTTTTCATGCTCCTATTTCATTCCCCATTCGTGCCACATATCCTGCCCGAGACATGTCTGTTCTTATTACATCTTGCTTCCCATAAATATCAAGTAGCTCAATGTTATGTAATCTTCTCCATTCACCTATCTGTTCGTCGCTCTTTGATTCAAAAATATTCCCTAAGAACTTTATCTTCAAAATACTCGTAATATTTTATCCTCCAATGTTTCGCATCCATATAATATAACTGGAAATAATGCCAGTTTTACATATTATCAACTGGACTTTATTTAGAGAAGTTGGGATGAAATAAGTCCCTGTAATGCTTATTAAAGAAATTAAACATAGGTTCATTATATTAACATACAATTCCAGAATTGAACGTACGTTTAATTTCTTTTGATGTCTCATTCCTGTTTGTAATTATTGTTCCCAGGCAATTGAATTCAGTCACTACTTCAAAATTTCCCGCATTTATCATTAACTGTCCATTTTCATTGTATAATGAATTTCTGCGTGTGACCATGTATTTAGTTTTAATGGTGTTTATTTATTTGTGTTGATTAATATATCGTGAGAGTTGTCCTTTGGAATCTGTTTGCTATCACATAATACATCAGCAGCATATACTAAGAGCTTACTAATTTCAGTAAATTGTACGCCTTTTTTATCCTCTAAAAATTTGATGGCATACTCTAGTACAAAATTGAATAGCTGAGGGACATCCATCTCCATGCTTTAACCTATTGTGAATTTTGAAATTAGCTGAAAACTTTTTGCCTACCCGCATCCTACTCTTTGTACCAATTAGACACGTTTGCATTTTTAAGGACTCCAAAGTCCAGCAGTATACTATATAACTAACTCTGACATTGAAATATTTGATAATTGAGGAAATTTATTTATCAATCTTATTTAGCTGATATTTTATATAACCGATAGAACAGGTGTCTAGTTTCAAATATTTGGGCTGTCATGTTGGCTACAATGTGGAAAGAGATATTGACTCCAAAATAAATAAATTTCAGACGGTGTGTGGAACAATACAGAGAACATTCAAACATAAAATTAGAAGAGAAACCAAGATAAAAATGTATAATGTTATGGCAGTTCCCACAATATTGTATGGATGTGAAACTTGGGCTCCAGTGAAAAGACAGAAGGATAGAATACAGACGGCAGAGATGCGGTTCCTAAGACAAGTAAAAGGATGTACAAGACTTGATAGAATAAGAAATGAGGATATAAGAGAAGAATTGAAAGTACAGCCTTTATTGGATAAAGTCACGAATTACAGACAAAAATGGATTGATCACATGGATGGAATGAGTAAGGAGAGATATCCATTGTTAGCAAGAAATTATCAAGCAAGAGGAAGGCGTGATGTTGGAAGACCTAGAAGACGTTGGGCTGATGCATTATGAAGTCGGAACGGGCAATTGCCTAATCCCTGGAGTGATGATGATGATTATTATTTCAGAGTTGAAAACAAGAGATAATTCATACCAGTTCAGTGCTGTGTCTTTCAAAATGCGAACCCTTTAGAAGAAATATACTGGTGACGTAAAATGCATTGTAGCCCATTGATCAGACTTAATGCTGTTTATGTATCCAATTAAGCGATCAAAATACTACTTCTACACAAAGAGAGGCGGGCACACTGAGTATCATGACGCCGGGACCTGGCTTAATTCATTACATTTTATTATTCCCCTTGTATTTTTATTATATAATATAATTGTGAAAGCTGCAGTGAAAGCTACTGATCTATGCTGGACTCCAGAATAAGTCTCTGGTCCTCCAGGATGGGGGTTGATGCTGTGAGCTAGCTCCTCATACAATGTAAAAAAACTTAGTGCTAAAAAACCAAAATATGTAGCCTCGGAGCAGACACTCGAGACCGTAAATGTGGAAGAAAAAAGTTTTATATTTTAGTTGAAGATACCTGTGTATACAACTGAAACAATCCTGAAATAAATAAAAATAAATATAAACAATTTAGTTGGTGTTTACTTGATGAATATCCATAATCATTAATTAAATAAAAATAAAACGTAGTTTTATTTGATTTTCATATTTATTATATAATTCAGTGACAGCTCTTTCGGTACAGTGTACCTTCTTCAGACATGTTAAATTATGAATTGTGTTCCAACTGATCTAGGCAACAATACAACAATATTTATTTAAATTTTTTAATTTAACAAAAATTTAAATTAAAAAAAAATTAAATAAATATTTTTGTATTGTTGCTTAGATCAGTTGGAACACAATTCATAATTTGTTAACATGTCTGAAGAAGGTACAGTGTACCGAAACAGCTGTCACTGAATTATATAATAAATATGAAAATCAAATAAAACTATGTTTTATTTTTATTTAATTAATAAAAATAAATATAATTGTGAATTTCGTAATTTTGTCTTGGTGAGTGGAAGAGGTCATATGGTCTTAACTCCCCCAGGCTAAATCTAATATATAAAAATGAATGTTTGTTTGTTTGTTCGTACTTTATGCGCGGCCATGCCATTGAGCCGATTGTGATAGAGGTTTTTGCAAAATGTTCAGGAGATTTCCGGGATGAACATAGGCTATCAGAGAGTTGAGATACTCAACTCCCACACCCTTAAAAAACACCGTTTGTAATGAAAAACGTGAAAAAGTCCATTTTTTTACCCTTAAATGACTTACGCTGCCTAAACCATAAAAAAACACAATATTGTTGTTCACAGAATTGAATATCTCAAAAAACTCTACAAAAAAGTCCGCGAAGCATATGCTTATCTTTTAAGCATAACTCACAATAACCAGTTTTGTCTTTCATTGATGCCCGAAAGATCGGGATAAGTAGATTCCCGGGCAAGGATAGCAGCGCACAGCGGGTATTATTTTATGGATAACTCAAAATAACGAATTCTGTCTTTCAGTTCATTT
Source organism: Diploptera punctata (assembly GCA_030220185.1). Taxonomy (NCBI): domain Eukaryota; kingdom Metazoa; phylum Arthropoda; class Insecta; order Blattodea; family Blaberidae; genus Diploptera; species Diploptera punctata. The sequence goes on along the minus strand of JASPKZ010000030.1, from coordinate 165,655 downwards.
ATGCCAAGTACATCGGGACGCGTAGATTCCCTGGCAACGCCGGGTAATCAGGCACGGGGTATCTAAAAATAATAACGATATAAATTGACATTTATTTTTCCTTTTACTTATTCAACTAAATGCAAAAACACATTATCATTTATTTAGGAAGCGCACGCCGGGTATTGGCTAGTAAATAAATAAATAAATCCTTGGAAGGAGACCAACGTATTTTGTTCCATTTCCTAAGAGCCCCTACTCAGAGGTTCTACATGCTGAACAATCCCTCAACTATGAGCGGGTTTGAACTCATGAACCTTGGAACGATAAACACTAATAGTCCACCAGGAACGGCTAAGTTTATTAATAAATGATGCAGTAAGATAGTTAATTGGTGGCAGCATGAATCCGATGTATGACATCACGTTTCTCGTTGCAATTTTCTCCCCTTGATTGGGGAACTGAATTTTGTTATACTTGCTGCACCATTAAGGAGCCCGTAATGAGGTACGCTGCCACAAATTATCACGAAGCGCGCTGATGTCGCCGCGCTTCTTAGTTCCGGGGTTCGAGACTTCGCAATCAATATTGTGACTATCTAGTTGCCTTGTCAATTGTTTATACCGCGTGTCAGCTTCTTATATTGAACTACCAGAACTTCAAAACATCGAAACTTGCCCATTGTTATAAAAGAATATTAACTTCCACCGACTGACGACTTTTTGCTGAAACTAGCTAGAATATAATAGTACAGGCAGTCCTTTGGCTAGCGTGACGCAGTCCTTTACCTTTAATTTAAACCTTCTTAGCTGAACTTCGTTATATCTTATAGCAAGTTGTAGCTTATTCATTAAATTCTAACCAAATATAGAATTGTTTTCTTTATATATGGGGCTTAAATCCATGTTATGAGTTCAAGTACAACAAGTGGTTTTTACAGAATTGGGGAAAATGTTAAAAACCGAGTGGAGATTCATTGCTTTAACTTACCTGATATATTTACAAAGTTCTATAGAACAACAGTGCGCATGCGCCAGAGTTATAGAGCCCGCGATAATTCACCATCGAACCACATATCGATTATCATCCTTGCGACATATCGATTATTATCGATATCACACTAAAGTTTATACAGCTTACGCCAGATGGCAGCACGTCGCTATGGAATTTAAATGTCCAATCTTTGCAATAAATCCCCAAATATATGTTAAAGAAATATATTAATAACATTAAAATTACCAAACGTTTATTTAAAAATGGGTGTACACTTACTTATCACTTCCTAACGCCGTTCTAACCAGCGATAACCCAAAACAGCGATTGAAAAATCATAGACTAAGTAATATACTCTGTGGAGAAAATAAGTCAGCATTACAATATTCTCTAACAGTGTTATAATGTTGTGATTTGCGTATTTAAATAAATACTTAAAAATTGTCAAATAATGTTATAAAAATTGTTTGAAAGATTTAAAATATTAAAAATATTAGTAAATACAGAAGAAAAGCTATAATTCACAACAATAAACTGAAAAATCAAGGGTAAGTCATTCTGGTGAATAGCCAACCGAGCGATAGCAAGGTTTTTAATTTCCGAGATTCTGTAAAACACTTCACAAACGTGCGTTGTACATTATTTTTTGTGCGATGGTACTTTTCAAAATAATAAATAATAGTAAAATAATAACATCTTTGTTGGAAACATTTGCGTTCATTATAAACAATTGACTGGCGTTAGCAGTCTGGCCAAAGTATATAAATATCGAAGATAATTGTTGATATTACAGAAGGCCTTGATATCTATCTCGCATAAAATGGCTGCAAGTATGAATGATTGTAATCAAAAGGACGATATTGAAGAAGCGTGGGAAGTTGGATATGCTTCTTTAGTGCCAGAGAAATCTAAGTTAAGATATAAAAAACATACATTTCATTCAGAAAGTGGCTAGAGGATAAGAATTATAGTGTAAGTGAAAAAAAAGTATGGTTGCTTATTTCGTGTTTAGGAGTGAAACATTAAAGTCTCCAGCGAGTTTGTGGTCAGAATATTCAATGCTGATGACGATGATCAATTTAAAAGAAGTTATCAATATTGCAGATCGTGTTACACTAGTTAGCTTCCTCAAAAAGAAGAATATTGGACATAAAGCTAAAAAGCCTAAAAGTTTTCAGTAGAATTTTGTTAGGTGAACTTTCAATATTGTTTCAAATAAAGTTCAGTTAATTTAAAATGCAGTGATTTATTTCGTATAATGTATATTAACGCTACCTTTTAGATATACTTTTGTATATACGTAAAGGGCAGTGGTTTTACTTCCCGCATGTGGGTTGTAATATGTAATATTACAGTATAGTTATTTAGGTTGGTAACCCCGAAATGTAGGAAGTTGAAATTTTAATCATGGTCGCCATTGCTGGTAAGTACGACAAAACGCACTATCGCGCAAAAAATCTGTTATAGCTGCTAATTTAATTTGGATCCTGAGATGCCAGTCAGGCACATTAATAATTACATCAAAAGGTGGTCAGTGATATTCAACTAATCATAAGAAGTACATTAATTTTTGTGTTCAGCTCATTTATGCCAAGAAGATTGGGATGAGTAGATTCCCGAACAACGCCGAGTAAACATCGCGGGGTATCTTAAAATAATTACGGTATACATTTTTACTCCTACTTATTCAACTAAACATAAAAGCACATTAATTTTCACTTATTTAGGCGTAGCAGCGCACGCAGATTATTAGCTGGTAAGAAATAATTAAGATACAAAATGAATCGAATAAAATTATAAATATGACGTAAGAATTGAATACGATAATGAGAGTGACAAGGAAAACGGTGAATATGATGGAGATGTGAACTAAAGGCATGGGGAAACGGAAGTCTGTGGATGCATGTGGTGCTCTGATGGTCAGGTGAAGCCACATTAACTATTCACTGCAGCAGAGGTCTCGTCCACTTTCAACTTTATTGCGAGATCATCGCTGTACGAGCCCCTCTTCCTCTTCAATTATTCCTGCACTACGTGCTGCCTATATCTGCCTGCCTTCACAGATGTCGGAACACATTATGTTACACTTGCCAACAGCCGTGATTTGTTCAAGCATCCCGATAAATTTATGATGTTTTTATATGTCCGGGGTCGGTTCATTTCTCCTAACATGCCGGGCTTTGATTTACATCCATTTGTATTTGGCATTCCTCATGAACTGCTACTCAGCGGTAGCATTAATGATTGGACCTTAAGATTTGTTCCGATCTCATGCTAGAATCGATCTGTACATATTTTACTGGTCTTCCTACATTTCTTCGTCCTTGTGGTCCCTTGTGAAGAATCTGTATCGGGATTCTGTTGTTATTCATTCGTCTTTATACTGTGTAATTCTATCTAACAACTTGAATATATTTAGTTCTGTTCGTATATCTTCATTTCGTTTCCGATCTGCTATTATACAGCCGCTATATACCCTTCAAAAACCTCATTTCTGAAGTTTATATTCTTCGTTTCTGGTTTTTTTGTTAAGGCCCAGAGTTCCGATCTATATAGTAGTATTGGAACCGCCATTGTTTTATACAATTGTAAAAATGTATTTTTTTTTGTTCCCTTGGCAATTTCATGATGCCACACATATAATTAAATTCATTTATTTTATTTGCAATTCCTTCATTTTTTTCTATATGACACATTGTATCCCAGATATTAAACATTGCTCACCTATTCTATTGTTTTATTTTCTAATGAGATGTTTACTCTTAGTGTTTTTTTAAGTAAATAAAAAATAAATTACATTTACCATAACTTTGCACCAGAGTCTCTTTGACAGTTAATACCTGTTTCGCCTTTCATGCATATTTCTGTTCTCCGATTAAGAAAAAGGTGTATTACAGATATATAGATCGTCCTTTATTTTCTGAGACGTAATAAAATGTATGGCAATATTCATTTAATATAAATGACTGTTGTCTCAACCCTATTGTATTCAGGTTAATTATAAAGATTAAAATGTTCCCACTACATTCCTAGAGATGTCCTTGGGGTAGTAGGAGGTATATATATATATATATATATATATATATATATATATATATATATGAGCTCATACCAGGCGTGCGCTGCTACGCCTAAATAAATTTAAAATTAATATCTTCTTATGTTTAGATTAAATAAGTAAAAAGAAAAATAATTCTTCTTCTTCTTCTTCTTCCTTCCAAGTATTAGGCCAAGGCCTGTTACGATCCTATAGAAAATTTATAAATGTATATTGTCATTATTTTTAGATACCCCATGTTGATTACCCGGCGTTTCCCAAGAATCTACTTATCCCGATCTTCTTGACATAAAGTACCTGAAAGACGAAAATTATGTTTTTATGTTTAGTTGAATAAGTGAAAGGAAAAATAATTATAAATTTACTCTCTTCGTTATTGCAGCTAAAATAGCCAATAAACTAATTAATTCCATTTTCAAATACCTTTCATACAATCCAAATAGTAAATAAAATTTCACCTGCCAAAATTTAATATTCAAGCAATCACTATAAGTAAAGCAATATCGTAATTATTTTTAGATACCCCGAGCTGATTACCCGGCGTTACCTGAGAATCTACGTATCCCGAAGTAGCCTACTTGGCATAAATGAGCTGAAAGACAAAATTCGTTATTTTGAGTTATCCGTAAATGAATACCCGCCTTGCGCTGCTATGCTTGCCCGGAAATCCACGTAGCCCGATCTTCTTGACATCAATAAGGACATAAATTATTACTGTGAGTTATCTGTAAAACAAAGAGAGATGAACAGACAGGTGAATGGAGAAGACTACATAACAATGAACTACATGGTCTTTATAGGAGGCCAGATATAATAAGAACAGTTAAGTCCCGTAGACTGCGATGGGCAGGACATGTTGCGCGTATGGGGAATGAAAGACGTGCATGGAAACTTCTTGTAGGAAAGCCAGAAGGAAAACGCCCAGTTGGTAGACCAAGAATGAGGTGGGAGAACAACATTAACTATGATTTGAGGGAAGTAGATTATACGGGGAATGATTGGAAAGCATTAGCTCAGGATAGGGATGTATGGAGAGCTTATGTCCGTGCGGCCATGAACCTACGGGTTCGATAGTGCCAGTGAGTAAGTAAGTAAGAGTTATCTGTAAAAATAAACATGCTGTCGCGGACTTTTTTCTAGAGTTTTTTGAGATATTGAATTCTGTGTACATTAATTTGGTGTATTTGTTATGGTTTAGGCAGCGTAAGCCATTTAACTGTCAAGAAAGGGACTTTTTCACATTTTTCACTATAAAGGACGAATTATATGGGTGTAGGAGTTGAGTATTACAACTCTCTTATAGCCTATGTTCATCCCGGGAGTCTCCTGAACATTTTGCAAAAAAAAAACAATCACAAATTGAATGAACGGTATGGCAGCGCATAAAATACGAATAAACAAACAAACATTAATTTTTTATATATTACATATAATGTTTTTACTTTTCTTAGATCCTATCTAGGCATATAATAAATAAAAAATTAGGCCGAGCTCGTTAACAAACAAATCCTGGATTAGATTAAGGTCAATGCTTGCTAAAAAAACATTAATCTGATAAGCAGTAATTTAACCTTGGCGATATTGGTAAATATGATTTTTTTTTAAATGCCTTTCTATATCTGTGAGACAGTAAAGCGATCAGTGATTAACACATGGATGAAAAGGCAGAATAAATTGTAGGGCAGTCGGTTAACTGAGTTAAGTAAAACAAGAGTAGTAGAGATGGCCGCTTTTAATGAAAAACACTTGTTGTGCCCAATCTCTCGCCTGGTTGATTCTGACCCTCCATCATTTGTAGTACTTCTCAAACGTCCTTCATTTTACACAGAGGTATTGCAATCAGCTCTATACGTTGAGCGCATCTCTACCACAAACCAAATTTCTCGGTCACACTGGCTTAGGTATCATGGCCACGTCTAAATGACAGAATAAGTTTATATTCACATGTTTTACTATTCTAAATTCTACACCCATATTTACCAAGCTATTTTCAACGCGTTTTCATAATTGATCGCCTCATCACAATTTAGGAACAAGATCACAAGATACTACTTTCTATACCACAGCACAGGACATGTTTACACACTGAATGTTACACAATACCTATGACTAGAGCATGGAACTCACTTCCCAGTCATGTCAGGAACAGTCAATCCACTATCATTATTATTAATAATAATAAATGAGAGGTCGGGACGGGGATTTAAGGTTATGACTAATAATAATAATAATAATGATAATAATAATAATGATAATGCTAATGATAATAATAATAATAATGATAATAATAATGATAATAATAATAATAATAATAATAATAATAATAATAATAATAATAATAATGCTTTATTTATTCTGGCAGAGTTAAGGCCATAAGGCCTTCTCTTCCACTCAACCAGCACAAATACAAATAAATATTTGACAAATATAGATATACACTATACTAATTATACACAGTTAAAGATACATTAAATGTAGCAATGTAAATTTCGTGTACAAACAACATTTTATAGGATAATAACAATAATAATACTTACGATAATAATAATAATAGTAATAATAATAATAATAATAATAATAATAATAATATAAATATGATAAATTATACGAGAAACACCAATTAATATACATACACCTTACACTGGGTAATAATGAAGTCGAGGTTAGAGCAAATGTAAATTTAGATTTCTTTTAAAAGATGTCAATGTCATTTAAATCCAAATTAACTGATATCTTAAATTCCACACAATGAAAATATGAACCGTATAACAACTATATTTAGCATTTTGTATATACCTACAAATATTAATTTAGTAAGCTTTACTTACTTAACTTTATTTTATAGTATTTTTTATTTTATTTTATTTTATTCCATGTTTTGTTAGTATTAAATAATATTAGACCAAGTTCCCGTTGTCTTTTGTTTAGTCTATATTTTAATAATGTTTAAAATTGAATTAAATATCTAATTAATGTATAATTTAACTATTCGCTAAGAGAATGCCTTATGTCCTTTATATTAACCAACTCACTGGCACTATCGAACCCGTAGGTTCATGACCGTGCGGACATAAGCTCTCCATACATCCTATCCTGAGCAAATGTTTTCCAATGTATAATCTACTTACTTCAAATCATAGTTAGTGTTATTCTCCCACCTCATTCTTGACCTACCAACTGGACGTTTTCCCTCTGGTAAAGCAATAATATTATTGTTATCTAATATATAGGCCTAAAAATGTTTGTTTGTTTGTTTGTTTTGTTTGTTCGTTCGTACTTTATGCGCGGCCATACCGTTGATCCGATTGTGATGGTTTTTTTGCAAAATGTTCAGGAGATTCCCGGGATGAACATAGGCTATAAGAGAGTTGTGATACCCAACTCCTACACCCTTGAAAATCGCCCTTTGTAGTGGAAAACGTGAAAAAGTAGCTCTTTGGACGCTTAAATGGCTACGCTGCCTAAACCGTAACAAATACACAAAATTAATGTTGGCCTACACAGAATTGAATATCTGAAAAAGCGCTAGAAAAAAGTCCGCGACAGCATATGTTTATCTCTTACGGATAACTCACAATAACCAATTTTCTCTTTCGTTGATATCAAGAAGATCGAGACAAGTATGTAGATTCCTGTGTAAGCATATCAGCACATGGCGGGTATTCTTTTACGTGTAACTCAAAACAACGAATTTTGTCTTTTAGCTATTTTATGCCAAGAAGATCGAGATAGTAGATTCCTGGCAACACCGGGTAATCAGCACGGGGAACCTTAAAATAAGTACGATATACATTTATAATTATTTTTCATTATACTTATTCAACTAGTCATAAGAAGTACATTAAGTTTTGTCTTTCAGTTCATTTATGCCAAGAAGAACGGGATGAGTAGATTCCCGGACAACGCCGGGTAAACATTACGGGGTATCTAAAAATAATTATGACATTCATTTTTCCCTTACTTATTTAACTAAACATAAAACACATTAATTTTCGTATTTCAGCTCATTTATGTCAAGAAGATCGGGATAAGTAAATTCCCGGACAACGCCGGGTAATCAGCACGGGGTATCTAAAAAATACAAATTTATAATTATTTTTCCTTTTACTTATTCAACTAAACATAAAAGCACATTAATTTTCATTTATTTAGGCGTAGCAGCGCACGCCGGGTAATAGGTAGTAATAATATAAATATAAATAAATGGATATATATAAACAAATATTTTCATTTGATTTAGAGGAGTTAGAGAGAAGATGTTTCAGATAAGGAGAGAATCCAGGGACTCAGAACAAAGAAATGCCTGGAAGATTTCAGAATTTAGTTTTTATGCCTAATTTTCATTGTGAATTAAATAAATATCAATTATGATTAATCATTTATTTAGTTAAAAAGGGGTCTCAAATGATACATTTTATACCAGTGTTTGTTGAATAAAGGATGAGAAGTCCAAATTGGCTAAAATTAGTTATGCCGAGCATAACATTTTTCAAACAACCTCGACATTATAACTAAGTTTAGCCTATTTTGGACTTAACTCCCCTCACATAGTAAACACAGATATGAGGAATTGAGTACTGAGGCGAAACAAATCTGAGATATCACTTGAAGTGTACAGGGAATGAACCAGCTAAGTCATTTTTTTCTTGAAATGAAGTTCCAGGTGTCATTACCTTTTCCTATCATTTAGAAGTGCGAAACAATAAAAAATACAGTTTAGTCATGGATTTATTTACCTTACCTCCAAAGTTTAGCACACAGGTAAGAAATTATGGATGTTTTGTAATTAAAATAAAATAATTTAAAATATACCTTCTTAGGTAAAATCCGTCGTCCTCAACTTATAAAATAAGTAATATTTATGCCTGTAAGCCTTTCAGAACATCCGTTTCATCTTCAGCAGATCCCTCTTCGCTACAACATTCACATTAGGACCAGCAGCCTCAACCATCATACTGAATGTTGTAGCGAAGAGGGATCTGCTGAAGATGGAACAGATGTTCTGAAAGGCTTACAGGCATAAAGATTACATATTTTATAAGTTGAGGACGACGGATTTTACCTAAGAAGGTGTATTTTAACTTATTTTATTTTATGACTCTCCACCTCAACGGTTTTAACAATGAATTTTATTAGTATTGTAATTAAAAGTACGTACGTTTTTGTTTTAAGGAAAACACGAATTCCCTGTTATTTTTTTCCTGTACCCTAATTATTAAATTTGTAGGTCTATATGTTCCATCATAGTATCTTCTTATTAAAAACAACCCAGATTTAATGTGAATACGATTTCGCTGCTACGTTTACACGGGGATTTCAAATAGAGTAAAAATTGTGTCTGCTCCTAGATTGCCTGAGTTGCACAAGTGGTTAGTGCGCCAGCGGGTAATGCTGGTGACCTTGGATTTAAATCCCGGTTCAGGAACAATTTTTTTATTTTTAATTGTATTAACTTTTGCATGCCAAAAACTTGGATGAGTACATAATTTCTATATTACTTAAGTCAGTATTTTTTATCGCACTTGTTGTAGTCGGCAGTTCGGCGCATGAACTTAATTTCGCGGACCTTTAATTTGCTTTCATCTTTCATTGGAAGATTTCATGCTTTGCTTCCGTAACACAGGATTGGTCTATTGTCCTATATAACTGTTTTGTTTTGTAAAAATTATGGTTCCAAACCTCTGATAATGATCTAATTTAATTAATTATATTTCAAATTTTCAAACAAAAGATAAATTATAACTTAAATAAATAAATTCTTTAAGCCGTTCTAATATTTTATTTGTTCAAACAAATAATATTAATAATAATAATAATAATAATAATAATGATAATAGTGATGATGATAATAATAATGATAATGATAATAGTGATAATAATAATGATAATAATAATAATGATAATAATAATAATAATAATAATTATAATAATAATAATAATAAATGTAACAACAGTAGACGACTACTACTAGGCCTACTACTACTACTACTACTACTATTACTACTACTACTATTACTACTACTACTACTACTACTATTACTACTACTACTACTACTACTAAAAATAATAATAGCTTTATTGTACCTGGCAGAGTTGAGGTCTTGAGGTCATGTCTACCACTTGACCAGATTAGAAAAAATTACAATAATTAGTATTATAACTAAATTATTGTCCACCACTGTCGCCTCGAGGTAGCGTGCTGCCTTGTCACACAGCGGGCCCGGGTTCGATTCCCGGTCGGGATAGGCTCCTAGGTGAGGTTTTTCGGGGTTTTCCTCACCTATAAGATAAATGTCAGGAAACTTAGGGCCTAACGGTCCCCGAAAATCATCCGGCCATCATCATTATCCTTATCATTATCATCATCATCCTTCACTGGTGTGGAAAGCAACGGGAAGCTACCACACCTATAATTCCCTAGTAAATCTGAAAAGCAAAGCATGAAAATGTTATGATTGCAGTGAAAGACCTTACCTCGGGCAGAATTACTATGGATTGATGGATATCTAAATTATAATAAACATTAGACGGCTCTCACAGCTGGGGACCTGAGATCGAATCTCAATCACTCCATGGGTTTCATGCTGGACGAAACGGAGCTTGGGCAGGTTTTTCTCGGGGGTTTCTCCCATTTTCCCCTGCCACAATTTCATTGCACCATTTATCCATACTCACCTCATCCATTTAGTTTCATTTCGTTTATCTGCCCCTGTGATGGTGCTTCAGGCGTGGTCGGCCGGTACCCTTGTCATTCACTGACCTCTACATAAAGGGGTTTCACCTCATCTCTTCCCTCGACTCGACCCTGAGTTGGACACGAGTTGATGATATTATAATAATTATACAATAAATATTAATGATTACATGTTATACCTACAATACAGTTATTATCTACAATATAGACCTACGTTGATTTACTCTAGATTTAACAACTATGAAATGTACAAAATAGAAAAATGAAAATGAAACGACTAATGAAAAATAATAAGTTCACGGCTGTGGTCTCGGAGTAGCATCGTACACATCGGTCCCCGGTTCAGTCCCCATTTGGGACAAGTTTCCTATTGTCTGGAATTCTACTTTGCAAACTGTGTTGAGTTTGTTTTGTTCAGGAGAAAGTACAACATGTACAGTACCGGTATATTGACTATGAGTGGCCAATTTGGATGAAGTGAGATCCAGTAATGTTATTGTGACTGTTTAAGTTAATGTAAAACACAAGGTATTTTTAAAAGTGTTTTTTTTTATTTGTTTTTCCGAGGCATGTTTCAGAAGTTCCAATGTACTTAATCTGAGCAGCTAGCATCGAGAAAGAATTCTTTTGACTTCTTTTGTTCGCTTTCAAATAACAAGTGACGTTTATTTTGTAAGGAATCGATCGTTGTTTCCAGTCACTCTCGCTAGAGGTCTACAGTACGGATAGAAAGTAAAGAAACACAAAAAAAAAACTTATTTTTTTAACACTACATTATTCCATGAAAAATTTATTTTTTAGTCAAAATTATGCATCAAGAATTTAAAGGGTTTCAAAATTTCTCTTGGGGTTCGAAATAACCTGTATTGCATGACAGCTCGGTTTTTTTGTGGTACATCGTTTTCTCTGAAGGAGCGAAGGAGCGAGACCGTGTTCGATTCTAGATAGTGATGTATTTCCTTGTTGAGGTTATTCCAGTTTTCTTCAATTGTAAGCGAAACTCGGGGAGTAAACATACATAAGTCTGAAATTTTTCAGGATAGCTTATTAAATATTTAAATATTAACAATAAATCGGTCGGCCGCTGTGGACTAATGATTATGTTCCTTGTCTCTAGTTTCGAGGGTCGCGGTTCAAACCCGCCGGGGTCAATGCATTTTTAGGACGGAAAAATCCAAGGAGCAAGTCCTCCGGAAGGGACTTTAAGCAGTGGGTCCCGAGTCTGAAGATTGCCAGGCTCGTAAAAGATCCTTAAGCGTGAATAAAAAGACCTCTAAGCAAAATTTACCGACCTCAACGTCCTAGTAATACCTTAATTGCCTGTTTAGATGCCTCATTGGGTCAATGTTTTGACCGCAAGCCATCCATGACATCTATGAGCAAATAAGGTAGATAAAAATAATTTGGTCTAGTAACTCCTTACAGAGGAGAGGCTATGACTCAACAATGGGCTACGCCATTACAATAGTAGTAGTAGTAACAATAAATAGAATGTTTACAATACTTCTGACACAAAGGGATATCTAAAATAATAAATGAGGGTTGACTTAACAAAGATTTACTCTATGATAGAGAAAGAAAATGCTGTATTTTTTACATTCTAATCAACAGTATAAAAATCCTATAATCGGACTTACGAACTTTACCTAATGCCACACAATTTTCTTTAAAAAGTGATTGCTTCGTCTTTATCACCGATCACATTCATAATTAATTAATAAAATAATGTCACGCACCGTATAGCGACGTTCAAATTACGCAGGCAAGGCGAGAATATCGGTCTCACATTGGTCAGAATAGAATTGCGAGACGCCAATCGCGAGTCAAAAAGCCCGCGCAAACCGGCCGAAATGTCTGAACCGTGGTTCCAGACGTCTCTACCAACATTTCCCTCCCCTTTTGGAAAGATCGCTGGCTAGAAACTTCCGTATTTGGAAGTGTCCCGAATTCAGGACAGACACCATCGAATCCTGTATTGGACGGCGAAAAGTTAAGTATACAAGAAATTGGTGAAGGATTCATTAGTGACTACGAAATCATTGTGACTGAGATAAACATTGGAAGAAGATCAATTGTGAGTGAAAATTGTGATTAAAAGTTTACTGATAATTTATAGAAAGAAATAAAATGTTAAGTGAGATTTTAAACAACATCTGTGTGTTCATTTACTTCGAAATAACGTGAAGAAAAATCATGTCATCTGTGACAATACAATAGAACAATTATACCTGTAATAATAGTAATGTGTTAGACGTAACGAAAGAATAAAGTACTGTATCACTCCATGGTGTTAATATGCATTACTCACGGTTCCCACCACTGCCACCGACTGGTTGTACAACACAAAACACAATAATTACATTAGAACTATTAATATAAACTGTGGAAGTAACATTTTAAGTTGATAAATTAACACAACATTCGCCATTAATGCTACATTTTTACTTATTCCTGTATATGTTACTGCAGTTGAATTTCGTGGACTATTAATATCATATTAAAGTAAAAGCTACGATCCCAATAAGAACACCGGATTTGAATTGGCCGCCATTTTTTTTACTATGAGGTTGGCAGCACTCTACCTACCCTTCTTGTTTTCTATATTTGTTGCAGTTACTGGACATGGAGCGTTACACTGCTGAACAACGAGTTTCAATTGTGAAAACGCATTACCAGAATGGTGAGTGTTATGCTCAAACTGCTCGAAAGCTTCGTGCGCTCTTAGGCCGAAATAATGCGCCTAATGAGTCAACTGTTCGGAGGCTGATGACGAAATTCGAGGCAACGGGGAACACTGCAAACATTCCAGCACCCGAACGCACTCGTCGTATGCAGTATGTTCAGAACATCGTCATTGTGAGAAATAGTGTTCAAGTGAGTCCGAACAAATCCATTCGTCGACGTTCACAGCAGTTAGGCATTTCAAGAAGCTCATTGCAGAGGATTCTCGTGAAAGATCTGCACATGCATGCATTTAAAGTGCAGTTAACCCAAGAACTGAAACCAACAGACCATTTGCAACGAAGAAAGTTCGTTTCTTGAGAGGCAACATGCAGACGACAACTTTGCCAACAAAATTATTTTTAGTGAGAGCTCATTTTCATCTTTCAGGCTTCGTAGACAAACAGAACTGTCGCATTTGGGGAACAGAAAACCCTAAAAAATTATTGAAAAGAGATTACACCCTCAAGGAGTGACTCTTTGGAGTCCGAACAAATCCATTCGTCGACGTTCAGAGCAGTTAGGTATTTCAAGAAGCTCATTGCAGAGGATTCTCGTGAAATATCTGCACATGCATGCATTTAAAGTGCAGTTAACCCAAGAACTGAAACCAACAGACCATTTGCAACGACGAAAGTTCGCTCAGTGGATTCTTGACAGGAAATATGCAGACGACAATTATCTTTAGTGACGAGGCTCATATTCATCTTTCAGGCTTCGTAAACAAACAGAACTGTCGCATTTGGGGAACAGAAAACCTTAAAAAATTATTGAAAAGAGATTACACCATCAACAAGTGACTGTTTGGTGTGGACTTTGGGCCGGTGGAGTGATAGGGCCTTACTTTTTCGAAGATGACGATGGTAATGTCACAACAATTAAAGGAGAACGTTACCGTAATATGGTTAGGAATTTCTTCTGGCCTTATTTGGATGACGCTGATTACGAACAGCTGTGGTCCCACCAAGATGGCGCTACATGCCACACATCCAACGAGACTATTCATCTGTTGCATGAGAAATTTCCAAACCGAGGCCTTTCGCGCAGAGATGGCCAAGGTCATGTGACCTGACACCGTGCGACTTTTTTATTTGGGGGTTTCTCAAATCACAGGTTTATGAACACAATCCCCAAACCATACAAGACCTGAAGCAGGAAATTCGACGTGTCAGCGCCGAACTCTAGGCGCAAGACTGTGCGAAAGTAATCACAAATTTCATGGTCGGAGTCACTAGCTGCAGAGCATCTCGAGGTGGACATATACCAGATGTCATTTTCCATACTTAAATCAGAACGTGTACCCTTTGTGTTCATGTATGAATATATGTCTATTTATTTGAAATATAGTATATTTTGTGCATTATTAAATCCGGCGTTCATATTGGGACACCCTATATAGGCTATTACAATGCGAGGTTGGGAAGTGGTTTTTACAGAATCCAGGTAAATGTTTAAAAAGCGAGCGATAGCGAGGTTTTTAATTTCCGAGATTCTGTAAAACACTTCACAAACGTGCGTTGTACATTATTGTTTGCGCGATTGTGTTTTCAAAATAATAAATAGTGGTAAAATAATAACTTTGTTGGAAATATTCGCGTTCATTATAAACAATTGACCAACGTCAACAGTGTGGGCAATGTTTATTGGTTGAAACAATAGGAGGCCGTGAAACCAATTAGTGATAAAATAACAGGAGTGTGTGAGACCAATTAGTGATAACATGGCGGGAAGTACGTATTTATTGTTTTTTTATTCTTTCAAATAAAGTTCAGTTTATTTAAAATGCAGTGATTTGTTTCGTATAATGTATATTAACACTACCTTTTGGATATTTGTTTGTATGTACATTGTATGTAGCATACATAGAGGGCAGTGGTTTTACTTCCCACACGCGTGTTTGTAATATGTAATATTTCAGTGTAGTTGTTTTATTGCAGTATAGTTATTTAGGTTTGCAATCCCGAAATGTAGGAAGTTGAACTTTCAATCGTGGTCGCCATTGCTGTAAGTACGACAAAACGCACTATCGCGCAAAAATAGATTTTTTAAGAAAATCTGCACGATGTTCTAAATTATACAGAATCAGAAAAAGTATTATCCGAGAAAATGTTAACTTCGACTAAATTTCTTCTTCTTATTCTTTTCTATAGGCATGTGCCTGTTTATTTACACACACTATGTCAATGATGTCATCTCATTCCATCTCTTTTTCATCTAGGTCGTTGGTTCTTCGCTGTTTTAATAAGCCTCGTATCGTCAGCTCTGTCCACGTGGGCATTCCTTTCCCTTTTCCTTGTTGTAATAAATGTCTCAACATCTATGATATTGCATTCCTCATCCTGGCTTCTAACTCTGTCAAATCTTGTTTTGTTTACTATGGCTATTAAAGTAGGCCTATTCTTCAATGAAACAATTATGCAATTTGTGGGGGAAAATTATAATAGCTTGGACACGTGAAGAGGATCAACGAAGATGGATTGCCAGTTAAGAGTTTCGAGTGGGTTCCAAATGGAAGAAAAAAGAAGGGGGGACCTAAGAAGACGTAGATAGAGAGGATTATGAATTTGATGAAGGACACCTGGTTGCTGGATGGTGACTGGAAGGATAGAGATGAATGGAGAAATAGAATGAAAACTTAATATTGGGAACAGGAAGATGGTGTATACATTTAAAGTATGTTGAAATAAAATAATTCTACATTTATATTTATATTAATGATTTACTCAAAATTAACTTAGAAACATTTTTTGGTTCTATATATGCATATGCTGACGACACGGTTGTCTTATTTTCCGGCTCTACATGGACCGAAACCATACATAATGCTAATAAAGGAATCAATGTAATTAAAGAATGGCTAGACAAAAATTTACTTTGTTTGAATATCTCAAAAACTACATTTATTCCTTTTTCTTTAACATCACGCGGTATATATGAATTTCATTCAAACCTCAGTCACGATATTACAATATGCAATTGTAACAGCGCATATTGCACATGTCCATCCTTGAGAATATCAACACAAGTGAAATATCTAGGTATTATTATAGACCAATATTTAAGATACGACAAACACGTTTCCTTGCTGTGTAACAAACTACGTAAAACTATTCACAAATTTATCATCCTTCGATTATATTTACCAATGTATGTGTTGCGAACTGTTTACTTAGCTCTGGTTCAATCGATAATCCAATACGGAATATTAGGTTGGGGTGGAATCGCAAATTCTATTCTTTCTCCCTTAACATTACTACAAAAACGAATCCTAAAAATCTGCTTGCAGAAACCTTTAGATTACCCTACAAATTTAGTTTATTTAGAATTCAACGTGCCAAATATTAAACAAATATTCAAGCATACATTGCTTACTTATTTTCATAAAAATAAAAACTAATTTAAAGAGCACAATCGAAGTTTTTACAGTACCAGACAAAATACTACTTCTTTGCTACATGTTCCAAAATTTTATACAACTTCTGGATCTAACCATAGTAGATATCTAGGACCCAAATTATATAATGAATTAATTAGATCCAATCCAGAACTAAGTAAACTAAACACAGCTAGTTTTAAAAAAGCAATTAAATTAATAATTTTTAATTAATTAAGTGAATAAAATTAATCATTTGAATATGTTAAAATAATAAATATAAAGCATCTATTTTTGCTTATATTATTATAAATCAATATATAACTAATTACTTTCTTCTGTATTATTTGTTATAATCCATTACATTATATGATTTATATTATTTTATGTAAATCATTCTCCATTCCATTAATTCTCTTGTTAGAATAAGTCTTATTCCCAATACATTATTATTTTTTATTTGTATGTGTCATAATTTATGTAAAAATGAAACTGGCCCCAACTTTAAATGTATATATTCTATTGGTATTATTCATGTAACTGAACTGCACCCGAGCCCGAGCACTTGCTCATTCGGGTGTCAATACTGTGTATAACATTTATTTGTAAATCAAATTTATTCTTATTCTTATTCTTATTTAATCAAGGACTATTTGCTGCGTTCCAAACACAGTAGACGGAGAGGGACTGTGTGATTCGGTCTAAAGTTCTTTGTTTCTACATTATTCTTTCACTGATGCTAGTATGAAAACAATGTTAAAATAATAAAATAAGTGCCTGGATATATCAGTAGTCCTCAACTAAATTAAATTTCTGTTTCAAAACTTCAAGTAGTTAACGCTATATAGGCCTTTCAGAATCATGTTCCATCTTCTTCATTTCATTTGGTACTGAGGTTGGTGTATAAGTTGTATAACAATTTTGTCAGTAGAAAATGACTTACAGAAGATGGAACATGATTATGATAGTCCTACATAGTTTTAACTACTTGAAGTTTTCATCATCATCAGCAACAATCACGGATTAAGTTCATGTGGATTGTTCCGGTCTCGTAGATTCTCATTCAAAAAGTTGAATCCATCTCTTTTTCGGTGTACCAATATTCCTGTTTCCTCTTGGTTTGTAATTAAGTATAATTTTTGGAATCCGATCATCTTTCGTTCTTTGAACATGTTCTTTCCAGTTTTTTTGTAGATTATTTTATTTTATTTAAAAGTTTAAAAATATTTAGCTCATTTCTAATATCTTCATTTCTTCTTTTATCTAGAAGTTTGCAGCCAGCCACACTTTTCAGAAATCTCATTTCAGCTGCTTCTATGATCTTCTCTCCTCTTTTAGTTAAAACCCAAAATTCACTACCATACAATAGTAAGGGCACTGCCACTGCTTTCTAAATTTTAGTTTTGTTTTCATTCTTGTGTTTCTAAATATTCTTTTAATTGTGCCACTTATATAATTAAATTTATTAAGATTGTCAAACAGATCTTCATTTTTAAAATAGGAGATTTTATAACCCAGGCATTTAAAATGGTTCACTTGTTCAATGGGTTTCCCCTCCAGAATTATTTTTCAAACAGAAATTTAATTTAGTTGAGGACGACTAAAATATCACCTACTTATTTTATTATTATAACATCTTATTACATAACCTTGACGGTGCTTTACAATGAATTTTAGAAGCATTGATGATATGAATAATCATAATTCTATCAACAAATACTAAGTGAAAGTTGAAATGGTTGAAAGCCAGAGATATTATATTGTCTTACCAATGAGTTAACTACTTGAGATACTTTTATCTGAGATAATTTTAGATAAACCGTGGATGAAGAACACCTCTCAGTGAAATAATATTGCTTGATTATGCTAAATGTAGACCTGCCTCATGGGCTAGTGGTCAACGTTTCTGACTACTCTTCATGAGGTCCCGGGTTCGAATCCCGGTCAAACCATAGGGATTTTTCCTTAAAGGGAATTATTTCTGTGGCTGCCCATGGTCTGGAATTTAGGTTCAGTTTAAGAAGTCTCCTGGCATTTCAATATCATTTATCATCCATCATATCATCGGGGTATCGTAACTCCGCCTTCTAGGCGCCCCAGCTTCAGAAGTGGGTTACAATTACGCCCATACCAGGGGAGAAAACCAGAAATGTCATAAAAGACAACCTGGTGACATTAGACAGAAATAAAAAGCCAAATATTGTGACACTGAGAGAACACTCCGATCGAAATGTCACAAATGTCTCTGAGTGAGATGAGAAAGAACCCCGAAATACAGCTAAAGACCCTTAGACTACTAGCCCCCTATTAGCCTCACACCCATATGTGATATATATATATATATATACAGAGATGGAAGATCATCCAACTAGTATAGGGATGACATGTCGAATCCTCCAGACGTTACAGATGGTTTTCTCTATCTACACCGGCTACTTATTGTAGCTGTACAAATCCATCATGATGCTGGATGGGTACCGGTCACATACCAGCTGAAATTCTCACCAGGTAATTGATTTTCCCAAAGGAAAAACAGAGGCAAAGCGCCCAGTAAGTAAGCCAAGAACGAGGTAGGAGAATGGTTTGAGGGAGGTAAATTATACAGGAGATGATTGGACGGTGATAGCTCGGGGTAGGGATGTATGGATAGCTTATGTCCACATGGCCATGAATCTACGGGTTGGATAGTTCCACTCAGTTAGTTATGGACACTCGATCTAACGCATGTGCCGTAGCTCTCCGCTAAGACATGATGTATTAGATCGCGGCGCGACATGCCCTCTGTTTCAGAAAAAGTCGGGAAATAACATTAATAATTTTACGTAATGTCTGTCTGTCTACAGACCCCTACATCTCCACATTGGCCAAGGTACTCCCTTGCGGGAGTCACGTTATGAAGCTAGTGACTTGGGAAAGTCGATTTATTATTATAGAATATGTTTTATCATATCTTGAATTATTTAAAATTATTAAAGTGGTTAGCTCAGGTTAAAATTGTTAGCTCATCGCCTCAAAGATACAGCTAGTATGTAATTAAGATATTACGTGGATGGGAAAGAGCTGTTAAATTTTGATCATAGGCACTAATTTAGGCTTGAGATTTTTTTCGTATCTGAAAAATCTTCAGATACGGGACTCACGGCTTAAAGTCTCTCCCGGAAAACTTGCCCCTTGGATTCTTTAAACCTAAAAATTACATCTACCCTGACCGGGTTTGAACCCGCGATCCTGGCACTAAAGGAAAATAATTTAAACCATAGATTCAAGACAGATAACACTGAGCAACAAAAAATAATCTTCTTTTTGTCTCAGAAAGAAATATATGTGATTCTGTTAGTATTTTTTCTCCTGAATTCAAATATGATATTGGTTTTTCTTCATCGCCCAAGGTTTCCGAGAGACAGGCATTTATAATTTCAAACACTTCAATATTTTCTACATTCGTAACTACACAATATTCGAACATTCGGACTCATCTAGAAAGTAAGATATGAAGCTTTTCTGCTATATTTCGCCTATGGAGCATCCCTCCTGATGGTCCAACAATAATCGGCCAGCATATTAGGATTCCATTTGCCTTGATATCCCTTTTCCATAGCTGAAATCTCCTGATGAAAGTGTTCCCCGTTTTATTTTACAATGGACAAATGGACGAAAAAACGTTTATTAAAAAAATAATTATTTAAATCCATTAATTGAAATTGAAATGAAAAAACTGTGGGTGATGGAGAAATTCCGAATACATATTTGAAAACACGATAAAAAACTGCATTAAATACACCTATTGGTACTCATGCGACAAAAATCATGTTGACTAATGTAACAGTTTAAATAGTATTAAAAAAATATAGCTGTATTTAAATATTCTGCAAAGCTTATGAAATTGGACCATACTAAAGAGTTTTCTCGCCTCGAATTATATCACCCCCTCACACTTAATAAAGGCGGTAGGAAGTGGTGGTATTGTATTTGAATTCTGTGGGAGTAAGACGCGAAACTTGGAGCCTCAGGGGGTGGAAGAATAAAAATGGTGGGTTGCGGGGCAAAGTCCGCAAGACATGCCGCCAGGGGTCATCATGTGGATAACTGGCGACACGTGCTGGCATGATGATAATTTCCACAACCTGTGGCTCGCATTCTCCTAAGTACCAACATCCTCGTCATTACTGAAATGGAGATGCATTGATAAAAATGGAAGGGGGGAGAATCATATTTTCCGAATGTAATGAGTTATGAAATGGAGACTTTTTTACTTAGTCCCACATGTGTAAAAATGAAACATTGTCTAATTTATTTAATAACATCGTAAAGAGTGATAAATTTACTCGGTATTAGAAGATAAACAAGAAAGTTTTCGAGAGTTTTCATTCACTTGTAAAATACGGTTCATTGAACATTGATAAAATTTAATTTCTTAATAAAATTTTTAGGCTCAACTGCACTTCTACTAGCGCTTGATTTTTCAATTATATTGTTGTAAACTATAGCTCTTCTTCTGTATTTACTAACATTATTTAATATTTTAAACTTTTTCAAACAATGTTTATAACATTATTAGACAAGTTTGATGTATTTATTTAAATATGCAAATCACAATATTATGACACTGTTAGAGCATATTGTGATGCTAACTGCTATTTTCTCCACAGAGTATATTACTTAGGGTCGAATCTTTGAACGCATTAGACCGTAAAAGGCGTTCTCTGATGAGAAAGTTTTATCCTAATACGATTTTGCTTACTCAGAAATCTATTCATGCGATAATAATTGTTGAAATTCGTAAGCTACCTGACGAGGTAACTTAAGATCATAACTTAAGATAGAAACTTATAGTGAGAATCCCGAAGGGAACCGATGGGAACCGATGGTAACCGATGTAGTTTGAAACCTTGCCGCTTTATCCAAGATGTCGGACCTTGAAGACTTCGATCATGTTTTCGGTATACGCGGAGAAGAGGAATTTGATAGTCTACCAAAGAATTCAACTGGAAAAAACAGGAGAATCGGCGTAATATTGCGCGACGCAGACGTCGTTGTATACGGTATTATTTGCGGGACGCAAGCGTAAATGCGTTCCTCTATAGCAGACGAAAATAACGGAAGTGGTTTTATCGCTGAGAATTCTGGGTAATTTCTTGCCAATATTACGAAAACGACTTTCATGCATGACCAGTTAGTGGGTAGCTAATTCGATCTTTGCACTTGCTCACGGTGAGTCAGCTCACCAGTGATTGGAAGTAATTTGAGTAGAGACTAATGTATTTGCATACGACCCTTAGTCTATGATTTTTCTATCGCTGTTTTGGGTTATCGTTGGTTGGATCAGCATTAGGGACTGATAAGTAAGTGTACACCCATTTTTATAAACGTTTGGTAATTTTAATACTATTAATATATTTTAACATAGATTTGGGGATTTATTGCTAATATTGGTTATTTAAATTTCATAGCGACGGAGAGTAATCGAGGATGATAATCGATGTGGTTCGATTGGGGGTTATCGCTGGCTCTATAAACTCTGGCGAATGCGCACTGTTGTTTTATAGGACTTCGAAAATATTTCACGCTAGTTTAAATGCAGTTTTTCCAATTTTTATTTTATAGTTTAATTTTTTAACAAATTGTTTTAGCACCTATTTAATTACCTAAAAATTGTTTAGAATTTTTTACACGCTTTATATTAACTTGACCTGTATCTATCTATGTAACTGAATATTTTAACGCGATTTTCACCCACTTAAAATCATTGGATCGACTTGAAACTTTGTATACGTGTAAAGGACCCGTGACAATATAATAAATTCATATTTATTTTCTAAAATCCTGGCCAGAATCATCAGAAAATCAAAAAAAGTGTTTTTGTATCTATGTAACGGAATATTTGAACACGATTTTCACCCGCTTACAAACATAGGATCGACTTGAAACTTTGTATACTTGTAAATAACCCGTGACAATACAATAATTTCATATTTATTTTCTAAAATCCTGGCCAGAATCATCAACAAATAAAAAAATGTGTCTTTGTATCTATGTAACGAAATCTTTGAACACGATTTTCACCCACTTAGAAACATTGGATCGACTTGAAACTTTGTGTACTTGTAAAGGATCCGTGACAATACAATAATTTCATATTTTGTTCTTTAAAATCCTGGCCATAATCATCAGAAAATAAAAAAAATTAAAACTGGTATAATAGGTTGCGGACTTGTCGACTTTTTAGTCAATCGTTCTAACAGCTCAGATGGTAGAGCGGTGAACTCTAATGGTATATAATTTCAGTAATCCATAGGTCGCTGGTTCAAATGCGGTTGGGAGATTTTTTTTGAAGAGTATTACTTTTAGCTCATCCTACAATAGTAGCCTATCGAATTTAAAGATATTTACATTTTTATCTTATTCTGTAAAATATTAAAACTAAAATATAAAAAATAAATAATAGTTTTAAAAACTAAAACAACACGCTTTATTAGAAAACCGAATTACAAAAATGAAAACTAATTTTAAATTCCAACACGCTTGGGATAAATAATTTTACCATCAAAAGCGTGAGGTGCTTTTTATGAATTTTACATTTTCTTCTTAGAGACTTTACTTTTACCAATATCTGTTTATTATCAAATATTTTAATTGATAAACAGCAGCCCACGCTTTTGATGGTAAAATCATGTATCCCAAGCGTGTTGGAAATTAAAATTATTTTTCATTTTTGTAGTACGGTTTTCTAATAAAGCGTGTTGTTTTAGTTTTTTTAAACTATTTTTTTTCGTTAGTTTCAATTACTTGGTTACTTACATTTCTCTCAATCAGTTATCTTAAAAATCTTCATTTTCCTGATTTTCACAAAAAAATGAATCGTCAATAATTCTTATGCCTATTTGTATTAATGTTTTTGATACTACTACTACTACTAGTAGTAGTTTAGTTTATTTGAATATAATAAAATATATAACAAACTAACTCACTGGTACTATCGAACCCGTAGGTTCATGACCGCTCAGGCATAAGCTCTCCACATATCCCTATTCTGATCTCATGCTTTCCAATCATCCCTGTATATCTAGAATTATTATTCCAAGTAGCACTTACTGTATTTTATTATATCGTTTTTACCGGAGGTATTTTATTCTGTAATTAATTACTGTGTGCACTATTATGGTCTCGGGTAACTTCGTTCCACGTACGCAGCAAGTCTGGATGCGATTCCCTATCCCTCCTGCGGCTCCTACAATAATTGAAGTAAGAATGATTAAAATAATAAATCCATTAAAATTGATTGTATATGAAATTAATATTAATGGAGCGATTTTTTGAATAGTTATGAGAATAAAACAAGGTTCCTGGGTGAGTTTTCTCGCTATTTTCTCTTACCTGAAAGACACACGTAAGCAAACTTTAAGGCCAAAATGGTATCCATCCCATTATCCATATCATATTCACCTTATTTAGTATGGATGAATGGTGTGTTGTCTTAAAGGTCCACGTTGTCTTGGAGATGTGGCTCCATCTATTGAATTTTATAATATTTTAGTACGAAAGGACCAATAACTTTTTTTTTGCTTCACTCATCTGGGGAGTCCCTACATGTTCATGCATAGTCAAAAAAGTACATGTGTAATCAAGAGTTTAGAGGCCCTTCATGATCTTGTGTGATCAAAAAAAGTATCTAAATGATCCAGAGTTTCAAATATTTTCCCGAAAAATCGTGTCCCTTTAAGGTTCAGGTGGTGTGGAGCAGGTAAAAGTTCCTTCAATGGGAGAGGATAAATTAAGGTAAAGGGGGGAGAGAGAGAGAGAGAGAGAGAGAGAGAGAGAGAGAGAGAGAGAGAGAGAATATTAAATACTATAATAGTTCCTTAAATACAATTAATTGAAACTCTTAATTTGTTTAATTTATTGATTAAATATTGTCAAAGTTGTTTTATTCTATAGAATTATCTGCAAGCTTCTTGTAGCATAATTAACAGTTAACTTAAGCAAAATGTTAGTTTTTACTGAATTTCAATAAAATACCGAGTATTTTTAGGGAACAAATTTAACCTACCATAAGTAAAGGTATAATCCATTAGCATTACAATTAAGTCCTATGTGATGAATGACGCAACGTGTCATGATTATTCGTCAATGTTCTAAGGTGGTGGAGGTAAATAGGCTAATAGCCTAACGTTACGCTTGTACCAACTTTCAATTTATCCATAGTTACCTACCCAAAGGTAGTTCCTCCACTGCAAATTCAGCATTTTTCAGTATTGCCTTTGTTCTGGTTTTACTCTTTGCGTCTACGTTTAGATGTGATCTTATTGGTCAAATTTTCATTTAGTATTTAATATTAGAGTTAATTATGATGTTATATGCTGATGTAATACGTGTTTGTCCTGGTGAGTGGAAGAGAAGGCCACATGGTCTTAACTCCACCAGGATAAATAAATAAAAAAGTATATATTTTTTCTTTTATGGAGAAGATCTGCAGTTCTTCATGGATATCCTCGTTTCTTATCTGGTCCATTCTAGTGCAGCCTTTTACTCTTCTTAAAAATTTCATCTCGCGACTTTCTTGTTTGGTAGTTGTTACGCGGGGACAGTTAAGCCCCGCCGGAATGTAGCGTAAAAGATCTCTATAGTTTAAGTGGTCTTTGGCCCGAGCGGTTGGCCTTGGCTTTGGAGTTACAAAACACAGTAAACCATAAAATAACATTATTTATTAGAATAAAACCAAACATAGAGAAATATTAAAACCAAAACATATAAAACACTTATTAAAATCAGCTAAAATCGCCATATTGACCAGCGTCAAAAATACTAAAACTGATAAAATTCAGAGAGAGAAAACATCATTTAAAAGAATCAACTTTGTTCATTATTCTAAGTTCTTTGGACCATTTGGTCCTTTAATTAAATCTATGTATGAAGAATGACCATTTAAAAGAATGATAATAAAAAGATAAAATATTCATATTACCCATGTAGAGCCGCTCCCGTCCGCAGGGGGAACCGAACCCTTCGGTCCACCTCCACCGTTCTGACTTCGTTAAAAAAAATCGCGAATATTTATATGATAAATTTTAAGTTTCTAATCGGGGGAAATTTGGGTGGAAAGTACATGATCTAGTTCGAAACCTTCATCTATGTCAAAATGGAAAACTTTGTTCCACTTTCACTTCTTGCAACTCACATTCACCCTTATCTAATGTGGTCATCTCTGATCTTTCTGACTAAATAATTCTGGAATCTTGTGACATGATTTTGATCCAGGATATAAACCATTATAGATTTTTACCTGCGTTTTTTATATTATATGAGTATGACTAATTTGTATTTCAATGCGGTTATTTATTCCCTATTTTCTGATATAATACACATGTATATGAGTCTATCCTTTATCGGCTTTTTATAGTTTTTTTATTATTATGGCAGTTAGGCTCTAGTGTAGGCATAACAGTAGTGGTAATCCAAGATTCACTCCCATACAAAAGGACAGGGACAGCCATTGTTTTATAAAATTTTAATTTTGTTTGTTTATGGGCTTTATTATTCAATGTTCTATTTATTCTACCGCAAATAGCTTGAAACTGATGTGTTTTGTGTTCAATATCTTTATCATACCCATAGCTGATGTCACATCCTAAATATTTAAAGTGGTATACTTGTTCAATAATTTCGTCTCTAATTACTATTTTTGCACCCGGAGATGGTCTTAGACCTATTAGTGAAGACGGAACAGACAACTCTTGCCTAAACCAGGAAGTGAAGAAGAAGAAGAAAAAAATATATATGCTGTAAACTAGATATGTGGGTAGCTTTCTCGTTTGCTTTGCTTCTTAATGATTCGCCCAACACAGTTTGAGTACAAGATCACACTGACCTTGTTACTTGACATTCTGTATCACATAATCTTCCGCCATTATAATTCCTATTCAATAATATTCATTGATAGACTTTCAAACTCATACTTGAATAGATTGGGGACTGTAGGTTAATTTGAATAAATGTTTATTATTATTATTATTATTATTATTATTATTATTATTTATTATTATTATTATCTATTCAATGTTATTTTCTTATGCAATATTTCTGTCTCTAATATGTTTTCATGATAGAGTGCAAGATGAAGTCTTCTGACATTAACTTTGCTCTTAGATATATTTTTTTTCATTTTCATAGTGTTCTGCTCAAGAGCAGGTCTTTCACTGCAAACTCAGCATTCTTCACTCTTTCCTTAACTCATTGATAGTATTAAAATCCATATCAAATTCCGTTGAGGTGAATAGTCATAAGATAAAAATTAAAATTTAAAATGCACCTGTTGGGCAGGCGCTGTCGTCCTCAACTTTGTTAAAATAATGTATGACAAATATTATTAATTGGAGGCCTTTCGGAAGTTAACTTTCATCATCAGCAGGATGAGTATGCACTACTAGTCGTTTTTAAGACTCTGTTGATGTTGAAGGTCTTGATGCGTCATGAGTAGGAATTAGAGTTCGTACTGGAGATGCATCAAGACCATCAACATCTACAGCGTCCTAAAAACAACTACTAGCGCATACTCATCCTGCTGATGATGGACGTTAACTTCCGAAGGCCTCCAATTAATAATGTTTTACATTCATTATTTTAATAATGTTGAGGACGACGGCACCTGCCAACTGGTAAATTTTAAATCTTAATTTTTATCTTATGAATATTATTTTTATTATAATTTCATTGTTATTGTTATTTATTTATTTATTTATTTATATACAGAATTTTAATGTTTACACATCTTTCTGTGCCTAAAATTTTATTTTTCTTCTCCACTCGTCTCTCTCCATCCAATCCATGTCCTCCAGTCCTCTTGCTCTCATTCCAGTTCTTATTTCCTGCATCCACGAGTTTCGAGGTCTTCCTCTTCTCCTTCTTCCAGGTGGACACCATTCCAATGTTTTCCTGGGTAATCTTTCTTCTTGCATTCGTCGTACGTGCCCATACCAATTTAATTGCTTATACCGTATATAATCTGTTATTATTATTATTATTATTATTATTATTATTATTATTATTATTATTATTATTATTATGTCCCGCGCCGTAGCCGAGTGGTCAAGGCAGGAAGCCTTGGCGCAGAGCTACGGGACTTGCGATGGTTCCAGTCTCCATGAGGGGAGAAATTTTCTCATGATATTTCGGCCAACATGGGACCGGTGCCCACCCAGCATCGTGAGGCATTTAGGTAGTTACAATCAGTAGCGGTTCGTGGTTGAGAAAATCAGCTATAACGGCTGAGGGACTCGACATGCTGACCACATGTCACCCCTACACTGGCTAGATGATCATCTACCTCGGTGATTGACACATGTGGATATGAGGCCAGCAGCCGGCTGGTAGGCTAAGGGCCTTCTAAGCCTGTCGTGCCATGGAATTATTATTATTATTATTGTTATTATTATTATTATTACTATTATTATTATTTTATTATTGTAGAGTCTCTCGGACTTTCTCGAAATTCATCACAAATGTAAGCAACGCCTCCATCGGAGGTTTTAACTCAGACAGACCAATAAATCCTATTTATCTTAGCAGAAATGACCGAATTTAGTGTATTCTATACCTACACATCACCACACGGTGAACATATAAGCCTCCTCGTGGGAGTATATTAGTAAGCTAGTTTATATAACTTTATTTTCCTATATATGTTAGCGAGTGACATGTGGTTAGCACATCGCCTTAAGGAGACATCTAGTAAGTAACTGAGGTATCATTTGGATGCGAAATGCTGATTAAGTTTTCTCAGAGGCACTAATTTACGTTTTAGGTGATTTACGAGCCCAAAAATCTTCAGACTCGGAACCCACGGATGATAAAATTTAATACAATTTTAAGGTAAGTACCTGATATATCAGTCATCATTAACTAAATTATTTTTTGTTAAAAAAACTTTGACACATCAGAAAAATTAAAATAATATGAAGTTATAAAAATGTTACCTAATAGTTCCGGCTCCTAAACTTTATATACGATTGTCTGTCGCGCTTTCGGTACTAGACCCATCCTCAGCAGAAGGGGCAGGGAGATAGGTCTTTATCTGCCGACCCTGAATGAAATATCATGAATTTTATTAATGTTGAAGATATATTAGATGCTTATTTTAATATTTTAACATTTCACTACATAATCTCAACTGTGATTCACAAGGGATTTAAGAAGTAATGGTCAAATTTAGTTGTAGCAAATTCCTATTCCATGGGAGGCTGAGTACACTCTACCGCCAATCTGGTATCTAAAGTGACGCTAAAAAATGTCCACTCCTACTATACCCGAGTTTGAACAAAGTTATTTAGCCTTTACTCAGACTATTTAACTCATGGGAGTCAATGGGAGTCAATGACCAATCACATTTCAATGATTTTTTATTTACAACCAATCACAGTCGTGTTTCGTCTAGAATTTACCAACTAAAGTTTATCACAATAAAGAAAGCACCTCCTTTTTAACATTCTGAATAGGTCATAGCATTATTTTGCAGTGACCGACTCCCTAAGAAATACGGCTACCAAATGGTATACATAGTGCATGAATGTCAACACATAGCCCATGCGGGATTTAATATAAAAACATTTGTAGCAATTGATTATACCACCAAAAAAAACACTGTTTGCACTTTCTTAAAAGTATATTTTCCCAGGTAATACTCCAGAAAAATATAATTGTCATATTTACATCATACGACATCAGAACTGAATTAATATACAGTTTGATGTGTTTCATTTTTTCTCCACTAGAGTGCATTCTTACAATATTGCGTTCCTTTGGCAATAAATAACATGATCTGGTTGCAGTGAGAACAAAATAAGCAAATGAAGCGTACCAATCGTTTCTCGTTTGTTTTCAAACATCGCCGTTTACATTAGATATATACATATTTTAAAATAACTATAGTTAAATAATGATTTGTGAGTAAACAGCTTAATTTTATTCGTTAAATAGTCCTAACAAATGATTTCCAAATTCTTCTCATAAGTTATTTCCAATTTATCTAGAGAATTTGGAAGTCAAGAGTGGCATTTGTTAGGACTATTTAACGAATAAAATTAAGCTGTTTACTCACAAATCATTATTTAACTATAGTTATTTAAAAAATTATATATTTAATGTAAACGGCGATGTTAGAAAACAAATGAGAAACGATCGATTGGTGCGCTTCATTTGCTTCTTTTGTTTACCACTGAAACCAGATCATATTATTTATTGCCAAAGGATCGCAATGTTGTAAGAATGCACCCTAATGGAGAAATTTATAACCAACTTTTTAGGTATTAATTAATTTGATGTCCTATGATGTAAAAATGTCAATTATATTTTTGCAACGTCATTCCCTGGATAATAATTCGTTTAAGAAAATGCAAACAGTGGTTTCTTTTTTAGGATGTTTTAGGATACAGATGTTTTTATATTATCTACCACATGCGCTTTCTGCTGACATGCATGCAGTATATGTGCAATCTGGAAGCCGTATTTCGAGGGTCAGTTACTGCAAAATAATGCTATGACCTATTCAGAATGTTAAAAAGGAGGTGCTTTCTTCATTATGATAAACTTTAGTTGGTAAATTTTAGGCGAAACACGTCTGTGATTGGTTGTAAATAAAAAATCAGTGAAATGTGATTGGTCATTGACTCCCATTTGGGGCATGAGTAAATTGTCTAGATAAATTCACTCCTCACTTCGTGAGTCGTGAATTTATCGATAATTTGGAAATCACTCGTGGCATTACTTATGATAACATGGTAACAGAACTGACCCAGTTTTAACATATTGTTTTGATTATAAATAAAACTGAAACTGATATTTCTACAGTTAAAAATCTGTGGCAGAGAGAGATGCTTGGGATACAGAAATAAACTCTTGTTTATATAGTTGTTGGTTGAAAGCGTTATAATCTGTTCCGTTTTGATTTCGGCGGCGTAAACGTGTCGATGGATGTATTAATCACGAGAGATGACTCGACACGCAGCTGGTATATCTCACATGCCTGACCGTAACCGCCTGCTCGTGTGCTGCATACTATCCCACGACACACATGTGCAGGAGAAGTTGCCATGCCAGCAAGGCACTGATTGCTTATTTTCTGTACAATATGCAATCCAGATTTGTTTTCTTTCTTTGCGTAATTATTTTTCTAGCAATAATGACTCATTCTGTAAAGTGATGGTTAAATTCATTACTCATCATGTATAACAGATGCATTTATTTTACATATCTCGCTCATATACAAAATCTTCTTCTTCTTCTTCTTCATTCTTCCATTAAAGATTTATTCCTGTTCTTTTTCAATTCGTGTTGCCTCATCTTAGGTAGTCATAACAAAGCTTTCTGGTACGATCCTGTTGTCTTCTGTCCCTAGATAGATTATCCATTTCAATCTTGGCAAATGTATTGCTGCCCATCCTGCTTAAATGCGCATCCCATTATTATTTTCTCCTGTATACCCATTCTTTAATATCTTCGACTGCAACATGTTTCTCTGATATTTTCACTCCTCTCTCTATCCCATAAAGTTTTTCCCACAATTTTAAGAAATATTTTCATCTCTGTTGTTTCCTATAATATTTTGTTTTTGTTTTTATGGTGTCTGGTCTTGTTTTTGCCTGATAAGTTAACATATAAACAGGTTGAGTACACGATCCCACCAGAGCCTCTTATTTCACATTCCACAACACAGAACGTCCCGTTATTCAAATTCCTATATCGTATCTGCTACTAGACCCTGGAACTCCTTACTACAAGGAATCAGGGACTCTCGGACATTATATTCCTTTAATATAAATATATTTAAATATCTTTCTTTTGTAGTCTGTCTTTCAGCGAATTAATTGATTACTTCTGATCTTTTCTTGTATGCATATATAGTTATATGGGTTTTTAAAGAAAAATATAAAATAAAGTTTTTGGCAGATTAAATGAATTATTTGCCAAGAGACGAAGGGGCATCAAGATTTCAATGAATCCGGAATGAAGAAATTAGGAGATGGATGAACGCAGGAGAAAAAGTGACAATATTGAAAAGAGGACGTTCAAATTGTTTGGTCATTTAATGAGTATGCAACAACAACGATAACAAAAACAACGTTTCAATGGATACTATCCGGAAGAGATGTTCGGGGAAGAACAAGAATTTCATGGTACGAAAAAGTTAAATTATTTTTTCTAAGAGACTTCAAGAAGAAGGCGTCTTTGATTAAGAAATATGGAGTTTGGGAACGTGATTATATATATATACCGTGATTCAAAATTGACTTTACAACTTTACAAGCTTATAGAAATTTATTTGAAGACCTACAGAATTGGTTTTAATGTCATATGATAGCACAACTCATCAAGTTTTCACCGACATAGTTTTATAGTACCTAGTTCTCTCACCGCGTGCGCTAACGTAGTTCATATCAAAATGGCTGCTTTCACAGGTGCCGAGCATGCTCGTTGTGTGTTTTTGTTCGAAGAAACTAAATCTGCGACAATTGTTCAGCGTAGATTTCGTACCCAGTATGGTAAGGATCCTCCTAGCAGGCCAACAATTTATTCTTGGCACCAAACATTTGTTAGGACTGGGTGTTCTGTTAGTCATTCCAAGCATACTGGCCGTCCACGTACGGCTGAAACTGTGGTTGAACAAGTGAGGGATAGCTTTGCTCGGAGCCCTAGGAAATCAACGCGGTGTGCGTCACGTGAGACTGGCATTTCACAACCGACCATTTGGCGCATACTACGGAGACGTTTGCACTTGAAACCATACCGATTTCCGATGGTGCAACACATTACTGATAATGATAAGATGGTTCGACGTGATTTCTTTGCAGAAATGCTTGGTCGGATTGAGGAAGATGAAACGTATTTGAACCACGTAATCTTCAGCGACAAGTCTACATTCCACGTCAGTGGCAAAGTAAATACCCATAGCTGCAGGATCTGGGGCTCTGAACCTCCACATCTCTATCTGCAACACGTACGTGAGAGCCCGCAAGTGAATGTGTTTTGTGTCCTAAGTAAAACTAAAGTGTTCGGCCCCTTCTTTTTCCAAGAAAAAACTATCAACGGTACGATTTATCTGGATATGCTAGGAGGATCCTTACCATACTGGGTACGAAATCTACGCTGAACAATTGTCGCAGATTTAGTTTCTTCGAACAAAAACACACAACGAGCACGCTCGGCACCTGTGAAAGCAGCCATTTTGATATGAACTACGTTAGCGCACGCGGTGAGAGAACTAGGTACTATAAAACTATGTCGGTAAAACTTGATGAGTTGTGCTATCATATGACATTAAAACCAATTCTGTAGGTCTTCTAAATAAATTTCTATAAGCTTGTAAAGTTCTAAAGTCAATTTTGAATCACTCTGTATATATATATATATATAAAGAAAAATAAATGTTTGTGCTAGAATTGCTTGGATAGCGTAAGTGGCAGGACACTGAAGTATCAATTCAGAGGTCCGAGTTCAAATACCCGTCCAAACATTTATTTTTATTTTCATGTCTTATAGGCTTGCATTGCTCAATGTCAAAATTTAATTATAACATCGAAATAAAGAAGCGCCACTGCTATAAAGTAAAAATCTTCTTTAATTTGCTTACTTGTTATAGTGGCTACTAGAGGGCAGTGAGGCCGAGTTCCCGCTATCTCTCGTAACAGAGAATATATATATAAAGAAAAATAAACGTTTGTGCTAGGATTGCTTGGATAGCGTAAGAGGTAGTGCACTGAAGTATCAATTCAGAGGTGCGGATTCAAATCCCCGTCCATGCATTTATTTTTCTTTTCATATATATATATATATATATATATATATAGTCCACCGCTGTGGTCTCGAGGTAGCGTGCTGCCTTGTCACGCAGCGGGCCCGGGTTCGATCCCCGGTCGGGACAGTTTTTCTGGGTGAGGTTTTTATCGGGGTTTTTCCTCACCTGTAAGACAAATGTCAGAAAAACTTTAAGGCCCAAACGGTCCCCGAAATCATATGGCCATCATCATCATCATCATCATCACCATCATCCTTCACCGGTGTGGAAAGCAACGGGAAGCTACCACACCTACACATTTCCTAGTAAAGCTGCAAGCATAGCATGTAAATGCTATGATTGCAGTGAATTACTATGGATGGATATATATATATATATATATATATATGTATGTATGTGTGTGTGTTATATTGTAGGTTTTCGTGGATATATTGATGATTAATCAAGTTTTCTTGGGTTTTCCGCATCGTGGATTCAAGGTCGGTCTCTGCCACTGATTCCGACTTTTCGGCAGAATCCCACATGCCATTATCAAATATTTATATGTATAATAATTTATTTAAACTAGCAGAGTTAAAGCCATAAGACCTTGTTTTCCACTCAACAAGCGAAACATATGAAATAAAGTAAACATTTACACAGGATCATAACATATACAATGATTTGAGTTGAAATCAGGGAATATGTTTGATACAGATATAAAACATAAAGTCTATAAGACATATATGTGTAGGGAGCGCGACAGTTTCTCAATTTACTCAGCACGGAATCGATTTTGATGAAAAGGTGTAAATTTGAATGAAAGTGCAGCTGATCCCGGCGAGCAGGTGACCATGACAACGCTCCACATGGCGTCTCTTACGTCACAGTCCCCCTCTCTTCATTCCTGCCACCGACATCGCAAGATGTGCAGGACTAGTAATGTCATGTCCCAGGCCCTCCTCCATGGTCAAGTCCAGCCTCTTCTCAGTTTTCCAGATCTTTCTCTCTATTCTAGACACATTAAATTCGTCTGACTCCTTCTCAAAGGATGGATCAGTCTCTGATACTTGAATGGAAAAACTTACTTCTTATATGATACGGACATGTCCAGAATGGAAGAGGATCGGCTACCAAAATGTGTTTTGAAATGGAAACCTGGGGAAAGACGAGGCAGAGGAAGACTTAAAACTTCCTGGAGTCAGGGAATATATGTATACATGGAGGAGAAACATCTACAACCAGGAAATTGGATGGACCGAAAAAATTGGCTATTAGGAATCGGACAATGTCAAAGGTATTAATCAACCGATGATCTATCTAAATTTACTTCTGTTTTAGGATTTAAGAAAAGTCGTATGGAGTGTCCAAATAAGCACATTAATGGAAAGATAGTTCCAATAATAACATGTAGTCCGTGAAATCCTATTGCAATAAATAAAATTGATCCATAAATTAGATTTGAGATGCTATGGAATTTGCATAATCGATCAATATTTTCCAACCTCCTATCGCGATGGGCCTATTTGGTCCTCTGTGTACCAACCGGATGCTGACCTTATATCACATGCATAATAACAGAGACTGAAACAATAAATGTTATAAAAATTCCAACACCTGTAAAACAATTGATTATATCTCCAGATTCTAAATGTAATATACTTTTCTGCCAAAATAGTTAATAATAAACAAGAACCAAAAATTATTTTTAATATTTTGTCCTTTCATGCTAAAGTATTATACAATTTAATAATCATGATCATCCTGTAAGTATGTGGATAGCTTGTGGCTTTCCCATCCATTAAAACAGATTTCAAAATCTGTAATTGCTATTTATCGACGTTACCCAAATTCCTGACGATGCTGGATGCGTATCGGCGCCATACGCTATCCGAAATTGTATAAGAAAGTGTCTTTCCTTATTGGGATTTGAATCTGTGCGAGTCCAGTACGTCTGCGCCAAGGTAATAATTCTTTAACTGTTCCGATGCGAGCAGAATAAGAGGAAGAGGAATGGAATGGGATACTGTATAGAAGAAGGAAGTTTGGATTTAACCAGAAATAGGCACTCTAGTTGAGTCGCAAGTGATAATTTTTTGTCATTAAATAGGGCATAGATTTTATACTAAAATTTCCGATTGAGGGTCTTTCCACTTTTCAGCGGTTGCCCTTTTACCAGCCGGCTGCTGGCCCTTCACATCCACATGTGTCAATCACAGAGGTACATGATCAACAGCCAGTGTAGGGGTGACATGTGGTTAGCATGTCGAGTCCCCCAGCCGTTATAGCTGGTTCCTCAACCTGGAGCCGCTACTTATTGTAGCTACCCAATTGCCTCACGATGCTGGGTGGACACCGGTCCCATACTGGCCGAAATACCATGAGAAAATTTCTTCCCCCATGGAGACTCGAACCAGCGCAAGTCCCGTAGCTCTGCGCCAAGGCTTCCTACCTTAACCGCTCGGCTACGGTTTTGCAAAATTGTGTAATGAGTAATCAGACACCGAGCGACTGCCTCAACTTGAGACTCGTATTCAATAGGTCAGGAGTTCAAATCTCTGTAACGACCAATCTGACTGACTTTTTTTTTTTTTTCCTGTTTTCCTTAATCTCCAAGGTAAATAATGGATGGAAATTTCGTTGCAGGTTTATTTTATCGTATTCGAAACTTTATAATTTCATTGAATATAAATAGACGCTATACGAATTTAGATGTTACACCATCTTAAAGTAAAAAAAAAAAAAAAAAAAAAAAAAAAAAACGTTTGTGGTGTTCTCTTTCAAACTCTCAGTTTTGCCTGCAATATGTAAAATCATAAACATAGTTCCATACCCCCAATACATCCGTCACGTAGGAAATGCGTAAACTAAGCGAATTCCTCAGCAAATCGAAGTTATGGTCCGATTTTGATTGTATACGGAATATATTTTTCTTTTTGTTAAATTGGAGAATTTTTTTTTCAAATACCCCAGGTTGTCATTTCGACATTTCTAGTATTCTCTCCTCTCCATCCATCCATCCAATGGCTGATTGGCTCAAATTAGAGCTTTGGCCTCCCTTAACTTCTGCCTGTAATCATTTCTATTTTGCGCAGCAAGCCTCCAGTTGCGACACTTAAGTAGGTTTGCAGCATATTTTTTAATACCACCCTCCCATCGTTTTTTCGGTCTTCCAACGCGTCTATTCCCTGTAAAACGTGCTGTAAGCACCTTTTTTGGTGCTCGGTCTGTTGAGAGCCTTTGTACATGGCCAGTCCATTTTAATTTCTTTAACTTAATAAAATTGACAAGGTTAGGTTCATTGTATTTGTCAAACAGTTCTTTGTTGTGTCGTGTTCTCCAATGACCATTAATATTTATTGATCCAAATATTTTCCTGAGTACTTTTTCTCAAAATTATTTGGGGCTATCTCCTTGCATTGCATATTTTTAATCCACTTCTGAGGTTCTGGAAGGCGGGGTTACACTGCCCCGATGACTTGAACTAATTAGGTGAATATGATATTGATGATAATGATGGCCAGATGGTATTCGGGGACCGCTTGGGCCTTAAAGTTTCCTGACATTCATCTTACAGGCGAGGAAAAACCCAGAAAAAACCTCATCCAGGAAACTTGTCCAGACCGGGGATCGAACCCGGGTCCGGTGCGTAACAAGGCAGCACTCTACCTCGAGAGCCATAGCGGTGGACACGGGGAAAAGTTCTAATGCTAACTTATTTAAAAGTGTCGGACTGCAGAGAAAATAAAACTTATGACGTTTTGAATATTGCTGCATACTTTCTACTGATCAATTTTCTATAAAATAAATTAAGCTAATGTATTTTATAGGATACATTGCCAATTTATAGGTTAATTACATTTAATTATATACCGATACATTGCGCCGAAGCAAATATGGCAGCTGCTAGAGCGATTTTTAAATTTCGGGTTTCAGGTAAACCCCCAAGTTTTCAATGTCGAATTTGCTTGATTTTTAATGAATATGTTTCTCAGTTCATTTCAATAGTTAATACTGAATTTCGTTGTGAAACATTGAAAATTCCTGAATTTCTGAGAATAGCTTTCTCAATTTATTTTAATAACATATGCTGAGTTTCGCTGTGAAACATCGAAAATTGCCACCGCTACACTGATTTATAAATTTTCATTTCAGGTGAATTCCTATGCCTAATGGTCAGATTTTGCACGTTAACCAACCCAACCTTACTTTTTTAACTAATTCCTATAGCTAAGTTTGGTTTCGATTAAACAAAAATTGCGACCGCTAGAATGTTAACGGACACATACACATACACGCACATAGGTATATAGGCCTATATGCAAAATATATATATATATATATACATATAACTTCTGGACGAATACTAGAATGGGTGCCACTTGTAGATGATGAAGAGGACTGCCAAAAATAGCGTGGGTTGATGGTCTTTTGAGCAGCATGAGGGAAAAATCATTGGACGATGGAGATTAGAATGGCAGTGAGATGTGGATGGAGGAGAATGGCAATATATTAATTTGGCGCAGGAAGATGTAAAACATTGTGAAACCTGTTAAATAAATTATATAAACTTTAGAAGAAGGGAAAACTGAAGAATCAGAGAAATTTTATCAGGAGTTACAGGTTCAATATAATAACATAAACAAATCAGATTACATTATAATAGCAGGCGATTTAAATGCCAGAATTGGCAACACTCCGCTACAAGGAATTGTTGGAAACAACGGCGAACAAATCATTAATAAAAATGGAGAACAACTTATTGATTTTGCAGCACTTAACAATCTTAAAATCACTAATTCCTTTTTTCGACATAAAGACATTCACAAATATACATGGTCAGCAAGAGGGACTAAATCAATAATTGATTACGTGATCACTAATAATAAAACCTCGCCATATGTTAAAGACACTAGAGTCTTTCGAGGTTACGATATTAACTCTGACCACTATCTGTTGGCGTCCACAATCAATATCCCACTAAGATGGCATAAAACTCAAAGAAAGAGAAATTCTCCTGAGAAATACTTTAAAATACATCTATTACATGAGCTCAGTATTCGAAACTTGTATCAAATTCGAATGAATACATACCTCCCACAGTATGCGGTAAGCACCAACATTAATCAGGAATGGAAAACATTGAAAGAAATTTTACTAAAGACAGCAACAGAGGCTCTTGGTACAAGAACAAAGAGACAAAATAGAAGAGGTTTAGTTATTTGGAATGATGATATTGCAGATAAAATTAAATGTAAGAAGGAAGCTTATATGAAATACTTAAATGATAGGTCACACGAAAACTTAATGAATTATAAAAGACTATCAGCAATTGCCAAACGAGAAGTTCGCAAGATCCAACGCCAAACATGGGAAACATTTATTAGCAATAATATAGAATATGATGTTAATGGACAACAAGTCAAAGCGTATAAAATATTAAAAGAATTAAATAAATCTGTTAAAGATAACTTAAACATAAATCCCATCCCAATGACTAAATGGTTAAATTACTATGAGCAGCTTTGGACTGCCACAACTAATATAACACAACATACTTCCAGTGATTATGATGTAGATCCTATCACCTTGGATGAGTTGAACTTCGCGTTATACAAATGCAAACTACGGAAGACACCAGGATCAGATCATATCAACACAGAATTATTAAAATATGCTTCGATCCGATTCTTAAACAAATTTTTAGATCTTATTAATATATATGTTGGAAGACTGGCTGTGTACCAGATGAATGGAATAACTCGTTAGTTGTACCTATTCATAAAAAAGGAAACAAAAATGATATTAATAATTATAGAGGAATTTGTCTGCTAAATGCTGCCTATAAAATTTATGCAAAAATAATTACCAACAGATTAAACACAATTTCTGACGCAATTATCCTAGAAGAACAAAATGGTTTCAGACCCAACAGATCCTGTATAGATAGTGTCTTTACGTTAGCACAAATCATAGAAAAACATAGAGAATTTAATATACCAACTTTTATGATATTCATTGATTATCATAAAGCCTTCGACACAGTAAACAGAATAAAATTATGGGATATCTTACATAATGCAGGAATACCCAAGCATTTAATTCAAGCGATTCAAAGCATGTATCATAACACACGAATTCGAATAAAAATAAATAATCAAATCAGCAAATCAGATAGACTAATATCCCAAGGTGTAAAACAAGGTTGTCCACTTTCCCCTCTTCTATTTAATTTATATATGAATGAAATCATAAAATTATGGCAAAACCAATCACAATCACACTTTATGATTGATGGTCGACCCCTCAACACATTAATGTATGCAGATGATCAAGTAATATTGGCTACTTCTGAAGATCACCTACAAAGAGCAGTACATAGATTGTCAAATATAACCCAAGATTATAATTTACAAATTTCGGTGAGTAAGACAAAAACTATGGCGTTTCAAGGGAAAATACCGATAAGAACTAAAATTGTTATTAACAACAATATAATAGAACAAGTTAATAACTTTACTTATCTTGGCTGCAATCTTTCGTACGACACATGTAAAGACATAGACATAAAATTGGTCAAATTTCAAAAACTTATAGGAACAATAAAAAGCATTCTTTTCCGAAAAGTACGTCCAGATACAATTCTAAAATTTTATAAAACAATGGCTCTTCCAACTCTACTTTATGGTTCTGAAACCTGGACTCTTACTACAGGTAAATTAAATAGGATAGTAGCTGCAGAAATGAAGTTATTAAGACCTTTAGCGGGTTATACGCTTTATGATCACATGCGTAATGAAGATATCCGCAAAGCTCTCAACACACCAGCAATAACTGAAATCATTCAAAAATATCAAAATAATTGGCATGAACACCTTCTGAGGATGCCAAACAATAGACTACCTCTGCAGCTATTGAACTACAGACCCACAGGGCGAAGAGACCCAGGAAGACCTAAGAAGAGATGGAGGGATCAATTTCTTTCCTGAAGCGGAACAGGCCAATTGGCTTAATCCATGCCTGCCATTGATGATGATATAAACTTTAGTCATTGTTATTTTCGGTGTCTGCTTGATAGGATCGGTGAAGATCTGTATATAGGCCTATATATATATATATATATATATATATATATATATATATATTAATTTTCATGAGAACAACCTCAATAGCTTCATTCCTTGGGAATTTACTAAAATATTCCATTTTACCTTTTTTTCGTACTATAGTTCGTGGGTAGTGTAAAACAGTTTTATATTAACTAATGAGACACTCAATTTACGTTTCCGATTCTCGCTAAGGTTCAAGTCAAAAATTATTATCGCACCCTTGTTTTAATAGCGATCATTGCATAAATAACACCGTTCTGCATTTTAAAACTTTTTTTAATCTGATAGGCGATTCTAAACAGATTGTTTGTGCTGAATTCGAAAATTATATCCAATTTATTCTATCACGTCAGGTTTTCAAAATATTCATGAATAATTAAAAATTAAATTATAGCTTTATGAAATGTAATAAAAATTACTTTCAACAAGAATTTTGTATGAAGAACTAGGAAAGAATGTATTTGCCACTAATTAATTAATATTTAATAATAACAATAATAAAATAATGATTATTAATAATTATAAGCACATTCATAATCTTACCCCAATATTGCATTTCAAATGTTCTCCTCTTTGATTTTCTCGCATGTTGTTCAGAGCAGTCCTTTTTAACATCCAGCAATAGTCACACATTATGTTATTCCACTTCCGTTGATATCTCATTTCCATATTGTTTATATCTTGGTGAATCTTTCACCCTGTTCCTTACTAAAATATCCTAAATTATCAGTGAAATGACTTAGATGGGAATGAAGGAAATTTACTTTGACTCTCATGATGCAACCAATGTGTTTGAAATTTTGTAGCATCACTTTCACTATGTTAACATAATTTGGGTCTTTTTTTATTTCCAAGGAAATTAAGAAAAAAATCTGAAAGCATTCCAGGCATACTTCACTTCTCGACTCATAGTATTCTCGAACTGACTGTCCATCAACAATTTTCGAATTTGTGAACCAACGAATATACCAGCTTTATTTTTTCATACGATAATGAAGAAAATGTAGCACAAAGGTATCTAGAGTTTTCACATATTGTTTAATTAAACCTAATTTGAATGGAGATGTGGCAACAATACTTTTGAGGGATCAATAAGAGGTTCACTTCTTATATTTTTTCGCCCGGTATTAAATTAGTCCTACGTGACCGCTGTTCCCTTTCCCAGTGTTCTGACTTACCTCTGCTATCCCATTCACATACGAAACAAGGGTATTTTGTGAAACCAGCTTGATGATCAAGTAATAGTCCAATAATCTTGAAATTTTCGTACTACAGTTTTTGTAACAAAAACTTTATATTTCCATATGTCTTCTTTTAAAAAAAGTGGGCCACAGGAATGGAAGGATGAATGTTTCCATTATGAAGCAAAACACATTTAAGACTTTTTTGACAAGAACATATGAAGAATCTCCACTCTCTAGAATTATCGTTTATGTCATACAATTTTAAGACAGCAGGGATGTCTTGGCAATGCACTAAATTTTCTTCTTCAGCAAAAAAAAGGGGGGGACAAGTTCCTTCTCATGATGTCTGTACCATGAAAAATATATACCCTCAGCCAATACTCTATTTTCTTTTAACCTAGAGCCCAACAGTTCTGCTGATTCTTTAGGCAAATTTAAATCACTCACTCAATCATTAAGATTACGTTGATTAAAACATGTATCATGATCATAATTATATGGTTCATCATCCACTGGAGATTGAGTTTCAGTGCTGCTGGATGCAGATGACAATGTATCTGATTCAGGGTGTAAGGGAACCGAAATATCAAGACCATGAGGTAATGGACCGAATAGCAGAGATAATGTAAGAACATAAATATATTTCGTGTTTTTAGCATTATATCCTGCTACCTTAACTGTGAAAAAATAACAATCGTCTCCATGATTTGTATGTCCCTCCAAATCATAAGGATACCAAAGGGCAATTACTTTTTTTATTTAACTTTTCAACTACTCAACTCTGTAACACAACTACGACACACTTTGTGAGGGCACCGCGATTTATCCTGGTCTCCTAACTTAATTGTAAAATATTGAAAGTGTAAACATAATGCAAAATATAAACATAATAATAGTTATATTATTTCACATTTTAAGTAATAAAGTTGGAATTATAAACTGTCGGGCACTTCTAACAAACGATAAGCACACTGTAATATTACTACAGTACGTACATTACGAAAAATATTCAAAAATATAAAATTTTGAATTGTAAAAAATTCTGGGGGCACGCCGTAGCGTTGTGGTTAAGTCACTGCGCTACAAGCCGGAAGGCCGAGGGTTCAAGTTCCGGTGGGGTCAGGTTTTTTAAACTGATCCAAACCTTCTGGCAGCACTATGGCCCTGGGGTCGACTCAGCCTCTAACGGAAATGAGTACCAGACGATTGTTCTGGGGGTAAAGGCGGCCGTCACGCAGGGCTGACAACCCGGCTGACATCAAGTGCCGATTGTCAAGAAAAAGTGGGAGCCTTAACCTCCCACTACCCCAAGGGCCTCCTGAGGCCTGTAGTGGGAATACTACTAAAAAAATTCTGATGCGGACCTCATTTTTGCAATCAG
This sequence comes from Diploptera punctata, assembly GCA_030220185.1. NCBI lineage: Eukaryota > Metazoa > Arthropoda > Insecta > Blattodea > Blaberidae > Diploptera > Diploptera punctata. Next base: position 122,401 of record JASPKZ010000030.1, on the reverse strand, counting down.
GGTGAAAATGTGATTCAGAAACGCTCATTTATTAATAAAAAACAAAATCCATGCAGAAAGTGTAATTATTATTTCTATGGATACTGTTTCCTTAACATCATTTTAAAAATCGTCAAGATTATTTGTTTCTTTCCAAGTAATTTTATCAAGACTACGCAACAAAATTATCATCAAACTCATAATTTTGTTCCTAATTAAACTCTTCCATTTGGTCTACTTTTTGCCTACATTTTCGCTTGTTTCTAACTTATTGCATATAATTCATTTCCAGTTAGCTATCTTCTTCAAAGTTATTTTTGATTTGCCAATCTTCCTTGTGCATTCTGGATTCCGATCCAATGCAGACGTTTCTATTGCGTTTTATATTTTGAGTTGAGTATGTCCAATCCTACGTCACTATCTTTTACTACTTTGTTTTGCGATTGGTGCTTGCCCAGTCTTGATTTGATATTAAATCAGGTCATCTCATTTTTAATATCTGCCCATGTTTCGCATCCATTTAATAATACTGGTTTCAAATGCTCTTTATGCTATTTATAAATTAATTATATTGCATTAGTCCCGCGCCGTAGCCGAGCGGTTAAGGTAGGAAGCCTTGGCGCAGAGCTACGGGACTTGCGCTGGTTCGAGTCTCCATGGGGGAAGAAATTTTCTCATGGTATTTCGGCCAGTATGGGACCGGTGCCCACCCAGCATCGTGAGGCAATTGGGTAGCTACCAATAAGTAGCGGCTCCAGGTTGAGGAACCAGCTATAACGGCTGGGGGACTCGACATGCTAACCACATGTCACCCCTACACTGGCTGTTGATCATCTACCTCTGTGATTGACACATGTGGATGTGAAGGGCCAGCAGCCGGCTGGTAAAAGGGCAACCGCTGAAAAGTGGAAAGACCCTCAATCGGAATTATATTGCATTTCTGGTTCATCTCCGTATTCCAGGAACTGTAAATGTATTATTCATTCATTCATAGTGTTCTGCTCAAGAGCAGGTCTTTCACTGCAAACTCAGCATTCTCCACTCTTTCCTTAACTCAGCTTTCCTTTTTGTATCTGCATACAAACCATTTGTTTTAATATTGTCCATCATCTGATGTCTTTTTCTGCCTCTAACTTTCTTTCTGTTGACCATTCCTTCTAGAGCATCCTTCAGCAGGCAGTTTCTTCTTAGCCAGTGGCCAATCCAATTTATTTTCCTCTTCTTTATGAGTTCAAGTATTGTTCTTCTTTCGCCCACTCTGTCTAGCACATCTTTATTTCTTACTTTGTCTGTCCATTTTATACATTCCATTCTTCTCCATATCCACATCTCAAAAGCTTCCAGTCGCTTTTCCTCATTCCGTCGTAATGTCCAAGTCTCTGCACTATACAATGCTACACCCCACACGAAGCACTTCACTAGCCTCTTCCGTAATTCTTTTGCCAAAGGTTCGCAGAAAATGCTTATCTTCTTGTTAAAAGCTTATTTTGCCATCGCTATCCTCTGCTTTACTTCTTGACCACAGTTCATGTTACTACTGATAGTACAACCCAAGTATTTGAAGCCCTCCACTTGCTCAATGGCCTCATGTTTGATCCTCATGTTGTCTTCCTTGGTTTCTTTCCTATAATCATGGCCTTCGTCTTATTTATATTTATCTTCATCTCATAATCCTCGCACTTATCATTTAACTCCATCAGCATGTTCCTCAGTGTCATTGCATGCATTATGTATAACCAAATTGATGAATAAAATAAAGGCTGAATTTGTATTTAAAATCATATGATATTTTATAATTACAATATGCTATTCCCCTGGGAGCGAACATTAGTGCTAATGATAATTATATGAACTATATATTCAGCCCCGATACTTTAGTTCTGTTCTACTCGAGATACAAATAACAGCAGATACTGCTTATTGCTATAAAGTGGAACGTATCTTAAATGAGGCGGTAAGAACCTAAGGGGTATAAGTGATTCTTTCGAGAAAAAAAAAAAAAGAAAAGAAACTTATATTCTTGAAGCATAATTTTATTTAGTAGCTAAGGGACATAAGTATATGCGTTAGGAGTAGATAAAGTTTGAGTGTTACTTTCAATTATTTACAATTTTATTAAACAATTTCAACTTTAGATCTGTTTTTGTCAATACTCCAAAACTTGCACTTACACCCTATTGTTTCCCTATTGTATATATAATTTTATGTAAATCTGTACTTTTATATTTATGCTGATTGAGGGGAAGAGAAGGCCTTATGGTTTTAACTCTTCTAGAAGAAATAAACATTATTATTATTATTATTATTATTATTATTATTATTATTATTATTATTATTATTATTATTATTATTATTATTATTATTATTATTATTATTATTATTATTATTATTATTATTATTATTATTTAGCAGGTTATAATGTTTAAAATCTTCCTGCGCCCAATAAATCTGTAATTCTCCTCCACATTTCTCTGTAATTCTAATCTGCATCGTCTAATCCTTTTTCGTCATTCTTCTTAAAACACTATCAATCCATGTTATTTTTGGTCCCTCTCTTCTTCTTCTACCTGATGTCACACTTGGTAGCATATTTCTTAGGAATCTATCCTCTTATCTTTTCACATGACCATGCCATTATAATTTATTTAATAAAATCCACAATTGAAGTTTGAACATTTATTATTATTATTATTATTATTATTATTATTATTATTATTATTATTATTATTATTATTATTACTTTAAACATATATTAATAAGAATGAAGTAAAGAACATTGCATTCGTCTAATGACTGAGTAGATCAAGAAGAAGAAGTTTGAAGAGATGTAGAATGAGAGGGAGATTGAAAGAGGAGGATGATAAATTGTTTCCTCTTTACTTTATATATTATGCCAGATCCTTTACAGCACTCTGCACGGAAGGGGAATTCCGAACACGATTCGTTTAAATCGATTCATTCAATACACAATATACCGGAACTCACGTGTTTATAAGATAAATGTCAGTGGATCACGTGACAAGAAAATGCCAAAACTTGAATTTATAAGATTAGAAACTGTGGGCGGACATTGCATGAAACCGGAAGGTTTCTTCTGACGTCACAAGTTATCACCGTGTGGGGAGGAGATATTTTTTGCCAGTAATTTGTGTCCTGATGTCACTGCTGTAACCATCTTCGCTTCTCTAATTCGCAGGAATACATATTTCAGATAATAGAAATGGAATTGCTTCATATATCAAAAAACTTTAATAAAATATAATTGCGTAATTTATTCAGTATTATTTCTTTACATGTACCAATTGTAATGATAATGATAATAATAATAATCATCATCATCATCATCATCATATGACCGAAAGGATTTGTTCAGACTGTAGCGTTTGAAAATCGTAACCTGGAGGTCCTGTTTTCAATTCATGAGTCAGACGCCTGACTTTTTTTTCTGGATTTTTTAAACTCCTAAAGGCAAGTATATGTCCACCGATTTGGTCTCGGGGTAATGTCTTTGTGTCGGAAGCAGCTGGGTCCGATACCCAGTCGAAATAATTTCCCTGGGTGAGTTTTTTCGGTGTTTTTCTTCACCTTTAAGACAAACGTCAGGAAACGTTAAGGACTAAACAATCCTCTTGCTTCATTTGACCATAATAGTCACCCCATCATATTTCCCATGTTTGGTATACTTTTTGAGCGAATGGTGTGAGTTTTAATTGGCCCTTATTTGCTCGGAGATGGTCCTGCTTTGAGTTGACGTATAATTCGGCGAGTCACTCTATGTCCTTATGGTCAAAAAAATGAATATATAATATAGAGTAAAAATGATTGTCCTGACAGGTCGTGTTCCTGTTACACTGGGTAACATGAGGCACGTAAAAATACCTTCAGCGGAAGAGATTAAGGCGAGTTTGAAAGTCGTATTCCGGAAATGTTAAATTAACCAAACTTATGCCCCATTTCTTCTGAAACTGTTTAAGATAATCTAACGATTTTTACAGCGAATAGATCAATCATGTTTAATGTTAGAGGGATTAATCAGTAATTATGTATTCCTATTTACTTATTATTTGTTAAATATTCTTATATTTCTTACTTAATTCTTTTCATTCTCTTAGTTGTTTGGATTTCGATTCATTATTACTCCATATTTAGGCTACTTTAACACAGGATATATAAAAATCATGGTGTGACAGGCCTAGAAGGCCCTTAGCCTTCCAGCCGGCTGCTGGCCCCTCACATCCACATGTGTCAATCACAGAGGTAGATGATCATCAGCCAGTGTAGGGGTGACATGTGGTCAGCATGTCGAGTCCCCCAGCCGTTATAGCTGGTTTCCTCAACCTGGACCCGCTACTTATTGTAGCTACCCAAATGCCTCACGATGCTGGATGGGCACCGGTCCCATACTGGCCGAAATACCATGAGAAAATTTCTTCCCCCATGGAGACTCGAACCAGCGCAAGTCCCGTAGCTCTGCGCCAAGTCTTCCTGCCTTAACCACTCGGCTACGGCGCGGGACTAACACAGGATATATACATAATGATTATTGTGGGGCGGTTTTTTAATTCCGCGGTATGTAATGAGACGCTGTTTATAAGGTAAAAGGTAATTCGTGAGTTAGGACTCATGAGTCGGAATTGCCCGGTAGGAGCATTTCAGATGCGACTATGCACCTCTTTCTAGAAGGATCGGCTTCTCCAGATTTCTATTCAAGAAATAACAAGACTGGCTTCCATATAGTTTAACTCTCACTTATAAAAGAGATGATAGTCAATCTCGAGTGAGACGCGACAGAGTTGTGGCCCGAAAGTCGATCCATGAATATAGTCTGAAGAACGGCGAGGAAGACAGTACTGCAAGATTGTGCTTCTGAGTGTGAATAAAAAACTATAAGACAAATTGTGTTTTTGTGTTTGTGAAATCTACCTCTGCGATTGACACATGTGGATGTGAAGGGCCAGCAGCCGGCTGGTAAAAGGGCAACCGCTGAAAAGTGGAAAGACCATCAATCGGTGTTTGTGAAATATTCAGACTAAAAAGTGAAAAAAAAGCGTATGTTTGTAACGTGAATTATTATGAATGAAATAAAGAAATGTTATTAAGAAAATTGTGTTTAAACAGGTATGAAATTAAATAAAACAATTCTATATGTTCCAACGCCATCAATACCCGCTACAGTATATATAGTTACCACCAAGCCATGGCCTAACGTAAGTCCAATAAATAAATACATACATATAGACTAGCGATTATACCTACTCTCTGATTAATAACTATACTGTAATGAACATATATACACACATCCACATGTGTCAATCACAGAGATACACGATATTCCAGCTAGAATAGGGGTGACATAAGTCAATTCTTAGAGGGAAATAGCATATAATTTTTAATATTTGACCGTCTCATAAGTAATGTAATATTGTGTGTCAGGTGAAATTTTGGAGGCGTGATTCAGTGGGAGTTTGTTCTAGACGGGCGTGCAGTCGATACTGATCTTTATTCTTAACATCTGGAACGAGTCCATGAAATGTTGAGGGTCGTGGATTCAAAACCGACCGGATACCATACTGCATGTACAACCATGACAAAAATTCAGAAACTGGGAAGAATCGAACTGCTACCACATCCACCATATAGCTCTGACCTTGCGCTCTCATTACTATCTGTTTCGATCAGTGGCCTATTTGTTACGTAAAATTTCTAAAACATTGATAACATTGAAACTGTGGAAGAGGGTCTCATCGAATTATTCGCTTCAGAAACCAGACACTGGTACCGTCGCGGAATAATTAACCTCGCTGAAAGGTGGCTCAAGACCATAGAATTTGATGGTTTCTACTTTAAAGAGAGTAGTTTAATTTCTTATTTAAAAAGTCATTTAAAAAACTACATCGCTTATGAGAGAGATTCTGTACATTATCTTTAACGTGCAAGATATCCAACTGGTTGGATATTAATTTACTTGTTAGATGCAAGAGTCTGTAGTTAACAATAATAAACTAATTTATAGATTAGATATTTATAATTTCCACAAGCGAATAAAACGCATTAAGTCACGTGTTAATCATTTTTTTCTTCTACTAATACGAAGATAATACATGTATTTATGTGAAAGTAATCTTTAATCTGTATTAAATATTATGCTCATTTCTAAGTGCGTAAAACAAAGCCGACTGTTTCCACGGTTACTTCATAGTATATTATGATGCGAGGTTGGCAAGTGGTTTTTACAGAAGCCAGGAAATGTTTTAAAACCGAGCAATAGCGAGGTTTTTAATTTCCGAGATTCTGCAAAACACTTCACAAACGTGCGTTGTACATTATGTTTTGCAATATGGTGTTTTCAAAATAATAAATAATTGTAAAATAATAACACCTTTGTTGGAAATATTTGCGTTCGTTATAAACAACTGACTAACGTTAACAGTGTGGACAATGTTTATTAGTAGAAACTACAGGAGGTCGTGACACTAATCAGTGATAAAATGGCGGCAAGTCCGTATTTATTGTTTTAAATAAAGTTCAGCTCATTTAAAATGCAGTGATTTGTTTCGTATAATATATATTACACTACCTTTTGGGTATTTTTTGTATATAGGTCCCTACATTGTACATAGTATAGAAAGAGGGCAGTGATTTTACTTCCCACACGTGGTTTGTAATATGTAATGTTACAGTATAGTTATTTTATTATTGTATAGTTATTTAGGTTGGCAACCCCAAAATGTAGGAAGCTGAACTTTCAATGATGGTGCCATTGTTGATGTACGGCAAAACGCACTATCACGCAAAATCTTAATATTATATACAATTAGATCTGATTTAAACAATAGTAATGATGAAAATAATGTCGGAACTCGTCAATAACTTAATGCGATTTTTTTTTGTTTTGAGAAACAAAATGTCATATATATATATATATATATATATATATATATATATATATATACTTACTTACTTACTCACTGGCACTATCGAACCCGTAGGTTCATGGCCGCGCGGACATAAGCTCTCCATACATCCCTATCCTCAGCAAATGCTTTCCAATCATTCCCTGTATAATCTACTTCCCTTAAATCATAGTTAATGTTATTCTCCCACCTCATTATTGATCTACCAACCGGGCGTTTTCCCTCTGGCTTTCCTACAAGAAGCTTCCATGCAAGTATTTCATTCCTCATACGCGCAACATGTCCTGCCCATCTCAGTCTACGAGACTTAACTGTTCTTATTATATCTGGCTTCCTATAAAGACCATGTAGTTCGTTGTTATGTAGTCTTCTCCATATATTTTTTTTTACCGTATTAGTATGTACTTAATGTTGCCGAAGTGGCTGTGTCTACCTGTCATATCTCCTGCCCCTCACAGTCTACGAGACCTTATGTTTTAATTACATCTGGTTTTGCATAAAGTTCATGTAGCTCACTGTTATTATAGTCTTCTCCATTCTGTTCGTCTCCCTGTGATCCAAAAATGTCCCTATCAAGTATGTATAATATTTTCTCCTCTCTTAAGAGACCGTATTAATCATCCACATAATATAACCGGAACAATAATCATTGGGCTGTGATGTTGGCTACAATGTGGAAAGAGATATTGACTCCAAAATAAATAAATTCAGACGGTGTGTACAATACAGAGAACATTCAAAAATAAAATTAGAAAAGAAACCAAGATAAAAATGTATAATGTTATGGCGGTTCCCACAATATTGTATGGATGTGAAACTTGGGCACCAATGAAAAAACATAAGGATAGAATACAGACGGCGGAGATGAGGTTCCTAAGACAAGTTAAAGGATGTACAAGACTTGATAGAATAAGAAATGAGTATATAAGAGAAGAATTGAAAGTACAGCCTTTATTGGATAAGGTCATGAATTACAGACAGAAATGGATTGATCATATGCATGGAATGAGTAAGGAGAGATATCCATTGTTAGCGAGAAATTATCAAGCAAGAGGAATACGTGATGTTGGAAGACCTAGAAGACGTTGGGCTGATGCATTATGAAGTCGGAACGGGCAATTGCCTAATCCCTGGAGTGATGATGACTATAATCATTTGTTATCATCACACTATCATAAAAAATAAATACTTATTTCCCATCAAATTTACCCTTCATTTTCATTTGTAAAAGTATAAACCATTCTGGTGTTTCATAACTCGTGTAATAGAACTAAAATTATAACTCTTCAATTTTAGGCTCACCTATACATCTCCAAATTTGGAAACCAAGACGAACTTTTATTTTAAAATTAATATTAGTTTGCATTAAAAATAAACATTAACTAACGAAATAACTTACTGGCACTCTTGAACCCGTAGATTTATGGCCGTGCGGACATTAGCTATCCATACATCCCTATCCTGAGGTAATGTTTTCCAACCATCCCCTGTATAATCTACTTCTCTCAATTGAAGGTTAATATTATACTCCCAAATCATTATTTGTCTACCAACAGTACTTTTCCTTCTGGTTTTCTTACAAGGAGTTTCCATGCCCCTCTTTCAATCCCCATTCGTACCACATGTCCTGCCCATCGGAGTCTATTAGATCTAACTGTTCTTATTATATCTGGCTTCCTATAAAGATCATGTAGTAATCTTCTCCATTCTCCTGTCTGTTCGTCTCTCTCTTTGGTCCAAAAATTTTCCTGAGAACTTTATTCTCAAATACTCGTAATATTATCTCCTCCCTTAAAATTAAAAATCCCATTAATTAAAAAATAAAAGTCTTAATTCCACTCCAGGACTGAAGATATTTAAGTAATTGTTTAGATTGCTATGAGCTCTTAAACGAAGCCCACAATATAAGCTGTAAAAGTAGTGGAGGGAAAACATTATATGTTGTAGGGTTAAGTATGAAGTGGATAGGTGTTTAAGGCGGAGACAGTTTTTGATGTGATTCACTAAAGCTCTTGAGAGACGTAGTCCTGAGCTGTATCGTGATGTCCACTTGGTCCTTCCATCAAAATCGATATAATGCCGAGGGGCTTCGTCGTATAACTTTACAAAGCTCTTCGGAGCAGATTTGTTCACAGATATATATACAATAAGTATCCGGACATGAATAGCGAAAACTCGGAGACGGATATCTCTTGCCCAAACATGTTAGAAGTACATGTACTTATGACGTAAAAATATCTAAATATTGGTGTAGAAATACATAAAGAAATAGTGCTTATAATTCCAGATATTTCTTAATAAAATTTATAATTTTGTATAATATGTAAAATATAATCCTAATTATTTCCCGTATTATATATCAGTTCTTAGGAACATTTTTGGACCTAAGAGAGATAGATAGGCGAATGGAGAATACTACATGATCTTTAAAATAATAATATACAATATTTATATGAAACCAGATATAATAAGAAGAGTTAAGTCTAGTAGACTGCGATAGGCAGAATGTGTGGCAGCGAATGGGAAATGAACGAGTGGTAATGGAAGCATCTTGTTGGAAAACCAGAGGGAAATTGCCCAGTTAGTAGACCAAGAATGAGGTGGGTGAATAACATTAACTATGATTGGAGGGAAGTTGATTATATAGGGGATGATTGGAAATCATTAGCTCAGGATAGGGATATGTGGATGTCCGCGCGGCCATGAACCCGTGTGTTTATTTCGTAATTAGACTCATCGTAAATATTATCCATAACTGTAAGACTTAAACAAATATTCAACACTTTCATTTAACTATTGAAATAAAATGTAAATGCCTTTTATTTAATTGATTTAAGTAGACTCCAATGCAAACATCTTATTCATATGTAAAGGCAATTGAAAAGTATGGCAGAGAGAAAATTCGACCCAAAAATACTTGCAAAAATTCATGTGAATGATCTATAATTCTATGTTTTTATGATATTCCTGATAATAAATATGTTATTAAGATAAGTTATTTAGAAGCAAAGGGTTGCAAATACAAGTTTTGCAGTAATGAGAAAAACAGGTTTAAAGTTGAAGTTGTATAAGAAATCATAGGCAATTGAAAATGATAACAATCATAACTTATCTACACCTAATGCATACACTTATATCCTTTGGCACTAAATAAAATAGTTTCCAGAATGTAATTCTTAATGATGCACTAAACTCGTTTGTTTGCGAAAAAAAGTCACTTATACTCCTTTAAAGTGTCCAATACCCTATGTTAAAAAGAAACTTTTTGACTATATCATTCACTGATTGGAGAATGAACATTGGATAAGGAATGCAAATGGTTGCTTTGACTAAAGAGCTCTTCTTTCCTACAGTACACCATAGGCTAAATATAAAACATTTTATTCCAAATTTCATTTTAACACAATTTATGACTGGCCATGGAAAATTTGGAAGTTATTTTAGAAGATTTAATATCAACCGCAGACATTGACCATAATGGTAAATGGTGTCAAGACTCAGTATACAATCTGTAAAACATGTTTTATTTGATTGTCCTTATATTCGAAAGGACAAACGATTCTGGTTAAACGTACTTTTAAATGATGATCAGGTTTCTGCCTCAACGTGTGAAGTGTTTTTTAGGTAACCAGAAAATTATTATGGAACTTGTATGAAATTCATAACAAACACTCATAACAATATGTAGCAATTTTCTAAGAACTGAGTTTTCATAACTCTCATGGTCAGAACCCATAAGATAATATTGTTGTTTTGGCATGTATAGTACAATATGTGTTATACTTTGTGGCGAAATAGGTTTGCAGGAAAATATTTGGAGAATTCAATAAAAAATACGGCCTTAGCTTCGGTAACTGCCTGTATGGATAGTATTATGTGTCAATGTTTTTATATCAATACAAAGATAATATGCTAGGTATTTAATTAGTGGTGAAAATACAAAGCATTAATAATAATAATAATAACAATAATAATAATAATAATAATAATAATAATAATAATAATAATAGCGTTATTTTACCTGGCAGAGTTAAGGCCTTAAGGTGTTGTCTACCACTCAACCAGGTTAAAAAATACAAGAAATATTCTTACATCTAATTACAATAAATATTACATAGTATGTCTACAATATAATTATTATTTACAAAATATTTTAATTTAATCTAGATTTAACGAATAAAATATAAAATGTACAAGATACAAAAATAAAAAAAAACTATTAATGACATAGTATAAATTTAATTCTCGAAAATAAAGTATTTAACAATAGGTAATTGTATAAGCGTGACTTAAAAGTACCAAGTATGCGACAATCCCTGATATCTTGAGGAAGGATATTCCACGAGCGGGCAGAGGCTACTGTGAAAGAAGTAAAATAGAGGAAGTGCTATGAAGAGGAATTGTTTCCAGAGCGTTTTCTTGTGACCTAGTGTCAATATTGTGGTAAGAAGATAAATTCTCAAATCAGGACGCCAGCTAACTAGGAATGTAGGGATTCCGAAGCTTGAAAAAAGTGAAAGAGAGTATAGTATTAGGCCCTATATATTGCTATTTGGTATTAGGGATATATCAGTTTTGAAAATAATACTGAATTTGGGTTGCGAGTAAATTGGGATAGTGTAATAGGATTATATTTGTAAAACGTATTGATGCGAAGAAGACAAGATTGCACGAAGGAATATTTACAATAGTCTTGGAAATGCTTAAGAAATGCTCTCTATAGCCAGCATCATCAATCATCCAGCCAAGTGGACGCCATGTTTTAACAAACCAGTGCTACTATTGACAATGCCACAAAGTAAATACTACGTTGTTATTACATATCCTCCTCCAATATTCATCCAGTTTAATCCGGTTCAGACTGAACAATTCGGGAGCCTTGTTGCGCACAATCGTACGTGATATCCACTGCAGAACTATTACATAACATTAAATACCTCCTCGAATAAGGGTGTAACCAATAATTCTGTGTAACAGTTTCAGAACACCATCTTACAGCCAAATCGAGAGATAAATAATGTCATATAGGTCTAGATTTTTGTTATGTAGCATGTATTTTTCGGTAAGGCCTGATATGAGGACTATTTAACTCATGCCCCAAATGGGAGTCAATGACCAATAATGTTTCAATGAATTTTGTTTTACAACCAATGACAATCGTGTTTCACCTCGATATTTATTGTGTTTACCAAAATAAAGAAATCTCCTCCTTTTTAATATTCTGAACAGGTCAGAACATTATTTTGCAGTGACTGACTCTCCAACAAATAGGCCTACGTTGAATATAGCAAATAATGAGCATATCCCTTCGAACTACACATTTGATAATTGTGTGTTGAATAATTGTGATTTTAAATAATGATTTTACTGTGTTGTTTTCTAAATAAATTAATTAATAACCTATAATGTTGGTTATAATATACAGTTTGATGTTTTTCACTTTTTACTCCACTAGAGTGCATTCTTACAATATTGCGATCCTGTTTGGCACTAAATAATATGATCGAGTTGCAGTGGATGAACAAATGAAACATTAGCAAACATTTCTCATTTGTTTTCAAACATCGCCGTTAACATTAAATATATACATAGGCCTATTTTAAAATATCTAGATTTAAATAATGGTGTGTGAGTAAACAGCATAATTTTTTTAGTTAAATAGTTCTAACAAATGACACTCTTAATATCCAATTCCTCCAGATAAATTCACTCGTTACTCCGTGACTCGCCAATTTATCGACAATTTGGAAATCGCCTATGGCATTACTTATGAAAATGTACATTAAAATATTGTTAATAAGAGAATGATAAGAGAAAATAAAAATATAGCAGCAAATTACACAAAGTAAAATGCACTCTAAAGCAGAAATAAATATTAGGCCTAATATAAAGGAGAATGAAGTATGAAACGATATGGGATAGATTATTATCAAGCTAAAAAAAATTGAAAATAAACATCAGCCTACAACATAAACCAAGTTTAAAATATTGATCATTCATTTTCATTTTGATAATTCTCCTCATCATCCAACCAATCTTAATCATTAACACGAGTCTTAACAATACATAAATGACTTCGGACTTATAGACTATCAGTTTGTAATATACCTTCAGAAATTTCACAAAATATTTAAATTATTTATTTTTAATTGTTTTTTTATTTTTTTCAAGAAAGGATAAGGTTTAGAAACAGCACAATAAGGGAAATAATGCAAGTTGAAAAGAAAAATAGGAAAAATAGAAGAAAAACGTTTGAAATGGTATGAACACCTCCTTTATTATTTTATTTAAAATTAAGTTTTATTTCATTTTTATTTATTTGAGTTCGTGGGACTTTGCCTCGCTATCGGTATGATAAGTTGATATATTTAGCGTGGAAAAGCTTCTTACCATTGTCTTTAAATTATTTATTATTTTTTATGGGTTTTAAGCTTTTTTTTATTTCTCTTATTATTTAGTGTATATATTTAAGTAGTCATAAAGTTAAAAGAGGAATTTAACCTCTATTCAGTGCTTTCAAAACACAATACTTTCTAAGGCTTAACTATTTATTTAGGATATCATAAGAATGGAAGAAAATAGAATACCAAAGAAGATCCATAATTGGAAAGCTAATGGAAGAAGTGGAAAAGGCAGGCCTAGAGAACGATGGATGGATGGAGTGAAGAGAAGTAGGGAAGCTAGAGATTTGAGGAAAGAAGATGCTTTACACAGGAACCTCTGGCGACAAATCACTTTGGGTTGAAGGAGAAACACTGTATTGTGGAATATTTCTAAATAAAAAAATTAGCTGTGCTTAGTTTCCTTAGCTGAATTACATCTAAATGTACTGGTTATGATATTTTATAATTTTGGTGTTACACATCTACTGTAAAGTGATATTAAAACGATATTTCGCCCCAAATTTATTTCTTTTCAATATTTTTATCAATATCACCAGGATATCTTTACTATATTTATGATATTCTCTCCTGGCATTGGCGTACTTATAACCCACTTTTAAGGTTGGGGCGCCTGGAAGACGGGATTACGCTGCCCCGATGATATGTTGTAGATGATGATGATGGTAATGATGCATCAGAAGAGGCCTTAATCCTAAACTTATTCAAATCGAGGCAAATATGATAATGATGGCCAGATGGTGTTCGGGGACCGTTTGGGCCTTAAAGTTTCACCTCGCCTCGAAACTTGTCCCGGCCGAGGTTCGAACTCGGGCCCGCTGCGTGACACGGCAGCACGCTACCATGAGATCAAGCAGTGGACTTTTTTTAAGGTATTACTTTTTTTAAATTAGTTTTTAATATCCTTTTCGGTCAATTTTAAACTATTTGAGTGAAATTTTGGTTATGAATGGACGGTTCATAAAAATAATTATGCCAGTGGAAATTACAAGTAACGTCTTTGAGACGTGGCGCTAGAATTTGAAGGCTTGACCTAAATAATTTATGAACAGAATGGATTGTAAAGAGACAATGATAATCCATCCATAGTAATTCTGCCCGAAGGCAGGTCCTTCACTGCAATCATAGCATTTCCATGCCATGCTTGCAGCTTTACTAGGGAATTGTAGGTGTGGTAGCTTCCCGTTGCTTTCCACACCGGTGAAGGGTGATGATGATGATGATGATGATGATGATAATGATAAGAATGAATGGCCGTATGATTTCAGGGACCGTTTGGGCCTTAAAGTTATCCTAACATTTGTCTTACAGGTGAGGACAAACCCCGATAAAAACCCTAGCCAGAAAAACTGCCCCGACCGGGGATCGAACCCGGGCCCGCTGCGTGACAATGCAGCACGCTATCTCGAGACCACAGCGGTGGACACAATGATAATAAGGAATTAAAATAAGATTCTCAGATGATTCGGTCAATATAGGCCTTAACAATTTTAGCAGTGCTAACTACAGGAAAAAGAGATAGTGTAACAATAAGAATGAGGAATTATTCGATAATGGAGGCAATTAACAAGAAGAGATAGTGATTTTTCAGGATAGTTTTGCCCTGAATAATTAAAAAATAAGCCACAAATAATTCTGGAATATATTAAATATTATCAAGTCATAGCTGCCTACCAAAAAATGAAAGACAATAAAATTAATGTTAATCTTACCTCATATATCCTGAAATTTGACATAAACTGAATGAAACGGTGAAAAGAAACTCGATAAATAATTTCAATATGTTTGATCAATTCTGTGTCTTGTAGCAAGATTATGCCAAGCACCAACATTATCTTTATTTTCAAATGTACAGGCACTTTCCAAAAGCAGTATATTTGCTATTTTTCCTTCTTCATTTAACCTTATTTTAATTATGGCTGCCACAAAGGAAGAGAATAAAGCAAAACGAAAAATGCTTACCTCAAAATGCCAATAAAGCATATTTATTAAAGCATTGGATTATTGAGGCACTTTAAATAAAGGCTTCTTACAAGAGAAATAAAATGTAATCTATATAAAAGTGGTAAAATCAATATTAATATATGGCAGTGAAACATTATAATGGAAATGGACAGCTAATGACAAATGAGGGAAATTTTGAGGAAGTGGTTGAATTCAAATACCTAGGAACAATAATGACAAATAGGAATGAGATGCACAAAGAAATTAAACATAGGCTCAATTCTGGAAATGCGTGCTATTATGCATTGCAGAGACTCTTGATGTCCCAACTCCTTTCAAAAAACGTTAAACTGATAATATATAAAACTATTATTCTACCAGTTATTTTATATGGGTGTGAAACATGGACTCTTACTTTAAGGGAGGAAAGGAGATTACAAGTATTTGAGATTAAAGTACTTAGGAACATTTTTGGACCAAAGAGAGTTTTGTACATGGTGGAGCATGGGTTCTACATCCAACTCTTCCATAATTTCCTCATTTCTTATGTGACCCCACTTTGTATAGCCTGCTGTACGGTGCATAAATCGCATCTCACTTGCTGTTATAGAAGGGTAAATCAATCAATTAAGGGATTATTTGCAATTTTAAATAATGATCATCATCATCATCAACAATCACGGATTAAGCCCATGTGGCTTGTTCCGGTCTCATAGATTATCATTCAAAAGTTGGATCCATCTCTTCTTCGGTCTACCAACATTCCTGCGTCCTTTTGGTTTGTATTTAAGTATAATTTTGGGAATGCGATCATCTTCCATTCTTTGAACAGAGAATTTCAAAAGTGATACATCTTGAGACAGATTTTGAAAACTTCAATACACTGGAGAAAATGACAAAATGTATATAAATGTGGATGTACAAATTTTAGAGGAACGCTATCTGAAATGTGAATTTGTAGGAAGGAATGGAAGTGGATTACTATCGCATAGACTTGCATCCACAGCTTTGTCGGGAAATGCATTGGCATTTTTCCATAACCTCTTTTATTCCTTTATGGTTTAGTAGTGGAAATCCAAATGACTCGAAGGGTGTTCTTTTCCGCAGCCATATCCGCGTGTAGATATTTGATATTGGGTGATAATCCAACTACATTGTGTCTACAAATATACTTCCATATCCCGTCCCCCTGCATTTATTCTCAGACAAATACTTACTGTTATTCGAATCTCTATAGTGTTTCTAAATTGTAAGCTTCCTCAACATTGATCAAGAATATTTGAAACTCTGAGAATAAAACAAGACTTCATATGTGTTTTCATTTCGTAATATAAAATAAAAAATTATGTTTGGTATACCCTGGTGAGAGGTTTGATCTAACATGTGTTCAAAACACATCATGTCCCTTTTAAAACAACAATAAATTAAATGATTAGGTCTACAACTGGAAATGTATAATAACTAACTCACTGACACTATCGAACCCGTAGGTTCATGGACGGGCGAACATAAGCTCTCCATACATCCCTATCCTGACCTAACGTTTTCCAATCATTCCCTGTGTAATCTACTTCCCTCAAATCATAATTAATGTTATTCTCCCACCTTATTCTTGGTCTACCAACTGGGCGTTTTCCCTCTGGTTTTCCTACAAGAAGCTTCCATGCACGCATTTCATTTCACATTCGTGCCACATGTCCTGCACATCGCAGTCTACGAGGCTTATTATACCTGGATTCCTATAAAGACTATGTAATTCACTGTTATGTAGTCTTCTCCATTCACCTGTCTGTTCATCTCTCATTGGTCCAAAAATTTTGCTAACAACATTATTCTCAAATACTCGTAATCCACTTTCCTCCCTTAAAGTAAGAGTCCATGTTTCGCACCCATATAATATAACTGGTAGAATAGTAGTTTTATATAACGTTTTTTGAAAATAGTTGGGGCATCAAGAGTCTCTGTAATGCATAATAGCACGCATTTCCAGAATTGAGCCTATGTTTAATATTTTTGTGCATCTCATTCCTATTTCTGTTTATCGCTCCTAGGTATTCGAATTCAGCCACTTGCTCAAAATTTCCCTCATTTGTCATTAGCTGTCCATTTCCATTATATAATGTTCTTCAATGTTTGACCATATATTTAGTGTTATTCATATTTACTTCCAGTCTCAATTTCGTAGATTACTCAGTAGTGTGTGCTTGTTGGCCTTTAGTATCTCCTCACTATCGCGCAATAGTACTACATCATCAGCATAAACTAACAGCTTATTAATACCATTGAGTTGTAGACCTTCTTCATCCTCTAAAGATTTGATTGCATGCTCTAGTACAAAATTAAATAGCAGAGGAGATAGTGCATCTCCTTGCTTCAACACATTGTGGATTTCAAAAGTATCCAAAAACTGTTTGCCTACACGCACCCTACTCTTTGTGTCATTTAGACACATTCGTATAAGTCTAACTTTTTTAGGAATTCCGGGAAATGTATAATAATAATAATAATAATAATAATAATAATAATAATAATAATAATACTTAATACTTAATACAGGCTTTCCACTTTACAGCAGTTTGCCTTTGATTCCTATCTTCCCATTGTCCATCTTCCATACCCCTCTTCATCATGGCGTCATATATTCCCTCATACCATGCTCTTCCACTTCTCCCCTTCTTCCTTCTGCCTGGTACCATCCAATCCAACACCTGTTTAGGCCACTGGTCTTCCGACATCCGTTGTACATGTCCATACCACTGTAGAGCTCTCTTTGTTATCCTATCGATAACAGTCTCATGTGCATCCATTTCTTGTCTGATATACGTATTTCGAATATGTTGTAGCCTGGATATTTTTCATACGTCTCCGTAATCCATCCATTTCTGTCGCCAAGATTCTTTTCTGCATCCTTTCATTTATTGTCCAGCTTTCTGATCCTTATGTAAGTATACTTTCTATTATTGATCATCATCATCATCATCATCGTCCTTTCAAGTATTAGGCCCAGTGGCCCGTTACGGTCTCCCGCGATCTCCGAAAAGGTTGACCCACAGATCTTCTGCCTCGAGGAATGTAGTGAAGAATTTGTTTTGGTATTCTGTGACGATCCATGCGCTGAATATGGGCTAGCCAATTTTTTCTATATTCTTGGAGGTATTCAGATATAGGTACGATGTTTAACTCTCTGGCTATTGTTGAATTTCTTTGGTGATCTAGAAGGCTATAACCTGCAGTTCGTCGCAGAAATTTCATAAGCACCTGGTGAGGATGGACTTCATATAGAATTGTTTAAATATTCTGACAAAACTCTTAAACAAAAATTTCTGCATTTACTAAACAAAATAATCTTGGGAGAAGACCTACCTTCATCTTGGCAGAAAGCCATTATCATACCAATTTTTAAAAAAGGTAACCTCAAAGATTGTAATAATTATCGAGGCATTAGCCTTCTCAACAGTGGATATAAAGTTTTTACAAAAATTCTAGCTTCTAAATTACAAAAACACTATGAAAACTTATTAGGGGAAGAACAAAATGGTTTTAGTAAGGGAAGTTCCTGTGCCGATGGTTATTTCACCTTAAAACTTCTTATCGAAGAGCACAAAGAATTCAATAAAGAACTACATATAGCGTTTATAGATTTTATCAAATCATTTGATAGAGTTGACAGACAAAAACTTTTAGATATCTTAACTG
The DNA here is from genome assembly GCA_030220185.1 of Diploptera punctata. Taxonomy (NCBI): domain Eukaryota; kingdom Metazoa; phylum Arthropoda; class Insecta; order Blattodea; family Blaberidae; genus Diploptera; species Diploptera punctata. The sequence goes on along the minus strand of JASPKZ010000030.1, from coordinate 103,467 downwards.
ATGATGGAACACCAAATCAACTGATCCAAACAACTTTTAATCTGTATAAAAATAACGACATAGCAGTACAAATAGGAACAGAATTGTCAGATTGGAAACATATAAATTGCGGAGTCAGACAAGGATGCCCTCTATCACCACTTCTATTTAATGTATACATTAATGCTATCATCAGACACTGGAGATTGACAGTTCATGGTAATATTCCTCTCTCACACACAATTTTAGACACACTCTTATATGCAGATGATCAGGCTCTTTTCGGCAATAATGAAGATGCATTACAATATTCCACTCATCATCTTAATATAATAGCCCAATGATTTAACATGGAAATATCAACAACAAAATCTATTATTGATAATAATAATAATAATAATAATAATAATAATAATAATGAACTAAAATGTAATTAAATATTATGGAATATATTGTCTAAGGAAGGCAAAGAGATATAAATGCAGTAAGCTTTGATAGCGTAGATATTAAACTTTATTTAACAATGATTACCATGTAGTTTTAAAATTGAAAAATACATTAATAACAACAAACAGCCAATTCCTAGGACTTTCCCTGGAATTGACGAAAATCCTGCAAAAGCTGCACCAGGGAATCGAATCCGTGCTTTCTACCTGTGAGCAAGATGCAATGCTTAATCATAGTGCTGGTCAGTTATTGTTATATTTTTTTGCGGAAAGAACTTTATTAGTTAAGTATATAAATAGATGTTTGTATAACCTACTAGATAATAACGCACATTTTAAATATCTGGTTTGGAATTAATTATAAATACAATAATGCTCTAAAAGCAAAATTACATCAATTTAGAACAACGTGCGGCGCCATAAATAAAACAAGTACATTCAGTAGAAAAATAAACTACAAGATTGCCATAAGATAAACATTAAAATATATACCTTTTGGCAGATCCCGTCGCCCTAAACTGTGTTAAAATCTTGTATTTCAAATATTTACTGGAGGCCTTTCGGAAGTTAATTTCCATCATCAGCAGGATGAATATGTACTACTAGTTGTTTTACGACGTTCAACACATTGATGGTCTTGGAGTGTCATTGGTAGAGATCGTTAAAATCAAATCGTTGCTACCAACGAAACTCCAAGACAATCAACGTCTACAAAGTCGTAAAACAATAACAACATCTAGTAGCACACACTTGCCCATCCTGCTGATGATGGAAGTTAACTTCCGAAAGGCCTCCAGTTATTTTTTAATACATTTTAGCACGGTTGAGGACGACGGAATCTGCTAATAGGTATATATATATTTTTTTTTTTAATTTTAATTTTATAACTATTAACCTCAGTGGAATTTGATATGAATTTTATTAGTATAGAAGATTGTCGGATAAAATGGAAAATCCAAGTACAAAGATTTAAGAAGAAAGACTCATAAAGTGACTAGTTTTGATTTATCAACGGAGAGGAGAGAGAATTCTTGGAAGGCCAACAAATAGATGGAGAGTACCTTGAAGTATTGTTGATGAATTATTGATAATGATACTACTAAGTGGCGACGATGACTGACATCGCCCAGTGTTCTGGGTACAGGAACCTATGAGACTTCGTGGCAGCTAATTTCTTCGTTGCTATCGAAATGGGGTTGTAGTAATTAACCCTAGCCATTCGGTGGCAAAATATGTTCAACCTGATGAGGCAATTATTGAGTTTAAAAGTGGATGTTATCACACTAGACCACGGACAATACTTAAAAAAAACATTATAAACCACCGTTGTGGTTGTTTTTAATTTTTTAAAACAATAAAAATTGTATCTGTGTTGGTAGTCGTCCTCAACAAATAAAATATTGTTTAAAATATTCAACTAGGCCTTTCGGAACTAGTTCCATTTTAATATCTGTTCTATTCGGTACCGAAGAGTATACGGTACCAAATAGAATAGCTTTGAAAATGGAACTAGTTCCGAAAGGCTTAACTGAATATTTAAGCAATATTTTATTTGTTGAGGACGACTGCCATCACATATACAATTTTGTTTTAAATAACTAAAACAGGGAGTCGAAAACTGTACTGCCGGCGAGCCGAGAATCGGAAGGTCAAACAGCACAGAATGAGCCTCCCTATTGTAGTCGAGGGAATTCATGTGGTAGTCCATCCGGGAGAGCTTGTGTTGCTAAACATAAGTTAACAATATTTGAAGAGAAAAATATACGCTTAGACTAGGGTGTGAACCCAGGACCTTTGTGTTTTTACGTCGGTATTTTACCATCTGAGCTAGGATAGGCGGTAGAACATTGACGTACAAAGCCAAAGGTCCTGGGTTCAAACCCAGTCTAAGCGTATATTTTTCTCTTAAAATATAATTTGTCCTTCAGTGAGAAGTGTTAAATATACAACAAAAACATCGAAAGAAACTCTACTGGCTTTATAAAGTACGTAATATTAACCCTTAAATTCGTTATGCATACTTTTAGATACATCAGTTGGTTTAGTTAACTTAATATTTTAAATAAATCAGAAGAAAACGAACAAAAATAAACCACTTAAATGTGTGTCTAATTGTACTCGTACAATATACCTAATAATAACAGTTATACAAGATTCCGTTATCACTGCGGTCCGCCATATTCAAATATCTAAGAGAAGAAATATTTGTTTTTGCCAATTTAAGGGTTAAAATTACCAATAAAAAGTCTTCTTATATAAGAAGCCATCATTTGCGTGATTGTTCAATTGTTCGTAGCATTTGGCGCTCTCGGGAATTAAAAATGTGTAAGAAAAAAATTTGCCTTTAGATTGGAGTGCTTAGGATAACTCAGACGGGAGAGCAATGGCGTACAAAGCCAAATGTCTTGGGGTTCAACCCCCAGTCTAAGCGTAAGTTTTTCTCTTCAAATATAATGTGTCCTTCATTCCATCTATCCATAGTAATTCTGCCGGAAGGCAGGTTTTTCACTGCAATCATAGCATTTTCATGCTATGCTTACAGCTTTACTAGGGAATTGTAGGTGTGGTAGCTTCCCGTTGATTTTCACACCGGTGAAGGATGAAAGGATGATGATGATGGCCATACGATTTCGGGGAACGTTTGGGCCTTAACGTTTTCCTAACATTTGTCTTACAGATGAGGAAAAAACCCGATAAAAATCTCAACCAGGAAAACTGCCCCGGCCGGGGATCAAAGCCAGGCCCGCTACGTGACAAAGCAGCACGCTACTTCGAGACCACAGCGGTGGACTGTCCTTCATTGAGAAGTATTACATTTATAATAAAACATAATAAGTTAATGCGTTTTTTCATGAAGAGGAAACGCTCCGTGGGATTTTATAATCCAGCCAACATGGGTTATATATTCAGGAGCATTGCCTCCCGCATGAGCACTAGGTTTGAAGTTTGCATTAGACGGTCTTTGGCCTGAACATTGGCGTTCTTTATAGGGTTTGGAGAAGTATCAGATTTTAATGCCTATGTGTAGGATATAGATAGTTGACCTTCACCGAAGTGAAGGTATGAGATTGGGATTTAGTTTCTGTCGGCCGCGGTGGACTAGTGGTTATGCTCCTTGCCTCTGGTCCCGAGGATCGCGGGTTCAAACCCGGCCGGGGTCGATGGATTTTTTAGGACGGAAAAATCCAAGGAGCAAATCCTCCGGGAGGGACTTTAAGCCGTGGGTCCCGAGTCTGAAGATTTTCAGGCTCATAAAAATCCTTAAGCCTGAATGAAAAGGCCTCTAAGCAAAATTTACCGAATTTTCCCGTCCTAGTACTACCTTGGTTTCCTAGATGTCAGTACGAGGCGGAACGCTGACCACGGACCACTCAAAATGACATCTATACGAAAACAAGTGTAAGTAAAATAGTATGGTTCAAATTCTTGGTTCAAATTCTTCCCTGTAGTGGGAGAGCACCTAAATCTCTGTAAAGGGAAAACATGGGCTTACAATGTGGGTATAGATTTTTGTGCCTTAAGATAGGATTCCTTGGCTCCCTCAAAAGCTGTGCAGCAACGGTAAGATACAGAGCGACCAGACGCCGTGTAATAATAATATTGATGATGATGGTGTAATTCCTTGTCTTCTTGATCTATTGCGATGTCCCTGTATATAATAGGGAGCTGTTAAAATTTGCATTTGCGTTTTATTTTCGTTTGGCCAATTGAAATATTTTTAGTTGAATTAATATTGCCTCATCTGTGGTTACAATAGCAGGCTTACAAAGTGACGAAGTGTGTGAAATTGATTTTGCGCAGTGAAATTGCGTAGAGGCACAGCTGTGTTCCTTCACCTGCTACTGTGGCACGCAATTCTATTTTTATAAAATACCAGTACACAATTTTCAATCGGTTTAAATTGGAGCCGCGGGTTGAGGGACGGTAGGGAGAGATTTTGGACTAAAGTCCTGGATTTGTCACAGCTAACCATAACTTGTTGTTTTAACTTAGTTCCAATTTCTACCACCCGAAACGCTTCATTGAGTTCAATCTTTAAAAATAACTAAAGTTTAATTTTAATTATTTTTTGGTATTATAAACGGACATGAACCGATGTTTTCAGCAGGCTATAGCAGGGATTTATCGGCAGCGGTGGACTAGAGGTTATGTTCTTTGCCTGTTGTTCCGAGGGTCCCGGGTTCAAACCCCGGCCTGGGTCGGTGGATTTTTTTAGGATGGAAACATCCATGGAGAAATCCTCCGAGAGAAACATTAGCCCGTGGGTCCCGAGTCTGAAGATTTTCAGGCTCTTAAAAATCCTTAAACCTGAATAAAGAGGTCTCTAAGCAGAATTTAACCGACCTCAAACGTCCTGGTAATACCTTAGTTGCCTACTTCAGTCTCATTGAGTTGATGTGTGATTTCATGCCATTCTTGACATCTATGGACAAATAATGTAACTAAATTAACTTGATCTAGTAGTTTCTGACAAGGGAGAGGCTAATGGCTCATCATTGTACTACACCATTGTAAATACATACATTGTGATGCTATTGATTTTAACTATTAAATATCGTCATTAAATATAATATAAATGACAGTTACCATCCTCCTCTAGGTTATCCAAGATTCGCAGGTTGTAACCTGGCCGGTTTCTACATGTTTATGAAATCATAAAAATCCTGAGTGTGTTTTCTTTAGGAAGAGGAAGAAGGCGATGGGTCCGGCGTCATAGTTTTAGGGAAGGTAAATCAACCTCAAACCAAGAGGTCTTTGAGAACATATGTAAGATATTTATCCTCGGACGATAATGATTTGAGGTGTTAAATGGTCTCATTAATTAAAACACTAAGACATGTAGCGTGTCTGGAATACTTAGTTGTATCCACCAATAAGATTTTTTTGCCACTAAATCTAGTTATTTTGCTCTTATTCGGCGTGTTAAATTTATCAGGCGTTAGGCAATGAGAAATTTGCAAATATAGTTCATCTACTGTTGTAACAATCAGTGAATGGAGAAGACTATATACAAGTGAACTACATGGTTTTTATAGGAAGCCAGATATAATAAGAACAGTTAAGTCTCGTAGACTGCGATGAACAGGGCATGTAGCACGAATGGGGAATGAAAGACGTGCATGGAAGCTTCTTTTAGAAAAACCAGAGCGAAAACGCCCAGTTGGTAGAACAAGAATGAGGTGGGAGAATAGACTGCGATGAACAGGGCATGTGACACGAATGGGGAACGAAAGACGTACATGGAAGCTTCTTGTAGGAAAACCAGAACAAAAAAGGCCAGTTGATAGACCAAGAATGATGTGGGAGAATAACATTAACTATGATTTGAGGAAGTAGTTTATACAGGAGATGATTGGAAAACATTGGCTCAGGATAGGGATGTATGGAGAGCTTATGTCCGCGCGGCCATGAACCTACGAGTTTGATATAGCCAGTTAGTGAGTTTAGTTAGTTAATTATAACAATCAGTGACGCTTTAGTTTGTAGTTACTAGGCAACAAAGCTATACTTTATATTCTAACAAAACACAAAACACGTTATCAAAACATAAAGTACAGGTTTTATAATATATATACAGTATATACATATCATCATCATATTTTATTTTTTTGTTGAGTCTGTATTTTATGTGTTTGTTATGTATGTACATAACATGCTGCCTTGTCATACATCGGGCCCGGGTTCGATTCCCGGTCGGGACCAGCTTCTTAGGTATGGTCTTTTTTTGGGGGTTATCCTGACCTATAAGACAAATGTCAGGAAGCTTTGAGGCACAAACGGTCCCAGAATATCATCTGGCCATCATTTTCAACTTCATCATCATCCCGGTGTGGAAAGCAGCGGGAAGGTGCCACATCTATAATCCCCTAGTAAAGCTGAAAAGCATAGCATGAAGAAGCTCCTAGGACAGAACAGTATAGAATAGACTGTATATAACAACAACGTTGTTGATTTTTCGTCTTCACTCCCCCCCCCAAAACCCACATTGCTCTTTCTCTAAACGTTTTCACAATAAATAAATTTATTTAAATATACTAAATATACAACGTGTACTAAAATCCTCTAAACGTAGATAAAATATTGTAGACAACACGTTACAAAATTAGGTTAATAACTTGTTGCTCTTAGAAAATTCTCATCGGCCGTGTTCTAACTTGAACATCTGGTTACTAAACCTCAGCTTTTGTAACTAGTCGTCTAAATAACCATTTCTTTTCATATGTTACACTAGCTAATACCCGCGTGCGCTGCTACTTCTAAATAAATCTTAATGTGTTTTTACCACCAGCCCTGCGCTGTTATGCTTGCCCGGGAATCTGCTTATCCCGATCTTCTTGGCATCAATGAAAGACAAAAATGGTTATTGTTAGTTATCCGTAGAAGATAAACATATGCTGTCGCGGACTTTTTTGTAGAGTTTTTTAGATGTTCAATTCTGTGTACGTTAATTTCATGTATTTGTTATGGTTTAGGCAGCGTAAGCCATTTAAGCGTCAAAATAGGGACTTTATTTCACGTTTTTCACTACAAAGGGTGATTTTTAGGGATGAAGGGGTTGAGTATTACAATTCTCTTATAGCCTATGTTCATCCCCGGAATCTCCTGAAGATTTTTCAAAAAGCCCCATCAGAATCGGATGAACGGTATGGCAGAGCACGCTTGCCCGGGAATCTACTTATCCCGATCTTCTGGTATCAATAAAAGACAAAAATTGTTACTGTGAGTTATCCGTAAAAGATAAACATATGCTGTCGCGGACTTTTTGTAGAGTTTTTTTTTTAGATATTCAATTCTGTGTACATTAATTTGGTGTATTTGTTATGGTTTAGGCAGCGTAAGCCATTTAAAATAAGGACTTTATTTCACGTTTTTCGCTACAAAGTGTGATTTTTAGGGATGAAGGGGTTGAATATCACAACTCTCGTATAGCCTATGTTCATCCCGGAATCTCCTGGACATTTTGCAAAAAAAATCAAAATAGGATCAACGATAGAATACGAACAAACAAACAAACATTGATTTTTTATATATTAGATTAGTAGTATATCATTACCATTAAAATCAACATTTAATTTTGACTTGCTTGGTGACAGCCAAATGCCTCGTCATATAATTAGTGACGCCCATGAATGTATTAATGAGATTCCTTCTGCCCCATCTGTATTTAACTATTAGAGTATGTATGCTCTTGGATGCCAAGAGCCTAAATAAGAATGAAATAAAATCAATTTCTAACTCTGAGGTCATCTTCATAGAAAGTGACTAGCATATTGGATAATGGGGAATCATATACCAGTACATAGTGTAAATGAATTACTAAGTAACTCATTGGCATTATCGAGTCCGTAGGTTCATAGCCGCGCGGACATAAGCCCTCCATACTTCCCTATCCTAAATCAATGTTTTCCAATCATTCGTTTTATAATCTACCTCCCTCAAATCATGGTTAATGTTATTCTCCTACATCATTCTTGGTCTAACATCTGAAGTTTTCCCTCTGTTTTCCTACAAGAAACTTCCATGCACCTCTTTAATTCCCCATTCGTGCCACATGTCCTGCACATTGCAGTCTACAAGACTTAACTGTTCTTATTATATCTGACTTCATATACAGTATATACATGCCATGTAGCTCACATCATCATCATGATCATCATCTTCAAGGCATGGGCCTATTGGCCCGTTCCGCTCCCCGGCGCACTACATGCCGCAGGCGCAGGTCGTCCTTCCAACGACGTTTTGGTTTTCCTACATTTCTTCGGCCTAGAGGCCTATAATGAAGCAGCTGTTTTGATAAACGATTATTTGGCATTTTTTGTATATGTTCAAACCAATTACGTTTATTTGTGTGTATTTTCTCGTTTATATTATAGATTTGTAGTTCTTCTCTGATATCTTGACTTCTCTTTTGATCTCTTAGAGATACACCTGCTACTGATCTGAGAAATCTCATTTCTATTGTCTCAATTTTATTTTTATCAGAGATCGTTAGAGGCCAAGTCTCAGACCCGTATGTTAATGTTGGAACGGCTACTGTTTTGTAAAATTTTAATTGAGTTTCCCTTGGGGTCTTATTTCTCAAATTTCTTCTTATTGAACCACATATCTGTTGAAATTTCCCTAATTTCGTCTTCATGTCCAAATTTTGCTGGTACGCCTTTAGCCTTGGTTTTAGACGAGGTTATATTAACCCGGCCCAGTGTGTACAGGGAGCATAAGCCGGAACTATATACAGCTGGGTAATTATTGACAGGCGCGTTCTCGTCGCGGGGATGATCACTAAAAATCTTAGTGACTAAGTTCTGTCAAGAACCCAATCTCTCGGGGTATAACGAGGGCCCCTGCCCAGGGATACGGGTGAAGACCTCAACGGTTGGTTCGGCAAAAAGAACAAGCTTCAATAAAGGCGAGACAAGCGGACGAGGCAGCCCTCCACCTGGAGTTTGTACAGATGGAAGCATGTTCAAATGCTATGAGGTGGCAGCCCCACCATTGGACTACTCGGCAGCAGGCCGGTTACCTGCTACGAGGAATTATAAAAAAACTCGAACTCCCCAAAGTAATGTAGCTCACTATTTGTAGTTTTCTCCATTCGCCAGTCTGTTCATCTCTTTTTGGCTCAGAAATTGTCCTAAGAAATTTATTATCAAGAACTCGTAATCTTATTTCCTCCCTTAAAGTAAGAGTCCATGTTTCGCATCCATATAATATAGCTGGTAGAATAATAGTTTTTTTTTTTTTTTTAATTTTCACTTTAACGTATTTCGAAAGGAGTTGGCTCAACAAGAGTCCTTGCAATGCATAATTGTATGCATTTCCAGAATTGAGCCTATGTTTAATTTTTTCGAGCATCTCATACCTATTTGTGACTAATTATTGTTCCAAGTATTTGAATTCAGCCACTTCTTCAAAATTTCCCTCATTTGTCATTAGATGTCCATTTCCATTATATATTATTTCTATGTGTAATCATATATTTAGTTTTATTGATATTTACTTTCAGTCCCAATTTCTTAGTGTTACTCAATAGTGTGTAATTACACTACTCAATTTTAACAGATTACAGAATGACTTTACACAAGCAGTACAAGATAAGGAACCATAGTCTGTAAGTAAAGTGATTTTTCCTCAATCTTCTTGTAAGCCCTTGTTTTCTGCAACGAGATTTAGGCGCTCTCCCCCTACAGGGAAGAAATTGAACCATACTAATTTAGTTACACTTATTTTCATATTGATGTCATTGGAGTGGCACGTGATCAGCATTCCGCCTCATACTGACATCTAGGAAACATCAATCTTACGGATATAAAATACAGCAAATTCCGATAATGTTGTTAGCCAGTTGTTAATAGATTGGCCTACCTGATAAGTTTTGTATTTAATCTAGTACAAATTGTACTGAAACTTTATTTTAGTGTATCAATATCAGAAATTAGTTATTTAGGCCTACTTTTAGCGAATTACGAAAGAATGGCGCCATTAAGATTATCGTGAAACGATTTTTGAAAATATTTTACAGATCTTTACTAGACACCTAAAATGACCATGGGCACATTTTATATATTCTTCTTCTTCTTCTTATTTTCCAGGATTAGGTCAATGTGACCTGTTCCGGTCTCAAGTCCATCATTTCCTTGGCCGTCCCAAAGATCTTTTCCCATGTGGTTTGTAGGTGTTGATCTTTTTGGGTAATCTTGTATTGTCCATTCTGTCTAAATGTTCTTTCCATTGGTATTTGTGCTCTTCTAGTTTATCGAGTATTGAAAATATCTCCAGTTCATTTCTTATTGATTCATTGTGTAATCTATCCATGCGTGTACATCCCTTTACGGATCTTAAAAATTTCATTTCAGTGGCTTGCATGTGTGAGATATCTTTTTTGTAAGTGCCCAGGATTCAGATCCACATAAAAGAACAGGCACAGCCACAATTTTATAAAACCTGAGCTGAGTTTCTCTTTGAGTCTTTTGGAGGGTTCTTCTTATGGTGCCGCACATCATTTGATATCGGTTTAATTTATTGTGTATATCCCAATCATAGCTGTATGTTATATCTGAACCAAGATAGTTAAAGTGTGCTATCTGTTCTATTATTTCATTATTGATCACTATTTTTGCTCTGACTGGCACTTTGCCCTGAAAAGCCATAATTTTAGTTTTTGAAGTTGAGACTTTGAGATTATAATAGAGTCCTAATTGATTCAACATGTAAATGGCTCTTTGTAAATCATTCTCTGACTTCTGTATAATTACCAGATCGTCTGCATACATTAAAATATTCATATATATTTCCTTATTAATTTGTATTCTTATTGGACTTTATTTTTTTCCATTTTCGTATAACCTCGTCAAAATATATATCAAACATATATATAGTAAACATATATTTTATATATGAAAAACTAAATATATGTTCACACAGATAAATGCGTTATATAATGGAAATGGACAGTTAATGACAAACGAGGGAATTCTTGAGGAAGTGGCTGAATTCGAATACCTAGGAACAATAATTAAAAATATGAATGAGATGTACAAAAAATTAAAACATGGCCTCAATTCTGAAAATGCATGCTATTATGCATTACAGGGCCTCTTGTTATTCCAATTTCTCTTCAAAACCGTTAAACTTAAAATATATAAAATTGTTATGCTTCCAGTTATTTACATGGATGCGAAAAATTGACTCTTACTTTAAGGGATGAGAAAAGATTACGAATATTTAAGAATGAAGTTCTTAGGAAAAATTTTTGACCAAAGAGAGATAATTAGACAGGCGAATAGAGAAGACTACATAACATATATTTATAGGAAACCAGATATAATAATTTAATACACAATTGATCTTCTTGGTGATACAATATTAAAATATATATACAGTCAATATGCCCATTTCACCAATAACCATTTTAAACATTTATTGGTGAAATGGGCATATTGACTGTATATATATTTTAATATTTCAGATATAATAAGAACAGTTAAGTCTTTTAGACAGGGATTGGCAGGACATGTGGCACGAAGGGGAATTAAATTGGGTCAAGGAAGCTTATTGAAGGAAAACCTAAGTAAAACATCCAGTTGGTAGACCAAGAATGAGGTGGGAATATAACATTAACCATGGTTTGAAGGAAATAGATTATACAGGGGAAGATTGGATAACATTATCTCAGAATAGGGATATATGCAGAGATCATGTCCTTGCGGCCATGAACCTACGAGTTCTATAGTGCCAATGAGTTATGTATATATATATATATATATATATATATATATTATATATATATATATAGTGGAAAGCAACGGGAAGCTACCACACTTACACTTACCTAGTAAAGCTGCCAAAGCATACCATGAAAATGCTATGATTGCAGTGAAAGACCTGCCCTCGGGCAGAATTACTATGGATGGATGTATATATAGTCCTATAGTTCTCTCCGCCTCTCGTGATACAGAATATATATATATGTTTGTGCTAGGATTGTCTGGATAGCGTAATCGATAGTGCACTGAAGGGTATGGGTTCAATTTCCGGTTCAGGCATTTATTTTTATTTTCATGTCATGTATATATGTGTGTGTGTGTATGTGTGTCAACGCTCTAGGACCGTAAAATTGTTTCGTCAGAATATATACAGTATTTTGGCATATAGCAAACAGTTAAGAAAAGTAAGGTAGAGTTCGTTTTAATGCAAATCCGGGTCATTAGGTGTAGGAGTTCACCGGAAACGAAAATTTAAAAATCGTTCTAGCATCTCAATTTTTGTTCTTTCACGAGATATAATATTATAATAAACCATGGATGGCATTCTTTAAAAATCAGCGTAATCCGACCATTAGAAGGGGGCTTCACCTGATACCTGAATTTAAAAATTCGCTGTAGCAACCCCCGTGTTTTCTTCTTTGCAATGTATAACAATAACTTAATAAAGCCTTAAATTGACCATGTATTCTTTAAGATGTATTGGTTTCATGTATTTGATATTTAAAAAAAAACAGGGTAAAATAATTAGTAGAAATTATTTAAGTTTGTGTCAAATTGTTATGGCAACATGGGTTACGGTTTTCCATGATTTGTTTTCAAGCAGACCGACACGTTTAAATAAGTTAGCATAAAATGTGAGTTTCTCCAATTTAACAAAAGAGAGATATATTCCGTAAACCAATAAAATCAGACCATAACTACAACTTGCTGAGGAATTCACTTAGTTCTCGCAGTTTCTATTTGATGAACATTTTTTTTTACGTACAGGGTGTTCGGAAATTCATATTTCAAACTTGTAGGGCTAGTAGAGGGGACTCAGTAGACAATATTTTGAATAGTAACCCTTGTCCGGAAAGGTACCGTTTCCGTGCTACAGCCTATACAATGTGTCGGATTTGCCGATGTTATTTTGCAAACGGAAAGGTAGTACATGACGTCAGAAGAGCGCCATGTCAAATGAGATGTGACGTAAGGTACAGAATTAAATGACGTTTGACTCTTTACAGACGAAAATGAAATTTATTTGGTAACAATACCAAAGTAACAAAAACACTTTCATTGATCACAGTAACAATGGAAAAAAAAAATTGTTTGTCTTCTGTACTGGATGTGTCCCGTACGAAACTGTTCACTACGACAGAGGCTCATTGCAAAGACCACCTATGACGTTGCATACATTGTACCGAATAATCATGTACCGGTAGGATCGTTCCATCACACCTGGTTGTCCCGTTAATCTCTTGTGCAACGACCATAACTCGTGCCAGCAGTTCTTCCTCGGTCTCTACCGGAGTCCCGTACACCATAATCTTCATATGATCCCATAAAAAATAGTCCAAAGGAATTATATCCTGCGATCGTGGGAGTTATGCAATAGGATCACCCCGGCCTATTCATCTTTGCACGAATCTTCAGTTAAGGTGTCCCCGAACGTCACGTGTAAAGTGCGGCGGTGCGCCATCGTGCTGAAACCACAGTTCCTGACTGATATCCAATGGCAGGATAAACGTCACGTGCAATCAGGCGATCTTCTGACGTCATGTACTGCCTATCCGGTTGCAAAACAACATCGTTAAATCTGACACATTGTAATGGCTGTAGCGCGGAAACAATATGCTCCCGGACATGGGTTCCTCTTCAAAATATTGTCTACTCAGTACCCTCTACTTGCCCTAGAAATGTGTAATATGAATTTCCGAACAACCTGTATTTTACTAATTTTACTTTGCAGACATCTGGCTTCCAATCTCCGCTACGTTTAAAAATATTATGACACGTACTTGTCACTTTTTTTGTTGCTATTTTGAATGTGTACGGGTTTATATGCAACTATTTCATACAATAAATAATGTGGTGTATTCCATACGTCCCACGTGGCGACGTAGATTTATATTTTTACTGAAATTAAAAAAAAATGCTAGTTCATTTTTTTTCAACGTCGACTTTTAACAGGCAAGGTCATTACCAACATAATTCAAATCTGTAGCGAAAGTACCAACGAAGTATGCTCAATTTTTCAGGCTTGAGGTTCTTTTAGAACACGCAGCTTCAGTTATCTTCCGAAGGAAGCCAAAATCTATAGACTCCGGTCACGTTAGAACCCGGGAATCGAACACAGAAACCACTATTCCACTAGGACCGAGTAATTAAACATTTCAGATGTAGAGTGTTTTTATAACGTAGATAATAATCTGTAAATGGACAGCTTGTATCACCATTAGGTATTCAGTCAGTTAAACATCATAGTATAGTAACTATATTGTACGTGAATTCCAGAGAGTGGAAACAGAAGAGAACAGACTGCTGGAGTTTGAAAACTATGCAAAGCTTGCCTCCGTTGGATTGACGTTTTAATAATTAAATTGTGTACTAGATGATGGTAAACAGTTTGATATCAAATAGCCTTCCTCACTGAAATGTATCACATTTTGTAAATCTCTCACAAATATCCGTTCCAATATTCAGGTTAGAGTTATCTTATATAGGCTATATATATATATATATATATAACAGTTTTTATGTCATTATTTATACATGCATTTTCTAAAGTACTAATACATCTACAATTAATTAAATAAAAATAAAACGTAGTTTTATTTGATTTTCACATGTGGCATTTAAAAGTAATAAAACTCTACAAAATATAATAAAAACAATAAAACCAAAACAAAAAAAGAAAAATTATCAGGTGTATATAAAATTGAAGTGTGGCACATGTGACAATGTCTATATAGGACAAACTGGTAGACCTTTTATATCTCGGATAAAGGAACACATGAGAACATATAACAGAAATTTAGAAAATTCAAACTATGCTTAACCACCTATTCCAATTTAATCATTGTTTCGATCCAAATTTTGAAATTTTGCATATTTGTGATAAGGGTAAGAAGTTAGATCTTTTGGAGGCTGTAGAAATTAATAAGTTTAAAAGTAGTAAAAAACTGTTAAATTCTCAACTTGATTTGAATGAATCCCCTTTGTTAAATTAAAAAATTTAAATAAATATTGTTGTATTGTTGCTTAGATCAGTTGGAACACAATTCATAATTTGTTAACATGTCTGAAGAAGGTACAGTGTACCGAAACAGCTGTCACTGAATTATATAATAAATATGAAAATCAAATAAAACTACGTTTTATTTTTATTTAATTAATAAATATGGATTTTCATCAAGTAAACACCAACTCAATTGATTACATCTACAATTGCCTGGCAATGTCTTATGTAGGCCTATATAACTCCTCAATTCAAGAGCATGGATTTCTCAACTTAATTAAAACCATGGCATGGCCAAGCAGTCTTTGGTGTAGAGCTGCGGAGATTCGAGTCTCCGTGAAGGAAGAATTTTCTCATTGACTTTTGTCCAATATGGAACCGGTGCTACTCCAAATTCTGAGGAATTTGAGTAGCTACCGTAGGTATAGGCTACAGGTTGAATAAACCAGCTATAACGGCTGGGGGACCCGACATCCTAAACATTTATCATAAGTAATGCCACGAGTGATTTCCAAATTTATCTAGAGAATTTGGAAATCAAGAGTGGCATTCGTTAGGACTATTTAACGAATACAATTAAGCTGTTTACTCACAAATCATTATTTAAATATAGTTATTTTAAAATATTTATATTTTTAATGTAAACGGCGATGTTTGAAAACAAATGAGAAACGATTAGTACGTTTCATTTGCTTCTTTTGTTCGTCACTGCAACCAGATCATATTATTTATTGCCAAAGGAATGCAATATTGTAAGAGTGCACTCTACGGCGATAAAATTAAACTGATAAAATCTTGGTGAAAATGACTGTGATTGGTAGTAAATCAAAAATCACTGAAATGTGATTGGTCATTGACTCCCATTTGAAGCGAGAGTTAAATAGTCACGCTTAAACCTCTCTCTCAAAGAGATATAACACAAATTATCATAAGTAATGCCACGAATGATTTCCAATTTATCTAGAGGATTTGCAAACCAAGAGTGGTATTTATTAGGGCTATTAACGAATAAAATTAAGCTGTTTACTCAAAAGTCATTATTTAAATATAGTTATTTTAAAATATTTATATATTTAATGTAAACGGCGATGTTTGAAAACAAATCAGAAATGTGAGGTTATGTATATTCAGTGCAACTTGATCATATTATTTATTGCCTAATAGGATCGCAATATTGTAAGAATGCACCCTAGTGGAGAAATAATGAAGCACATCAATCTATACATTATAATCAACATTATAGGTTATTAATTTATTTTTTAGTAAAGAACTCAGTAAAATCGGGGAATCTGTTCATTATTTGTTATATTCAATGTATTTGTAGGAGAAAAATAATGCTCTGGGCTGCTGAGAATATTAAAAGGAGGAGCTTTCTTTATCACAAAAGCAGGAACTGATAAAGAGAATTCGATAAAGAGCGAGGTGAAACACGACTGTTATTTGTGTAAAACAAAATCCATTGTAACGTGATTGGTCATTAACTACCATTTGAGGCATGCGTTAAATAGTCCATATACATATTAATCGATATAAATTTCAGAGAGTTTCTAGTTTTGTATATCTTGGTTCCTTAATTAATGATACAAACAAAACATCAGTGAAGAAATTGGAAGGAGAACTAAAATGTCAATAAAGTGACACACAGTGAGACACTTTAAGTCAAGGCTTAATATAAGAGAAACAAAATGTAATCTGTATAAAACTCTGGTAAAACCAATATTAATAGGCCTGTATGGCAGTGAAACATGAACCTTGACCAATACCGATATGTCAAGACTGAGTTCATTTGATAAAAATATATATATATATATATATATATATTAAGATAAATTTATGGCCCAATTTGCGACTTTACTCGCATATGTCTCTACTACGTGTCTCATTGAGGTGATGTGCTTACCTCATGTCACTCACTGACATCTGTAGGGACATTAAAGTAAAAATATAATTAATTTCTAATTAATGTATTTAAAAGTTGTGTATAAAAATATTATATGGATACGAAACATGGACTCTTACTTTAAGGGAGAAAAGAAGATTACGAGTATTTGAGAATAAAGTTCTTAGGGGAAAAATGGGCCAAAAGGAGATGAACAGACAGATGAATGGAAAAAACTACATAACAGTGAGCTACATGATATGTATAGGAAGCAGGTATAATAAGAACAGTTAAGTCTCGTAGACCGCGATGGGCAGGACATGTAGCACGTATGGGGGATAAAAGAAGTGCATGGAAGCTTTTGGTAGGAAAACCAGAAGGAAAACGCCCAGTTGGTAGACCAAGAATGAGGTGGGAGATTCACATTATCCATGATTTGAGGGAAATAGATTATACAGGGATAATTGGAAAAACATTAGTTCAGGATAGGGATGTATGGTGAGCTAATGTCCGCGCGGCCATGAACCTATGGGTTCGATAGATCTAGTGAGTTAGTTAATTAGTTACAGGTTATGGTATTAAATTTTAAAGAAAAATGCATATGAATTAGGAATTGTTTGCTTTAAAAACTTGTGTACTAGCCATCAACACACACACTCTCCTAGAGAGAACTACTACCGGTACCTCTAGAGATGCGTATCATTATTAAACTTATTCTTATTATAATTATATACCCATATTTTCCTACCAGTCCATAGTGATATTGTTATACAAATTTGGTAGAATTTAAAAAAATATATTGCAGCAAGTATATTATTAATAACACAAAAAAGAACAATTTGTAATTCATTACTTTAAAGAGTAATATTATATGGAGCTGAAATTTGGATAACAGACAACCCACATACAAATAAATAATTGGCAATAGAAATTGACTATTGGCGTAGAGCGGCAATAATATCAAGAATGGATAAAATTGAAACCCAAATAATTAGAGAGAGGATGAAAGTGGATAAGAATATTCTTTAAGTAATTAATACATCTATGCTAATTCTTCCCGAGGGCAGGTCTTTCACTGCAATCATAGCATTTTCATTCTATGCTTTGCAGCTTTACTAGGGAATTGTAGGTGTGCTAGCTTCCCGTTGCTTTCCACACCGGTGAAGGATGATGATGATGCCCGGATAATTTTCGGGGACCGTAAAGCACTAAGCTTCTTACAGGTGAGGAAAACCCCCGAAAAAAACCTCACCCAGGAGCCTGTCCCAAACGGGAATCGAACCCGGGTCCGCCGCATGACAAGGCAGCACGCTACAAGTAATTAATATAAGATCGAAAATTAAAATAGTTCTGGAAACATTGAACACAATTGGGAGTAGGCAGAATTCCGAAAATTATTTTGAAATTGAATGCTGAAGACAGAAGGAGAAGAGGAAAACCACAGGAACAATGAATGGTTGGGTTCAGGAGGAGTATGAATTGACTAAGCAAGTTGCACAGGACAGGAATTGGCGGATCAATAAGATTAATTTAGGTTGAAGGAAAAACGATTGTAGTGTAGAAAAATATTCCTAATAAATATTATTATTATTATTATTATTATTATTATTATTATTATTATTATTATTATAATTATTATTATTGGTTTGTGATTTCGATAGTCGTGGGTTCAAACTCATCCCGGTTCAGTGGATTTTTAGGATGGGAAAGTGAAAGGGCAAGACCTCCGCAAGGAACGTAAAGCCATGGATCCTGGGTCTGAAGATATTTGGGCTCGTAAAATAAACTCAAGCCTAAACTATAGTCCCTGAGCTAAATTTAATCAGCCTTCCCCACCTAGACTATACCGTAATTACTACTAGGTGTATCTTTCAGGCGATAAACTAACCACTTATCACTCCCTGACTTCTATTGGAAAATAAGTATAAGTCTAATTATTTTGCTTGATTAGCTAATTCCCGCAAAGCAGTATACTTGTCCAAGTGGGGGTTGTAATACAATATATTATTATTGTTATTATTATTATTATTATTATTATTATTATTATTATTATTATTATTATTATTATTATTATTATTATTATATTTATTACTAATGTGGAAGAGGTAAACAGATTCCATTACAAATCTTCGATGGCCAATGGGGTAGTAGGAGGTTAAGGCTCCTATCATTCTAGATGATTGGTACTGCATGTCAACCGGGTTGTCAGCCCTACGTGACGGTCGTATTTACGTCAGCTACTTATTTACATTAGAGGCTGAGTTGATCTCAGGGCCATGGAACCGCCAGAAGGTTTATATCCGTTTAAAAGTCCTAACCCCACCGGGAATCGAAACCGCGATCTTCTGTTTTGTAGCGTATGGCATTTACCAACTTCCCTATATTGATGTAGAAAAATCAGAGAGAAGGCGCCTAGTAGTTAGGCAAAGTATGATACGATATAATAAGAGACGTGAATATTATACAGCGAATAATTTCATAATATTACCTTAGGATGTATATGTACAGAGAGCCTTTGTATAGCGGTCATGAATCTCCGGGTCCATAATGCTAATGAGTCAGTTATTTGTGAATTATTTTCTTGCTTGATACAAGGACATTCGAAAGTAATGAAAACGCTATTGTAAATCAGCGATCCTAGTGATGATCATAAGTAATGCCACGAGTGATTTCCAAATTATCGATAAATTCACGACTCACGAAGTGAGGAGTGAATTTATCTAGAGAATTTGGAAATCAAGAGTGGCATTTGTTAGGACTATTTAACGAATAAAATAAAGCTGTTTACTCACAAATCATTATTTAAATATAGTTAATTTAAAATATTTATATATTTAATGTAAACGGCGATGTTTGAAAACAAATGAAAAACGATAGGTACGCTTCTACTGCTTCATTTGTTTATCACTGCAACCAGATCATATTACTTATTGCCAAAGGAACGCAATATTGTAAGGAGGAGCTTTCTTTAATATGGTAATTATAACACTGATAAATATTTGGTGAAACACGACTCTGATTGGTTGTAAAACAGAAATCATTGAAACGTGATTGGTCATTGACTCCCATTTGGGGCATGAGTTAAATAGTCATTGTAATCTGGTAGTAAGATATTAAGAAGTCTTTGTTGTATAAATCTGTAATATTGAAAGAATATTTTGTGAACAATTCACTGTTTCTCACATTCAGTAAGTAATACCGCCAAAAAAAAAGGATGTTCAGTAGAATTTGTATATAATGTAGAATTGCGAAGTACTCGAACATCCACCAAATTCGCCGGACATGAGCCTTTGTGACTATGACTTATTCACATAGAACCTCTACGAGGCGTTCGATTTCACTCAAGAGTTAATACCTAGAAAGCTCTAGATCGCTCAGATGAGAGAGGTATGCATAAATGGTGCTGCAGATGGAGTGCACCATTTTCCAAGATTTGGTAACGTGTAATTGATTTGACAAGAGTCTATAAATAAGTTCGTAATGTCAAAAATAACCTAAATAATTTTATACTATGATGTTATAGCAGTTTTGCCACTACTTATCGAATGTCCTAGTATTTAGGAGTACGGGGTGAATCATAAATATGGCTATACGTTTGATCGCGTTGTGTGATGAAAATATTACTATTACAGGAAATATGAAATTACCGCTGGAAAGGCAATTATTCAAATTACAACAATGAAATAAAACAAAATAGTGTAGATCTTACGTCATTAGTCAAAATGTCATTGAATATGCAACAGCAAATTACAATTACTGCATGGGCATAAACGTATGGTAATAATCGTGAGGCCGCAAGACGGGCAAGACGTGAGTTTAACGTAGCATTGCAGCCGTCGACTGTGGGGAGGTAGAGAAAACGACTGCTGGGAATGGGAAGGATGCAGAAACAACGAAGAGAATTGTGGAAGCGTTCGACGCTAGCCCACAAAAATCAACCCGCCAAGCTGCACGTGAGCAATTATTTGTTTTGTTTTGTTCTGTTGTTGTAATTTGAAGGATTCCCTTTCCAATGATAACATCACATTTCCTTTAGTAATAATATTTTCGTCACAAAATGCGAACAAACGTAGAGCCACATTTCTGAATCACTCTGTATTTTGTATGTCTCTTGAACACAGTATCAATCTGTCGCAAAGTATGTCAATTAGTGTGGTTACCACTTTGTAAAATTTAACACTAGAAAGGTTCTGGCTAATAGACCATAAAAAACAATTAAATACGAAAAGAGTATGAAATAATTAATAAGTTGCAACAGTACAAACATTATTAACATGATGAATATATTTTGAGAATGGCCAACACAGCGAACGAGGAATATGTATGAATATAAAATCCGAGGATAAACAAGTATCAGAAACAAAAGAAGAGTTTGCGTGGTCAGCTGTGACAATGCTTCGTCTCGGAAGAGCCAAATTTTTCCGAACTAACTAACTCACTGGCACTATCGAACCCAAAGGTTCATGGCCGCGAGGAAATAGCCTCTCCTTATATCATTATTCTAAGCCTATATTTTTCTAGTCATCTTCTAAAGAATGCAGCTCCCTCAAATCATGGTTAATGTTATTCTTGGCCTACTTACTCGGCGCTTTCCCTCGGGTTTTCCGGTAAGGAGTTCCCATTCCCTGTTCCATTCCCCACGGCTTGTCTATTACAGTCTACGAGTATTCATTATTCGTATTACATCAAGTTTCCCTTAAAGATACCATAACTGACCTGACTGTTATGTAGTTTTTCCCATTCACCTGCCTGTTTGTCTCTCTTTGGTCAAAAAATTGTATTCATCATCATCATCATCTGCATTCATGGATTAGGTCTGTTGACCCGTTCCGACTTCAGCCCATCTCTTTCTAGGTCTGTCCACATCTCGGGTGCCTTTAGGTTTTTATTTTATTATTTGTTTTGGATATCTATCTTCATTCATTCTATGTGTTGCTTCCATTTTTGTCTATATGTATCTATTTTACAAAAAATTGTATTAAGAACTTTATTCTCGAATATTTGTAATTTTTCTTCTCCCTTAAGGTAAGAGACCATGTTTTGCATCCATATAATACAGGGTGGACCGCTCGAATGGACCTAATTTCAATTGCTTGTTACTGGCAAACGGTTGAAGATAGAAACTTAAAAACAACGTTCATAGTACAGAAAAACTCACCAAGTTTCGAATCCTGTCGGTAGATGGCACAAAGATACGTTTCTCGTTCTTAGATTTAATTGTTTGTGAAAATGGCGACTCCGCAGATGAAAGCGCAAGCTGTTTTGTGGTATGCGGAGTTTAAATCAATCATTAGAGTTCAAAGGGAGTTCCGGCGTGTTGTTTAACCGTGATGCTCCAACTGCTAGAAGCATAAAGAAGTGGCGTGATACATTATTAGCTACAGGATCTGTGTTGAGAGAAGCATGGTGGTGGTCGCAGAGCATCCGATGAAATGGTAGC
Source organism: Diploptera punctata (assembly GCA_030220185.1). Lineage (NCBI taxonomy): Eukaryota > Metazoa > Arthropoda > Insecta > Blattodea > Blaberidae > Diploptera > Diploptera punctata. The sequence continues at coordinate 81,239 of JASPKZ010000030.1, read as the reverse complement.
AAATGTTCAAGCCGCATTTGAGCGAAGCCCCCGGAAGTCATTAAGAAGAGCTTCGCGGGAACTTCAAATACCAAAAATCGACATTACAACGGATTGTCCACAAACGCCTCAAACTGCACGCATATAAAGTGCAGTTAGTGCAACGTCTGGAGCCGAATGACATGCCGAAACGAGTGGAATTCGCCAATACGATGCTGGACCGTCTCGGCGCTGATCCTGACTTCATGACCAAGATTTTTCTTCTCGGACGAAGCCACTTTCCATTTGTCAGGCAAGGTTAAACCGGCATAATGTGCGGATCTGGGGATCGGAGAATCCTCACGCTATTCAAGAGCATTTCGTGATAGTCCGAAGATGAATGTTTGGTGCAGTTTGTCACATAATAAGGTCATTGGACCGTTTTTATTCGCCGACGAAGAAAACTGTTCGTGGTACCACATATCTTGACATGCTGGAGCAGTTCTTCTTTCCACAAATTGAAACAACTGCAGCCTAACATCGTTTTCCAGCAAGATGGTGCTCCTCCCCACTGGTCCAATGAAGTTCGTACGACTTTGGACAACATTTTTCCCTGGCCGTTGGATTGGTAGGGGAGGACCAATCGCGTGGCCCCCGAGATCTCCCGATTTAACACCACTGGATTTCTTTCTCTGGGGCTATGTCAAAGATAAAGTTTACACCACCACCCCAGTCAAAGACCTTCGTGATCTTCGTGAGCGCATCATAGAGGCTATTGAGAACATTCCAGAAGACATACTCCAACGTACTTGGCAAGAAATTGTTCATCGCTTTGATATCGTCACAGTGACTGCTGGGGCTCATATAGAGATGTGGTGATCTGGATATCAAAACTTGGTGAGTTTTTCTGTAATATGAACGTTGTTTTAAGTTTCTATCTTCAACCGTTTGCCAGTAACAAGCAATTGAAATTAGGTCCATTCGAGCGGTCCACCCTGTATATCTGGAAAAAATACAGCTTTATATTTTCAGTTTAACTTTTTTATTTTTTAGAAAAAATCGAAATACGAGAAGAGTCCCTACTGTAATGCATAATAGTATGCACTTCCAGAATTAAGACCATGTTTAATTTCTTTCTACATCTTATTCCTGTTTGTAATTATTGTTCCTAGGTACTTGAATTCAGCCATTTCAATGTATCTCTCATTTGCCATTAGCAGTCCATTTCCATTATACAGCTTATTTCTGTGTGTGACCATATCTTTAGTTTTATTGATGTTTACTTCCACCTCAACGTCATAGTGTTACTTAAAAGAAAGCGTGTGTTGCCCTTAGTAGGCACATCTCCACGCTATCGTCTAATAATACTACATAATCAGCTTATGCCAATAGCTTATAGACAAATTTACCCAAACCTTAGTGAATTTGACGTTTTCTATTATTTCGAGAGTTTTATCATCTAAGGTCATATCACGTCTTAACTAACTAACTCACTGGCGCTATCGAACCCGTAGGATCATGCCGCGCGGACATAAGCTCTCCATACATCCCTATCTTCAGCTAATATTTTCCAATTATCCCCTGTATAATCTGCTTCCCTCAAATCATATTTAATATTATTCTCCAACCTCATTATTGGTCTACCAACTGGGCGTTTTCCCCCCGGTTTTCCTACAAGAAGCTTCCATGTATTTCTTCCATTCCCCATTCGTGCCATATGTCTTGCCCATCGCAGTCTATGAGACATAACTGTTCTTATTATATCTGGCTTCATGTAAAGACCACGTAGTTCACTGTTATGTAGTCTTCTTTCACCTGTCTGTTCATCTCTCTTTGGTCCAAAATTTTTCCTAAGAACTTTATTCTCAAATACTCGTAATCTTCTTTCCTCCCTTAAAGTAAGAGTCCATGTTTCGCACCCATATAATATAACTGGTAGAATAATAGTTTTATATTTTCATTTTTACGTTTTTTGACAGGAGCTGGGAAGTCAAATGTCTCTGTAATGCATAATAGCACGTATTTCCAGAATAGTGTCTATGTTTAATTTATTTGTGCATCTCATTCCTATTTGTGATTATTGTTCCTAGGTATTTGAATTCAGCCACTTCCTCAAAATTTCCCTCATTTGTCATTAGCGGTCCATTTCCATTATGTAATGTATTTTTATGTGTGACCATATATTTATTTTTATTGATATTTACTTCCAGTCCCAACTTCTTATATATCGCGTCTTGGACTTCTTAATACATAAGGTAGATTCTTGAGTATTTTCCTGAAGCTCCCTATTCATAATTGATTAGTGAACTTAATTTTATGCTACGACATGTTGATTAATTCTCTGGTAATTAAATTATAACCTAGTATTTATTTTTACGTAACCCAAATAAATATAAAATAAATAAATCTTTATTTCAAACAAAAAAGATGAATCTACCGAGTAAAAGCAGGATAATTCCCAGTCAGGATCATTAGCCGCAGTCTTTGATACAGGTAGTTACCTCATAGAAGCCTGAAAATCTACCAGCGGAGTAATCCTGGTGCATTGTCCAGTTTCATTAATATTCCAATCCATTCCATTATTGAAATTTAACATATCAACTTATACGTACTTTTACGTATCACTAGCTACCCAAGGCCTTACAATGACATGACCTGCCAGGAGAAGGATTTTTAACTATGGATCACGTACATACTTTTTGACTACACAACAACATAGACTTAGATCTGCTGAAATGAGATATCTTCGGAGGACTGCAGGATACACACTACTAGATCACAAAAAAATGAAGACATCTTAGAAGAATTACACATGGAATCTTTAGAAAACAAAATTTCTGATTATAAGTCAAGATGGATGCAACATGTTCATCGAATGGAAGATCACAGAATACCCAAACAAATGTTAAGATATCAACCTGCAGGAAGAAGAAGACCAGGACGTCCACTCAAAAGACTTCTGGATGGTGTTTGTCTTGAGACCGAAACAGGTCAACAAATGGCCTAAATTCGTGAATGTACTATGATGATGAACAACATGGAGGTCATCACCGAATGAGTGATCAGCTCAATGTCACGGCTTCCTCCGGGACAACACAACATTAAGACGAAACACACTATTCTCAAACACACACACACACATTCATACTAAACTTGGCGAATATGATAATTATGGTGCCCAGATGATGTTCGGGGACAGTTTGGGCCTCAAAATGTCTTGTCATTTCTCTTACAGATGAGGAAACCGCGAAAAAAAACCTCACGAAGGAAACTTTTCCATATCGAGGATAGAACCCGAGCCGGCTGACTACGAATCAGCGACAATTTCTTTAATATAATAATAATAATAATAATAATAATAATAATAATAATAATAATAATAATAATAATAATAATAATAGTAATAATAGTAATAATAGTAATAATAATAATAATAATAATAATAAATCTTAACATTAGAAAGATAATTAAAGAAATATCAATAATTCTTACATTCTGTCTTTACCTTAATTTAACGTCACCCGGGCCTTGCATGAACACGATCTGTTGGGTGAAGATTTTAAAATTTGATCATGTATTTTTCTGACAATACGAGATGGAGAGACTTCCTGGATGAGTGATCAACGTCATTGTCAGGACCACCTCTGAGAAAACACCTACATTAATTCACTCATACATTCATCCTAAACAAGGAAAATATTGTATGGATGATAGTGATGACCAATTGAATTTCGGGGACTATTTAGACCTTGAAGTTACCTGACAATTGCCTTACAGGTGAGGAAACTCCGAAAAAAGCCTCACCGAGAAAACTTGTCTCGATCGGGAATCGAACCCGGGCTCGCTGCTTCTAAGGCAACAACATTACCACTAGACCACATCGGTGGACAATATAAATGAAGAAATAATTAGATTAATAAGTACTACCTATTTTAAAAGAAAAATTAACACTTTCCATAATTAAGTGTTGTTTAATCGTTGAAACACGAGAACTTATTTATTGTATTTCACATATTCTAATCAAATGTTTGGCATTAGAACTAACTCATGGGCACTACCGAATCCATAGGTTCATGGCGCGGACATAAGCTGTCCATACACCCCTATCCTCTGCTAATGTTTTCCAATCATCCCCTGTTTAATCTCCTTCCCTCAAATCATGGTTAATGTTATTCACCCATCTAGTTCTTGGTCTACCAACTGGGCGTTTTCCTTCTGGTTTGTTTCACATTTCACATACCGAATTAGGATTCAGTAGGAACATTGTCAAGTTTGAAATAATCCTAAAATGGCAAACAGCATATATAAATAATAAGCAAAAATATTTAATTGAAATGAATTAGCTTATTTTTATGTAACTTTAAACAGATAGACACACCCATTATACTGAAAGATTTAGTATTCGGTATGTGTAAATTCTAGAATTAGGATTAGAAATGCACGTTCCTAGTTATTATTTCTGAACTAAACTAACAACATTTCATTTAGCAATGCTACAAACAAAACACTGTTTTAGTTTGTTGTGATAATATTTCTTCTCTACTTTATTTATTTTTACTAATAAATTAGGAGATTGGCTTGTATATATAATTAATAGCCTTATAAATAGCTTTTAATATATAATTTTCACTTTTTAATCGTGGAGTAACATTTAATGTTTTCTACATTAATTCCTATTTATAGACGCTTTAACATCTAAGCTCATATCCGTTTATTAGTTTTTTTAATTTACGCCTATACTATGAACTGGTCAGTATGATGAAAGAATCCTTGGCTATAAAAATTTAAGTCACCGATTGCCTATGACTGAGAAAAATGAGTAATAAGCCTCAATCATATTGCTCGTCACCGGCTTTGAACCCGGCACCTTGCGAATAAAGTCTCAAACGCTACCACTTGAGCCTAGTCATCTGTATTTCATTTTAACCTTATTTTTATTATAAATTGTAGACTACGAGGATATAAATATAAAGTGTCGCGATATTTGGTGCTCTTCTCAAATACAAGAGTGTGAAATTTGGGCCTGTATTGAATGTGGAGGGTATGAAATGAGATATTATACCTAAGAAAACGACTTTTGCAAATTTAATTTCAATACATTTTTATATAACTATTATTAGCCTTTTTATTATTTTAAGTTTTCCAGTTTGTATCCCATTCTCATATGAACGGAAAGAGCATCTATTTCTTGAATAAAATGCATTCATGCATCTTAAAAAACTTGGTGTCATAGGCCTAAGAATGCTATTAAATAAAAAATAAACATAACAAAATAATGTTTAGGTAATTTTTCAAATAATGCAAATCATATAAATAATAATATTCGAATATGTGTCTTATCTATATTTTACTGTGTTTTGATTTTGTACTGCATAATAATATGATAAATAATTCGTATTTTATAATTTCCTAAAAAGTTTATAATTTATTCGTATTTTACAAAAACTCCAATAAATCTTTAAAATATTTTTAATTGAGATTTCCCTTAATAGAAAGGTTTCACCTCAACCAAAGTTTGTTTTATATGTAGCAGACATTAGACAGTTTGTACTCACCAAATATTTCTGTCTCATGTATCTTATTCTGATACACCAAAAATCTTATAAAAATGCATATTTTTTATTAAAGCTGAAAATGTAACACTGACAAAATTTATTGTGTTTGTATGTTAATTTATTCTATTGTATTTATTCAAAACAAATATCATCTTGATAATATGAGTAACCATTGAAGCCAGGTAAAAGTAGATGCTATTTTAATTATATTACAATATTACAAAATTGGCAATGTAACATGCCAAGTTTTTTCATATATTCATACGTATGTATGTCTTTATTTTCGCCTGATCATTTAGAAAAAACTATACAATCCCTTAATCTCTTGATCGTTTTAATTTTATAAATCATAACTTTTCATAATAATATTCAACTGTCTATTAAATATTCATCATTACCATTTCAAAACTTCTTATAAGTTAATTAATAAAAACATTGTTAAATCTATCTTCCAATTTGTCAACGACGTCTTATGGATTTGGTCTTAAAATATGCAATAAATTTTTGGTAAGAATTAATTATTATATTATAATGTGGAAGATATAAGGCTGTCAAATAATTAAATGTAGACACAAAATTCAAATTTTACACCTTACCTCTATTTTGTTACCATATACTGTTATAAAATATACAAAAAAGTTATTTTAAACTAATGGTTAATGAAAGCGAAATTTGAGAATAAGAAAGTAGAGTAGATCTGACAATAAAAATTTATGGATGTAAAACATTGTAATAGATGTTACAATCATAGGAAACTCTATTTTTGTGTTCCTTCTAAATATTGTATTAGTAAAAGTAAATAGAAGTGTATTTAATTTAGGTTTATCTGATCAGATTTGTTTCATAACCTAAACACATTTGAATTAATTTCGTACGCAAATAGTTAGATTCGTATTTATATTTATTTAAAGTCTGAATTGAAGATCTTAAAATGAGTTCTGTTCTAACACATCACACAGATATTCTCTATCATTTCGAAAAATTTAATTATTATTGCATTCCAAAGAAATTTAGTTAGATTTTGCAATTATTTAATTAATGATTTAACTTAAAACAATTTATTTAGTTTAATCACTGTATTTATTCTTTTATCAAACATTTAGTTTATTTAAAAAATCGACATAACATACCTGAAATTGACAAATTGAAATGTCTGTATCTTAGGTGATATACTGAAATACTATAAAAATCCTTATATAACATTTACTGTTACTTGTTATTTATTATACAAGTTGTAATTATTATCCATAACATAAGTATGGTTAGACTAATATTAGAAGTCTTAATATTTGTTATTACATTGTAATAGATGTTATGAATAGGATAACAGTCGTATTCAGGTTCGAAGGGTCGTAATATTTGAAGGGAATTGTTTGATAGTACGGGACTAACCCGAGGTCCCGCCGGAAAACTTGGGTCTGAACCCATGGCTCCGCAATGCCTCACATCGATTGCTATGTGCAGAACAACGTGGCTTCCTCAAGTGCAAACCACCAGCGCCACCTTCTCACTCCTGATACTTTATCAACTCACATGGCCTGACCAAAGAAAACTTTATTAATATATCGATATTTATATAATTTATTACACAAAAGTATTTCACTGAAGATTTAAAATATAACCTTAAGTTTAAAAACACAACAAAAATATACTTCGGGGCAAAACTTTAACGGTATTGAATTTATGAATGTGAATAAAACTGTTGACAGAATATCTTATTAAAATTTTCATAATGTGGATGTGGACGATTAGAATACGTATGAAGTTTAGAGGAGATAGTTCATTCGCATTATAGCTTATGACACAAGTGCCCATGTTTCTCCTTGTTCACAATTTTTTTTCGTTATACCTAGTATCACACAAACTATTTTCTCTCAATTGACTTCTAATGATACAAATGTCAGTGTTTCTCCTTTTTCGTATTTTTTCGTTTCTAGTTATTGAATATATTTAGTACCACATACATCACTTTCTCTGCATACCACACAGGAATAACAGCACACAATCGAACAATATAATTAGTATTGAATAATGGAACGTAAAAGCTCCTGGTGGGTAAATACAGACATGACATTTGTTAAAATCTATAACGTGTAAGGGATATATAATATATAATATAATTTTTGCATAGTTAGTGTTCTTGTCTACTGAATTTATTTATTGATTTATAATGGTAGCCACTTAGAATTTAAACTAACAGCAAGAGAATAGAGGGCCAGATTATTGATGTGTTTACGGATACATGGTACACTACAAACTTAGATTAATATTTTATATAAGTGGTAGCTCTCTTAGGTTCCAAATACTTTAGTATGTACATGCAAGTTCGGTTATCAAAAAAGTATTATACCAATTTAAATATGATTAGCTACACACCAATGAGTTAACATAGATTAAATCCATTACACTTTATCTTCAATATTCTGGTGTTATAAATATTCGGAGCTTTTTTCGTACATTATGAAAATTTTAACATTTATATTCTAGCCTGTTGATAGTTTGCAAGAATGAACTTTAAGGACGAGACAGTGACTATTCCAATTAAATTACTTTTTCTTCAAACAGTGTTATCAAATATGATTTATAAACTTTCTTATAACAGATACATAATACAATCGGTATACTGAGAGTACTGTGTACTTATATTCGCTCATTGTTATATTTATAACTTTTGATTTTGCTTAAGATGCCGATTTTAAACAACAAAACGTACAAGTGCCTATCACGAGAGGCATTAAAGATAATGATGTCTACACACCTCCGAGATGTATGATACTTTTCGTTTGTAATCTAATGTATAATTCTAACATTGGCCTACATGCTAAGAAAGCTTTCCAGAGGGTATCTATTTTCACAATAATATCTCCGTATTTTCTCTTCTTCAATGAAGAACACTTTAGCACTTATCCGGTGAGCTCCATGGCTCTGTCCAGACGGATTTTGACAGAAGACAAAATACGGAGAATTGGTGAGTTTATGAACGTTTCCTACCTTGCAGTGTTTACAGTTGAAGTTGACGGAGTAGGGCTGGTCGCAGTCGTACCGCCTCAGCACCTCAGAGAACTTGCAGGCGATGCTCATAGCCAGGGCGTCCAGTTCCAGCAAGGCGTTGAGATATTTCTCACAAGCGTCCCTGTCGGCGACCACCTTTTCGCGCACCTCGGCACTCATGGCCGTAAGCACCGAGTGCTCGCAGCAATGATGTAGCCTAAGCCTAGCCAGAGCCTCTCGCCTCCTCACTCCTCTCCTACACACCGTCGTTTTGTGCGATTCATTCAAATAATCAAGGCACTGATTAGTATTTTGATGAGGAGTAGTAGTAGTAGTTGTTGTAGTTGTTGTTATAGTTGATGTTGTTGTTGTTGATGTTGTAGAGTTCGGGTTGCTAGCACTCGTCTCGCACGGCGGCGGGCCAGGACCTTCAGAAATATCGCCGTTAACCCTACAGTTCCTTGAGTTTTGATGTCTGTTATTATTGTTGGGCTGCATCGTGGCCAGACACACGCCTTTGAGATCCGGAGCGGCTTGCGGGTCCGCGAGGTCGCACGCCGACAACCACGGGTTCAGCAGTTGTAGCGACGGAGCGGCAGAGGCATTGCGGTGAAGAAGTATCAAGACGAACAACAGTAGTGCCGCCGACCAAGCCACGGGCATGGTCCAGCCCCTACAGCTGCTGAGGCAGTATTCACCGCAGTGATGAGTTTGATGATTAGAGAGTCTGTAAAGAGAGGAGCTAAGAGGTTACGTGGGCTACACGTTGTGAAGGGCATCGCGCCTGCAGAGGAACTGCAGTTCTGCAGGTCTTGCTCTTGCTGTTGTCCACGCTAGATGCAACGACGACGCTGGCCACCAAATGTCCACTGACATTCGATGATGAAACCTCCTTCCGAAGAGCCTGGCCCCGCCGTCGGCTCGCCACTATTCCATCATGCACCCGTGGTCGCGATGACGATGACGATGATGATGATGACGATGACGATGACCACCACTCCTCGTCCTCTTCCTCTTCGCCCCCACCACCCCCGCCGCCACCACCGCCTCCGCGACAGACGAGTATTGCCGCGAGAACAAGGAACAGAGCCCCTTCCTCCGCCGAGGGCTTGTTGATGACGGGAGTCGGAGTGCCTGAAGAAAAGCGTTCTTCCTGTTGCCAATGCTTGCAAGGCGTTCTCATGCTGGCCCTTCGCAGGGCATGTACACGCTCACCCGCCCTTCCGAATAAATATAAAAATATTCTATATCATGACACACATCGCCGCACTCACACACACTACCACCACCGTCAGCATCGTCATCGTCATCATCGCCGTCGTCGTCATCGGAGATTTTTGCGAACGTGGAAACACTTGGTGATAAAGGTTGCAAACACTCTTGTCGGGTGAAGGCCACAGTGTACTTTTATTCCTTGCCGGTTCGCCCCTTCTTCCGATTGTCCGCCATCTTGGAGACTGGTGGGGGTACTGCAAGCAGCAGAAGCAATGGCTGGGCTGCTCCGTGCAGAACGAGACCTGAGTTTGCATCTTGTCGGCGCACCGCGGCGCCAGCATCCGGGTCATCTGCGCCTGTATCGACTGTCGCGCTCCGACATCTCGAATATGCGTACTGACAATGTTCCTAACTACTTTCAAAATAACATCTTATTTAATCAAATATTCATTTCACAAACAACGTATTTTATATTTCTTTTATATGGGCAAAATTTAACATATTAATAAATAAAACAAAATATTGCATCTGAACCATTTTATTTTTATTAGTGTAATAATAATTTTAATAATATTCCACATGGGGCTTTGTGCCCCATCATTCAATTCATGTGGGGCATAGGCCTGCTTCTGCTTATATAGATTGCGCCTCTAATATTTCCTAATAAGAAACGAACAAATTTTATTTAAAAAATATTCAGAAAGTTCTAATATATTGAGAAGCAACATAAATTATACTCAATTTACCTGGAGTGATGGAATTAGCATTTGCAAATGAAAAAGCAATTTCGTTTTAAAATTTGAAAGTATTAGTTATTATAATATTTCATCACATGATAAAATAAACTTTTAATGTGTAACATTTTTTAAATTATGTAGTCTACGAGTATTTCAATCAACGCTTTTGGTAAATTATTATTATTATTATTATTATTATTATTATTATTATTATTATTATTATTATTATTATTTTATTTATTTATTTAGCAGGTTTCACATCTTCCTGGGTCCAATTAATCTACTATCATTCTCCTCCACATCCCTCTGTCATTCCAAACCCTATCGTCCAATCCTTTTCCTCATGCTGCTCAAAACACCATTATTATTATTTATTTAATTATTTAGCAGATTCCTTTTTCCTCATGCTTCTCAAAACACCATTATTATTATTATTATTATTATTATTATTATTATTATTATTATTATTATCCGTTACTACAGTATCAGTAATTTTTTTTTTGTAAACAGAGGGAAATGTCTTTGTAGTAACGCAAATAATTTGCATATGATAGGTCCCAACTTTTATGCGTCCAGTATATTTTATTTCGTAGTATCTGAGAGGAGGAGGTTGCATTCCTTCACATCTAGTCCTTTTTGTCTTTTGTTATAAATTTGTGTGTTATTTTAGTAAAGGACTCGCGATTTATCTGATAATAATGTAGGAGTTGTCCATGATTGTCCTAACTTAAGTAGGCTAAAAAAATATGATTCCTTAATTTCGGTGGTTTGAACCCGCAACCTCCCGAGTATTAGTGCCCAACGTTAATGCCTGAGTAAGCTTGCTTGGTGAATAATAATATTGTTATTACGTTTGTGATTATAAATTTTGAAGGCCGATATATTTTTCTTAAATTTGGATAAAGATTTTTTATACAACTACTGTATTATAGTTTATATCATAATCATAATAGCTTTATTTTATCTGGCAGAGTTAAGGCCTTAAGGCCTTGTCTGTCACTCAACCAGGTTTTAAAAAATACAAAAAAAATAGTCTTGCATCTAAATTACAATAAACATAAACGATTACATGCTATATATACAATACAATTATTATTTATAATTTATTTTGATTTACTCTAGATTTGACGAATTGAATGTAATATGTACAAGATATATTAAAAAAAGATAAAAATTATTAATTACATAGTATACATTTAAATAAATAGAGAAAAATTAATTATTAGACAACAGGTAACAGTATATCAGAGGCCTATATACGAAAAAAAATTAATATAATGGAGAAGACCACATAACAGTGAAGTTCATGGTCTTTATAGGAAGCCAGATATAATAAGAACAGTTCAGTCTCGTAGACTGCGATGGGCAGGACATGTGGCATGAATGGAGAATGAAAGACCTGCATGGAAGCTTCTTGTAGGATAACCAGAAGGAAAACGCCCAAGAATGAGATGGCAGAATAATATTAACTATGATTTGAGGGAAGTAGATTATACAGGGAATGATTGGAAAACATGAACGCAGGATAGGGATGTACGGAGAGCTTATGTCCGCGCGGCCATGAACCTACGGGCTGGATAGTGCCAGTGAGTTAGTTAGTTAGCAGAAGAAATACTTAAAATGTTAATTTTTGCCACTAAAAAAATTTCAACGCTTAATTTGCTTGGTGCACGTTTAATTTATAAGATGAACAAATATAATATTCGTTCTACTTATTTCCCCAAACAAACCACAAAACAGCTGGACGTTACACTGAGGTTAGCCGTTTTGATGGACGTGTGTGACTAGGGCGCGCGGCTGCTCAGATTGGGATCCAAAGCTCAAATCCTGGCTGTTCCAGAGGGGTATTAGTGATGGGCCATACCGAAATTCTTCGGGTTCTTCTCGAGGTTTTCCTGTTTCCCGAATTTCATCTCACCAACACTTGCCATTTCCCCTTCCCTACCCTTCATCTCATTTCATTTCTCATTCATTCATTTCATATTATCCTTCACCAAATCTCATGTTAGAAAAAAAGTTTGGCTGGCAATCCACAGGTGTTGAAAATATGTAGTTGCGGGGATCTAGTAGGACCTCCAAGCCTCATGAATAAATAAGGTCAGAAGGGGCCAACGGGAGGGTTGTAGTTCCCCCTCGCGGACACGAGCTTAACCCAAAAAAAATACGGTATGGATCATGGGAGTAGAACTTGGTGTGTGGAACTTGGAAGACTACCCACAACTTACATAAGACCATGGAGTCGATTTTCATTCTACTCTCCTCCATAACATTTGTACAGCACAATACATTTAGAAGGTGGCGATGCTCAAGGCCGACCTCCTTTTCAATCTTAATAAAAAACTAAAGAAATAAGAACTGTAGTCAGGTTTTCTGTTCTTTTTTGGTAAGAAGTTGCAACTCCAACACCTTCTTCCTAGGGGTGTTGGTTTAAGGACCGTGAACTTGAACGTGGACGTGAACATAGGATAGGGAGGACAAGCACCTAGGACTTGGGAGTATGGTCATGACGACCGTGGTATCCCAAGGGGTGGGGGAAGGGCCTAGATGAGAAAAAATTCACTGTAGGCCTATTGTTTAGGGAATCTGTAAGTGAGCCAATTACTTTGGGCGACATGGGACCTGACAAGGACTGAACGTCACGGATTCGAACCCAGAAAGTAGTTATAGCCCCTCCCCTAATTGTATTAATGGGTATAATAATAATAATATAATAATAATAATAATAATAATAATAATAAACAGTTATACATTTCCAGACCGGGTGAAAAATACCATCACTAAGTAATAATTTAATATTTGAAATATAATAGGAAAAAATGAACACCATATAATAATTAATTTATCTTTAGTCTGATCAACGTACCTCAATATTAATGTTGATTTGTTCTTGAACATATTTCAAAACAATTCAGACAAGCTGACGATAAAACAGAATTGTTTTGAAACATGTTGAAGAACAAATCAGCATTAATATTGAGGTAAGATGATCAGACTGAAAATTAATTAAAATAACCTCAAAATATCACTTCCTAAAATTAAATACCATATAATAAATTGTGTTAACCATATTAACAGGATGGAAAAGAATAGACTCCCTAAGTTATTATTAAGTATACATCAGAAGAAAATAGAACTGCAGGAAGACCTAGAAGAAGATAGGAAGGTTGCTTTAAAACTTCTGATATTGGAAAAAACCAACAGGCCTAAACCATGCACATAATGGTGGTAGCAATAAATTTGATTTAAAATGGCGAGTATAGAAAAAATATATAACCACAAACTCTAGAATTCCTACCGGTATTTAGAAAAACGTAATCGGCATCGTAAGGGATAGGGGGATTGTTTTCTCTGGTCATATAGTCCAAATAAATAAGGAGAGATTAAGTAATCGGTTTTTTATTTAGTGTATAATAAAGAGGTGAAAAGAGATATCTAAGAATTAAAAGTAGGGCCTAATTCAGGAAAACACTTTAGGAAGAAATAGCATTCCGGAAATTCCAGAAGAAACCTAAGTGAAAACGTGCAACAAATTGACAGATGCAAGATAGAAAACTCAGAGGACACCAATACACGAATGAGATAATATTGAAAAAGATTAAAGCAATACAGTTGAAATGATTTGTACCATGGTAGGCCAATTCGAACAAATAATAATAGGCCTAATAATATATTAGTACAATAGTACAATTATTAGACAAATACACTATACATCTTCTGTTTATTAACATTTTTAAAAAAATGTTTTTTTTAATTATTACTGCAATGTGAAATAATTGTTTTATCATAAGTAATGCCACGAGTGATTTCCAATTTATCTAGAGGATTTGGAAATAAAGAGTGACATTTGTTAGGACTTTTTAACGAATAAAGTTAAGCTGTTTACTCAAAAGTAATTATTTAAATATAGTTACCGGTATTTTAAAATATTTGTATATTTAATGTAAATGGCGATGTTTGAAAAAAATCAGAAATGTAAGGTTATGTATATTCACTGCAACATGATCATATTATTTATTGCTAAATAGGATCACAATAGTGTAAGAATGTACCCTAGTGGAGAAATAATGAGACACATCAAACTGTATAGTATTATCAACATTATGGGTTATTAATTTTTTTTTAGTAAACAACTTAGTAAAATCAACTAATCTGTTCCATTTTTTGCTATATTCCATGTATTTGTTGGAAAAAAATAATGCTCTGAGCTGTTCAGAATATTAAAAAGGAGGAGCTTTGTTTCTCACAAAAGCAGGAGCTGATAAAGAGAAATCTATAAAGAGCGAGGTGAAGCACGACTGTCATTAGTTGTAAATCAAAATTCATTAAAACGTGATTGGTCACTGACTACCATTTGGGGCATGGATTAAATAGTCTGAGTAATGTCATTGAAGCCTGAATTTTCCAATTCTTTGGATTGGGATGACCCCACTGTATTCCCAAAAATTCGAAACGTATGTGGAGAGACAGGAATATTGTTCTTCACTCATTCACGTGCAGACTTATCGTGGACTCTGAATCTCTTATAAAATTAGCAGCTGGAGATTTCTTCTGAGGTAAAATAACACTGCAATCCATCTTCCTCTCATGTCTTTGGCTAAAAATCGTCCGTTCTTGCATCCATGTCCCCACGAGTCTTATGGCTTGTTAAAGGAATAACTTTATTATATTTAAAATTATTTTTCACTGAGAGTAATAATATTATAATTACAAAAAAACAAACGTTATCTCAGTTAAAGCATTAATTTATTGTGTCGACGTTTCAATCTCCTTATGTGAGATCATTTTCAAGATACGATTGTTTATAAATGTATTGTACATAGTTACCATCACCAAGACAATTTTAATTTTGTTTAATATATGTATACAAATGTAAATGAATAAATTTGAATTTTAAATTTATTCATTTAAATTTGTATACGTATATGTAAAAAAAATAAAATTGTCTTGATGGTAACTATGTACAATAAATTTATAAACAACCATGTCTTGAAAATGATCTCACATAAGGAGATTGAAACGTCGACACAATAAATGTATGCTTTAACTGAGATAACGTTTATTTCCTTGTAATTGGAATACCTTTATATTTTTATTGGGTAGTCTCATAAGAAAGATTACCGGTATACTAACTAGAAAAATTATTCAGATTAAAATTATGACAGAGCTTCAGCGGTTTTTTTTATCTTTCTGTTTTTTAAATATTTGTTTATTACGGATGTCGCAAGTACGTTATCTGGTAATTAAGTTCTGTATAGTATCTCTGCAAAATCCATATAATTTACGTATTTGTAATAGTAATGGTCATGAATGTTTGTGAGGAAGTATTAATCGTCATTATAAGTAACTTACAAACATTTTCAGAGGTTCATGGCCGCGCGGACATAAGTTCTTCATATATCTATTTCCTAAGCTAATATTTTTCAACCATTTAATGTATAATTCACGTGCCTCAAATCATAGTTAATATTATTATTCCGCCTCATTCTTGGCATACATATTAAGCGATTTCCCTCTGGGTTTCCTAAAATAAATTTTCATGCCCTCTCATTCCATATTTGTACAACATATTCTGCCAATTGTAATCTACGAAGCTTAACTTATATCAGGTTTCCCATAAATATCATGTAGCTTAATATTATGTCGTTTTTTCCATTCACCCATCTGTTCGTCTCTCATTAGTCCAAAAAATTATTTTACCTCAAACGCTGGTAATCTTTTTTTTTTTCATGTTTCCTATCCATGTAGTGCTACTGGAAAAATCACTGTTTTATTCACGGCTATACATAGGTGACATAAATATTATGTACCCATGTAGTGCTACTGGAAAAATCACTGTTTTATTCACGGCTATACATAGGTGACATAAATATTATGTATCCATGTAGTGCTACTGGAAAAATCACTGTTTTATTCACGGCTATACATAGGTGACATAAATATTATGTATCCATGTAGTGCTACTGGAAAAATCACTGTTTTATTCACGGCTATACATAGGTGACATAAATATTATGTATCTCCTGGAAGAATAGAAATACATACTCAAATGACATTCGTCAAAATATTAAAAATGGGAATATGCAGTGTACATTTATAATAATTAATTACAAACACAAGAGGTAGTAATAATAATCTAATATTTGACTCTAAAGTATTCTGATCCAATGAACATAAAAATAAAATCACTATTAGACTCTTGTCGTCCCAACTTCTCTCAAAAAAGGTTAAACTGAAAATATATAAAACTGCTGTTCTCACTGTTCTGTTATGGAAGCGAAACATGGACTCTTACTTTAAGGGAGGAGAAAGATTATAAGTATTTGAGAATAAATTTCTTTGGAAAGTTTTTGAACCAAAGAGAGATGAACAGACAGGTGAATGAATAAGACTTCATAACTGTGAGCTAAATGTTTAATCATTAAGTTTGGTCTGCATATTCTTACCTCACATGATAGTATAGTCTGTACCAGCTGAGGATGGGGCTAACATGCCTTGAAACATTTGTCCAACAGAAACAACCATATGAGGTAAGAATATACAGGCCAAACTTAATGATTAAATATTAAGAATAACCTCATAATGTTCGTCCAAGCTGTGGTCTCGAGGTAGCATGCTGCCTTGTCACGCAGCGGGCCCGGGTTCGATCCCCGCTCGGGACAAGTTTCCTGGGTGAGATTTTTCAGGGTTTTTCCTCACCTGTAAGACAAATGTCAGGATACTTTAAGGCCTAAACGGTCCCCGAACATCATCTGGCCATCATTATCATCAATATCATATTCGCCTCATTAGATTAAGTTTAGGTTTAAGGCCTCTCCTGGCGCATCATTACCCATCGTCATATAATTGGGACAGCGTAACCCCGCCTTCCAGGCGCCCCAACCTCAGAAGCGGGTTACAATACGCCAATGCCAGGAGAGAATACCTGAAATATCAAATGACAAACAGGTGGCATTGAACAAAAAAATACTCGTAATGTTCCTTTCTATTGTATTTACAGATAAAGTGAGCTACGTGATCTTTATAGGAAACCAGATATAATGAGAACAGTGAAATCTCGTAGACTGCGATAGGCAGGACTTGTGGAATGAAAGAGAGACTTGGAAACTTCTTGTAGGAAAACCAGAGGGAAAAAGTTTACTTAGTAGACCACGAATAAGATGGGAGAATAACATTAACCATGATTTGCGGAAAGTGGATTATACAGGAAAATATATTGGAAAACATTAGCTCAGGATAGGGATGTGTGGAGAGTTTATGTTCGCGCGGCCTTGAACCTATGGGTTCGAAAGTGTCAGTGAGTTAGTTTTAGTTATATCTAATAATAATAGATACAAAAGTATTTAGCTGTTGATTTTATTTGGACGTGTGGAGAGCATTTGTAGATGATAATCTTGGCTTACAGTAACGCTCCTACTGCAGTAATTATTGGTGACGATAATAGCTGTAGTTACTGTAATAGTCGCATTGATTCTGATAATTGCTGGTTGCTTATGACAATATTGTAGTGATAATAGCTTCTCGCAATTGTCAGTGAAGATTCAATTCCACGTAGTTCTGAAAACTGCCGTGCGAGGACGACTTATTCCTGTGGGACTTACTTGTGTGGTATGCTTTCTTACTACAGATGGCACCAACATCACGTTTTTTACGACGCGGGAGTTGCAATTTTATAAAAAAATAATTTCGAAATTCTCAGAAGTAAAACCCTTTTTTTTAAGTATACAGTAGTAGTAACAAATAGTTGAGATTTTGTCAGTACATAAACGAGAGGCTTTATTTACTTTTTATATTTAAAGACGCTTTAAAAATCTAAGACCTTATCGTGCCTGACCACTAGGCTCATGGTATTTCTATCCTTGGAAGTAACCTGCACTACAGTTTAGTTCTAAGGATACCTAAAAGAGATGATGTACTGCATGTATTGTTGTAGTAGTAGCAGCTGTAGTTATTATTTTACAACGTTCTTTACATTGTCAAGTCATTAGCGTCGTAATTCAAAGCTGGGTAAGAAACGGCTGATGAATTTTGCTCAGATGCCTCTTATTTCAGGTTTTAAATTATTTTACTGCTACAAATCTCTGACTCGAAACCCTCGGCTTTACTTCTCTTCCGAAGGAAGCCATACTGAATTCGAGGCCAGCATTGTGGCCACTCGATTATTATTTACGATTGCTTATTTATCTTAATATATAAAAATTTCGTGTCACGTTGTTTGTCCGCGATGGAATCCTAAACTACTGAACCGATTTTAATAAAATTTTGCACATTGTGTGCAGTTTGATCCAACTTGAGACTTAGGGTAGTTTATAACTAAACTTATAGACGCATTATTTTTTTATTGCAAATTATTTGTTTATTATTTAACAAAGAGTTATAATTATCTGTGAGTTCCATACGATTCTAACAGATGGCGGTGTAAGGTAATTTGGTAAGGTAATTGGTTTATTATTTAACAAAGAGAGATCCAGATGGATGTGCTTTTTGTTGCAACCGCGAATTTCAATTGAATTACAAATATTGATTATTTCATTATTTAAGTGTGTTCAGTGTTTATATTATTTTCAATATTATTAATTTCGTGTGTAAGTATTAGTTTTAAGTAATCTGGCTGAAAGACAGCAACTTAATTAAAATTTTTAACGTATACCTTAGCCACAGCAACGCGTGGCCGGGACTTCTAGTTCCATTTATAGATTCTCATATTCTGAACCTATTAGCATTTCAACTGGCCACAGCCATCAACCTTTATGCAACGTTTTAGTGATTTTCCTCGGTAGAAGGTCAGGAGCAACGGGAAATGCCATGGGACAAGTCAATTGTTTATTTCTCTGGAGATAAGGTGATATATGGCAAGTGGACATTCGGAGCTATAAATTAAAGGGTATATGAGATATAAATTAAGTAATTTTTCATTAAAAAAAAGTTTAATTTAATTTTTTGTGTTTTAACATCACCTGTTTTTGCTGGAGCTAATGACCACCCTGTCCCGCGCTGTAGCCGAGTGGTTAAGGCAAGATGCCTTGGCGCAGAGCTACGGGACTTGCGCTGGTTCGAGTCTCCATGGGGAAGACATTTTCTCATGGAATTTCGGCCAGTATGAGACCGGTACCCACCCAGCATCGTGAGGCATTTTGGTAGCTACAATAAGTAGCGGTTCTAGGTTGAGAAAACCAGCTATAACAGCTGAGGGACCCGACATTCTACCACATGTCACCCCTACACTGACAGGATGATAATCTACTCTGTGATTAACAAATGTAGGTGTGAGGCCAGCAGCTGGCTGGTAGGCCTTCTAGGCCTGTCATGCCATGAAGTTTTAATCGCGACCCTGAACGGTTAGATTCTATTCCTTAAAATTTGCAGGCATATCCATTTCATATCCAAGACCGGTCCACCGCTGTGGTCTCGAGGTAGCGTACTGCCTTGTCACGCAGCGGGCCCGGGTTCGATCCCCGCTCGGGACAGTTTTTCTGGGTGAGGTTTTTATCGGGGTTTTTCCTCACCTATAATACAAATGTCAGGAAAACTTTAAGGCCCAAACGGTCCCCGAAATCATATGGCCATCATTATCACCATCATCCTTATCATTATCATCATCATCCTTCACCGGTGTGGAAAGCAACGGGAAGCTACCACGCCTACAATTCCCTAGTAAAGCTGCAAAGCATAGCATGAAAATGCTATGATTGCAGTGAAAGACCTGCCCTCGTGCAGAATTACTATGGATAGATCCAAGACCGTACATTTTTATTCGGAACTGATAGCCTATAACTTCTTGATTTAAGGCCTTCAAGGCGATCATTAAGTGTCCGGAGATTGAGGGATGCTCCAACATAAAAAAATTGAAAACTCTTGTATTAAACAATTTCCAAAAGACAAAACATTATAATTGATGTTGATTATTAGCAAGGGTAATATAAATAAAATAGTCCATTAATAGACTACGAAGACACAGATGTGAGGTCGGATGTTGGGTCATGGAACATGGTACATGTTAACTCTAGTGAACCATATAAAGCAAGTTGTCGACTACAATCGGGTGTGGAATGGATTAGGGGAAGTTGCATGCTACAATTGGAATCAAAACATTGGACGGTAAAGTTAGGTGAACAAAATTAATAGTGCTTCATGGTAATCAATAAACATTCAAGGATTTAAACCATTGATAGTTTGTTCCGGGCTTTAGAAACAATTCGTCAGTCTCTACGTGTTCACCACGTTCTCTCTACCATTTGGAATGCATTGCATAGGCCTAATTAATTTTAGGAATCTTTATTATATATTTCTGCTTACATGGTCAATCATTCTTTTTAATCTGCTATTTCTTCCAAATGTAAGGGTGTTTTTAATTCTTGCGAAATTTCGTTATTTATACTAAAATATGGCTATTTCTGTCGAAGAATGTAAACTTATGGCATTTCAAGTCAAATATCCAGTGCATAGCAAATTATGTGTAAATACTAACATTTTAGAATAGATCAGCACATATTTAGGTTATAATATCTCATATGAACAAGAAAAAAATATAAATATGGAATCTATAATTTTAAAAAAAAGTTATAGAGGTTATTAATTCAAGTTTTTAAATCCAAACTAATTAAATGTCAAACAAGATTAAATGTTCTAACGCTACCCATTTTAGTAGGATATATGGTTTGAGGCTGTTATTTATTTATTGATGAAAATTATGTGCGGAATCCTATGTTGTTTATTTCATATTAAATATTAAATACAAACTAAGTCAGGGGTTTTCAAACTTTTGCTATCGGGCCTGCCTTCAACCATCAAAATCTGAACGAGCCTCCCCTGACAAAAGTGAAATGTCAACAAAAAGTGCATCTACCCCTATAAAAGAAAGATCATGGTAAAATATGTTTCAATTTTTAATTATTAATGGAAAATATGTGAAGACTACAGGAAATAAACTAAGAAAATAACGTTTTCCTTCAAACATAACAAACGTACTTTTATTTGTACAATATTCATACTTCCTTACCTAAATGCCAAACTAAAATCCATGACTGATCTGTATCTTTTACTGTATCATACTTCTAAATAGTAGTACTTTCAATGGAGAATCTAATGACGTCTAACTCAATTTCGCCAAAAAAGTGACTTACCTTGTTCTTTCCCTGTACCCTTCATGTCATCAATGTTGATAAACTATACC
This sequence comes from Diploptera punctata, assembly GCA_030220185.1. Taxonomy (NCBI): domain Eukaryota; kingdom Metazoa; phylum Arthropoda; class Insecta; order Blattodea; family Blaberidae; genus Diploptera; species Diploptera punctata. The sequence goes on along the minus strand of JASPKZ010000030.1, from coordinate 59,613 downwards.
CTTCTAAATATTATCTGTCGAAGTCAGTTCAGTATGATATATAAGATCTTCGTGTTCTTAGAAGGAATTTAATATAATAAATATAATTATACTTCCTATTCCATTCATAAAATGTTAAAAAATCATAACAATTATATTTATTTATTTATTTATTTATTTATTTATTTATTTACTTATTTATTTATTTATATAATTCAACAAGTATATTTAATTGTACACAAATATTTTTTATAGAAATAACGAAGTAGGTTTTTAATTTTTATAAATTAAATATAGAGTATAATTCTATTTATTATGCAGAGTGCATCATAAGTCTGTTAACCGAAAATGCAAATATATAATTTTCTGTAGCTTACAACATCTATACAAAAAAACAACTACCAAAATTGTTCAAAGTGACCTCCATTGTTGTTTAAGCATTTATGACAGTACGATTTGAGATTATATTCTGAAGGTTCTTGTATTCAAAACCGAGTGTCAACCAATTGGATTTACTTCTCCTTGCAACCACGTGCAGCAGTTAAGTGACTTATGCCGCATCCTGTATTAAATTCCTACTATGAACCTGAAGATGTTACGTACACACTCAACTGGTACCGGTTAATAGTAATAATAAAAATATATTTCAACATGATATGAGCCCTTGAGTATTAAAACGGGCTATGTCCACTTTCCGTACCTTTACAAGTGAGCAAGTTTACTGGTAGCTCAAGAATATATTTATGTTTATAATTATATTTTTATAGTGTTTCCAAGTGTCTACTAAAACAAAGTATTTATTCTATATTATACTGCTTATAATAAATATATGACTTAAACCAGTAATATAGAAGAAAGTCCAGTTTTTGCGAAATGTGACATACTGGATTTGGCCCGATTTCATACTCTTGGGCTCATATGCCATTAACTATCACATTTTTAGGACTTATTTTTCAAAGTTCTGGCGCCTCCCTAGAGCACGCTGAACAGTTTGAAAACCCCTGAACTAAAAAATACTGATAAAACCAGGATTACACTATGACTATAGAACAACATAAGTTGTATTTTTGTTAAATAAACTAAAGTATAGTTAAAATTTACTGGTACAAATCTCAGTTTCTGTTATTCCATTTTTGTTTCGTTGTTGATAGGTCGTCGCCAAATTAAAGTCTGTGAACTTCTTGTTAGGATATTAACATTGTTTCTGTATGAACATGAAAGTCTTTCGCTCAGATATATTGTTGATTAGTAAGGAAATTCACAAATGAACCGATCTCATCATTAATGAAACAAATATCACTACATTGTGCGAACAATTACCAACAGACTGACCACCCCAATCATCACAATCTCCCTGCTCACAGCGCCTGCGCTGTCCTTCGCCATTGCTGATAATGTGTCGTGAGGAGTATTTCTTGCATCATCTGCAGACAAAAAAAATCATATGCTTTAATATTTCATCTATTTGACAAGTTAGAAATATTTATTTAAATAATTTGGAGTCTGTTTATCTTACCTCAATATTAATGTTGATTTGTTCTTGAAAATGTTTCGATCAGATCCTAATCATGCTCAGAAACTTTCCCAGACTGGTTGGAATTATGTTGTAAACCCTGGATGTCGATGTCATCTCCCTGGATGTCGAGGGAGCTGACATCGGCACCCAGCGTTTATAACATAAATCCAACCAGTCTGGGCAAGATGCTGAGGATGATTAGGATCTAATCGAAACATGTTCAAGAACAAATCAACATTAATATTGAGGTAAGATAAATAGACTCCAAATAATTTAATTAAAAGAACCTCAAAATATTATTTTCTAAAATAAATATTTATACTTATGGTGCACTTTGTATATTATCCTCACCTATAAGTTTAAAACGCAGCATTATCTAGAGATTAAATTATATTTTTCTATCATAGTTTTCTGCCCATGGGCAGGTCCTTCACTACAAACTCACTGTACATTGTATGTTAGCCTATTCTTAATACAGTTTAAAACGCAGCATAATCTATGGGTTCAATAATACAGTCAGTTTTTCTGCCCAATGTAACAAACAAATCACTAGTTTCTATTTATATTATCAAGATTTGTGAATGTATTTGAGGGAACTATGTGTTATTAATTTGGTTATAAATGGAGTCCGAATTTCTATGCAATTACTTTTTTTTCCTCGGTATGTATCGATCTGAAAAGTTAAAATGTTGAAGAATTAGACTACTAGGACTATTATATTTCATGTTCATGTTATATACTTTTTACATATTCCCGTCAATACAACATATTTTAAACATAATTACATATTTTTTACATATTATGTCAAATGCTTGGTTGAACGATGTCGAGCGATCGTTTAAAAAAATTCTGCTCATCGACAAAAAGTCTTCAAAATCTCGAAAAACATATTTTGGCTGACTGTGTTTTGTGCCATGATAGACTTTGGGATTATACCTTTTCTGATGTACATACTGTATTTAAGCATGGAATTTGTGTAATTTTTTTTTTCATCTATTTAATTGCATAAAAGATTTAAAAAACTTCTAATCGGTTAGAAAAATGATGAAATCTATGTTCCCCCATTAGAATAAATAAACAAATAATTAAACAATTTTAACATATCTTTGTAATTTTGATATTGTATATTTATTATGTATTTTGTGTTTTTGTTGTATATTTATGTACATATTCCATAGTGTAATTCTACATAATAATGCGATCTCTAAGTTATAAATAATTTATAATTGTTAATACTTATTTGTACACGTATTTTGTATGATTTAACCCTAGTGAAGTAGAAGAGGAAACCTGACAGGCTTTATATCATAAAGTAAACTACTATAATTATCATTATTACCACATCATCAATATTATTGATAGTGAGGGTGCATTTTAAACTTGTGTGCTATATCTATATATTTGACTTCATTTTATTTCAGAGGTGATAGCAGTCCCATTAGTACCAACAGATGCGTCGTGCTGTAGGAATGGTAAGTGTTCTACAAACACTAAATTTTACGTAGATATACTTTCAGTCCATAAAAGTTAATGAAACTGTATTGTTTTTAAATCATTATTTGCTTCTTCCGTGGTATCTGGGTGCGTCACTGCTCCATACGCAGAGAGCTCTGATTCGATCCCGATCCGTATACTCAGGAAACAACTAAGAGACAAAGAAGCAGTTCTCTGGAGTCAACTTCCTCATAAAGGAAAAGGCGTTGTTCTCTACAATGAATATACACCGGCAAATCAATGGATCCGTGATCATCAGGGATTGTCTTGTTCCGAATGGAGAGAAGCGATTAAAATGCAAGCCAATGTATCGGCGGTGCGTTCTTTGCCGGGCAGATCTAGGGACGATACCCTCTGTAGACGTTGTTGCAGAGAGCACGAAACCCTTGTACACGTCCTTGGGGCCTGTCCGTTTGGAGAATCACTGAGAAACATTCGGCACCACACTATTCGAAATATGATGGCAGAAGCCTTGCGAGATTTTGGATACACAGTTTATGAGGAAGTTCATAGTGTGGCCACTAATGGGAGTAACAGACGAATAGATATTATTGCATTTACACCATCTTCTAAAGTTGGTATGATATTAGATCCCACAATTACTTTTGAGACTCATAGTGGCCAACCGAGAAAGTTGACTCTGAAAAGAAAGCCATATATGAGCCAACAATTGACTAGTACAAAGATAAATACCAACTAGATAGTATAACTGTCACAGGATTGATGATCGGGGCAAGATGTACTATACCAGGATTCCTAGCCAAATTTTGGAATTCCTTAGATTTGGACAGGGTGTTTCTTTCTAAAATTTCCATCGCTGCCATTAGAGGATCAATTTCAATTTTAAGAAACCATTTTTACAAAATGTCTACTTTGTAATACCTATACTTCAATTAGGCCTACAATTTGAATTTTTTAAATGTATTTACAAAATGTATTTCATAAATTCAAAAATTAATTGTCTGTATCACTTTGTCCTTGAGGCAATCCTCTAATGAGGAAAGTTGTATATAATAAAAAAATAGATGATTTTTTTCGGGGCTTATCTTCACCTGTAAGACAATTTTGAGGTAACTTTAAGGCCCAAACGGTCCCTGATCATCATCTGGCTATCATAAACATCATTATCATATTCGCCATGTTTAATATGAATGTGTGACTGAATGGTGTGTTTCGTCTTAAAAGTTCATGTTGTATCGGAGTAAGCCCTGGATTGAGCCAATCACTCGTTAGGAGAAATTCCCTATTCCCTTGTGTGGTCTAAAAAATATATGAGTAATTCCAAAGTTTAAAATACCTTTCCGGACAGTGAAATAAATTACACAAGGGATGATTAGAAAAATTATCTCAGGATAAGGATGTATGGAAAGCTTATGTCCGCGCGGCCATTAAACTACAGGTTCGATAGTGCCAATGAGTTAGTTAGTTAGTTATTTGGATATTTAGCATAATGGGCAAAGGAGTGATATTATTAATGGTGTAGAATGCCCAAGGATATCACTTGGATATTCTCTCTTAAGTCTCAATCTGATCTTTACACCACTGTGATATTTGTATAAGATCTTATCACAATTGAATGCCTCGCCATTTTCCGTTGTTTTGTAGGCCTATATATTCCGTAATTCGGGGAAAAAGAAATGTTGGCCTTAACTAAGAGCCTAGAGGAACCATAACCATTGAAACACCACCAACTTCTCGTTCACTGTTACCTAGTATATTGATGAATTATTTATTATACGGGAGGCGTACACATGAGAGGAAGAAGAATAAAGTGCATAAGATTTGTTGATGATATGGCTTTGCTAGCAGAAGATGAAATGACATTGAGGAACATGCTGATGGAGCTGAATGATAAGTGCGAGGATTATGGGATGAAGATAAATATAAATAAGACGAAGGCCATGATTATAGGAAAGAAACCAAGGAAGATAAACATGAGGATTAAAGATGAGACCATTGAGCAAGTGGAGAGCTTCAAATATTTGGGTTGTACTATCAGTAGTAACATGAACTGCGGTCAAGAAGTAAAGCAGAGGATAGCAATGGCAAAAGAAGCTTTCAGCAAGAAGAGAAGCATTTTCTGCGAACCTTTGGCAAAATAATTAAGGAAGAGGCTAGTGAAGTGCTTTGTGTGGAGTGTAGCATTGTATGGTGCAGAGACTTGGACATTACGACGGAATAAGGAAAAGCGACTGGAAGCTTTTGAGATGTGGATATGGAGAAGAATGGAACGTATAAAATGGACAGACAAAGTAAGAAATAAAGATGTGCTAGACAGAGTGGGTGAAAGAAGAACAATGCTGGAACTCATAAAGAAGAGGAAAAGAAATTGGATTGGCCATTGGCTAAGAAGAAACTGCATGCTGAAGGATGCTCTAGAAGGAATGGTCAACGGAAAGAAAGTTAGAGGCAGAAAAAGACATCAGATGATAGACAATATTAAAATAAATGGTTTGTATGCAGATACAAAAAGGAAAGCTGAGTTAAGGAAAGAGTGGAGAATGCTGAGTTTGCAGTGAAAGACCTGTTCTTGAGCAGAACACTATGAATGAATGAATGTATTATACTTAAATTATTAACAAACAAATTGAATTGACACAAATAAGTTCTATGGCTCACCTTTAATCTTAAAAAGGAACTGTCAGCCATTGCATGCCGACACCTATCATGCAATTTCACTCAGAGAAGCATTGTGATGTACCAAGGCTGTGTCTAAAAACGATCTGCCTTTTAACTTCAAGGCACATTAATCGAAGCCAGAATCCAGCTATGTCAACCCACTCTATGAAGTAGATGGATTCCCTGCATGAGTAAAGCTGAGTTGTGTATGTATTACTTCCCTGTAGTTTAAATGAGAGATTTGGCGCTGGATTTTAGTTCCTTGCAGTTAAAAAATGGCAGATACATTTTTGGAAACGATCTTGGTATATCACCACGTTTCTCTGGGAGATATTTGAAGGTAAGCTTGGTCATGCAATGGTTGACAATTCCCTTCTAAGTGCCCATAGGATCCACAACCATCGAAGTGCCACTAACTTCATATCCAGTCTCTATTATCTAATATATTTATAAATTATTTGTACTTTAAATATTAATTAAACAAACAAAGTGATACAAAAAATGCTAAAAGCCTTTCGTACAATCTCAGTAATTTATAAAGTGTGAATATCTGTGGTGGCTTGGTAATGCTGTGTTTGTGTTACTTACCTGCATCTAACATCAGATCGTCTACGTCGGATTCACGGGAATCCAAGTCGTCGCCGCGGCGTCGGACAAGGGAATCAAGCGCCTCGTCTTTACATCCGAACCACCAGTAAGAAACAGGGCGCGGGAATGGCGGATCAGCCGCATCTACCTGTAGTAAATAACAGTTTTAATTTAATTAATAGCATTTATTACTTGGATAAGCTGACATAATATTATATCTCAACCATCCCTTGACCCGACCCTGAGCTGGACACGAGTTGAGGATATTTTATTTTAGTCCTTTATTGTCAGAGACATAGTAGAATATTCTTTAGTATAGCTATTAACGAGTGGGATGTGGATGTGAGGTCAGCAGCAGCTAGTAGGCCAAGAGCTTTCTAGGTCTCGCACACCATTAGAGTTTACTAACTATTGTGATATTCTCTCAAACCAGTTAAATCTAAAATATCATTGGACATTGTAAGATAGTTTAAAGTCTGATTCTTATTTTAATATTATAAATAGATAGATTTTTCATTCTCTCTGGAAAGCTATTCCCTTATATTATTCAAGGATAACGCTTCATAAATATTATTTATATATGTATACATAAATATGAAAAGTTTTCTTGAATATTCGATAGGCTTTGAATGTTATTTATAAGTCACATATATACATATATATATATATATATATATATATTATTAATTTATTTATTTATTTATTAATCTTGTGTTAAGTTGTATGGTTATCTCTTTTTATTGCTAGATTTACTATTTTAATTATTCAAGCATTATTAATAGGTACTATTGGGATTTATGGACAGTTTATGTCCTTGCGGCCATGAACCCATTGATTTGATACTGCCAGTTATTTAGTTCGTTAGTCAATTAGTTCCTAATAAATAATGATGAAAAATGTACAATATTTATGAAATGGTATCCATTAATTAAAATAAGATATAGTGACACATTGTTGACCTGTTGCTCAAATGACCGCATTCGAATTTTGGGGGTGGCGGCAAGACTTAATTTTCGCCTTATAAGGCATAACGGATTCGGATTCTTGTATCACTATGTATCAGAAAATAGATTATAGGATATTGTAATATATATGTGTGGGTGTGTGTGTGCGCGTGCGTGCGTGTGCGTTTGTGTATTCACACATATACACCGTGTTCCAAAATGATGGACGGGGTTTCAGAGTTGTTTAATTTTCTTTATATGATATATATAAGAACAAAACGTACATGGGATTGAAGATAAACTTTTCAAGTTGTCATAACATACTTTATGTTCGATGTTACACCTTTCGTTACACGGCACACATCTAGCCGATAGTCGAATTCCTCCCAAACCTTGTTCAGCATATTCGGAGTAATGGATTCAACAGCAGTAACAATCCTTCTTCTCAAGTCTAGAAGATCGACGGGAAGTGGTGGTATGTAAACGTGGTCCTTCACATACACCCACAGGAAGAAATCACAAGGGGTGAGATCGGGAGACCGTGGAGGCCATCGGGAATAAACCATGTCATCCGGATCAGCGCGTCCTATCCATCTTCGGGGAACATTATCGTGTTCGTGGACGTCCTGGACTTTTCCTTTTACAGATACATCCAGTTGTTTCTAACTGTCTAATACCATCGACGGATACCGTACTCTTCTTTGTTTCTAACTGTCTATACCATCGACAGATACCCTTCTATATCGGAGGATGAATTCCAAATTGCGTCGGAAAGTTCGCTGCACTGCAACAATGAAAGCATACCTCGCAAATTGCAACACGCATAATGACTTCTGTACAGGAGTCGCCATTTTCACAAATTTAACGCTGCGACGTAATAATGACAAACAAATTACTGCATACAGTTTTTCTTTCATTATAACAAATAATCTCATAATCACGCATCCAATTTCGTTTGTAAAGCTAACCAACTACTTAAAACCCCGTCCATCATTTTGGAACATAATATATCCACCGCTGTGGTCTCGAGGTAGCGTGCTGCCTCATCACGCAGCGGGCCCGGGTTCGATTCCCGGTCGGGACAAGCTTCCTGGGTGAGGTTTCCTCACCTGTAGGACTAATGCCAGGAAACTTAGGGCCCAACGGTCCCAGAAAATAATCCGGTCATCATAATCCTTATCATTATCATCATTACCCTTCACGGTGTGAAAAGTAATGCGAAGCTACCACACCTATAATTCCCTAGTAAAGCTGCAAAGCATAGCATGAAAATGCTATGATTGCAGTGAAGGACTTGCCCTCGGGCAGAATTACTATGGATGGATATACATATATAGGCCTATATATAATGCTGCTTATATTTACAAACCGGTACACGATTAAAATGTTCAAGGCGAAAGAGAAGAGGATAAGGGAAAGTGGTATGAGAAAATGTCCATAATCCGAAAGTCCACAAGCACCTAAATGTCCATATTCAAATTTGTCTTAAGTATAAACGTGCATAGTATGATTATTATTGCCTCACTATGATGGTTGTCCGTTTATATGAAAGAGGGTGCGGAGATAATGCTTTAGCAATGATTAACATTCACGTAGCGGTAGTCGTCGGTAGTCGCAATCATTGTACACAGTGATTCAAAGGTCCCTTGACATTTTCGTCAAACCAATGTTTTATGCCAAACTTGTTATTACATATGGAAAGTAGTAGTAGTAGTAGTAGGACTTTATTAGACAAAAAGTAAGATATTTACAATATTATTTACAAATATGGGTCGCACGGGCAGTAAGCCGTACGTGCTGTTGACAGTCCGTTACAATAAAGTAATAATTGGTACTAGTGTAAAGAAAAATAAACAACAAAAACAGCAATAACATTACAATTACATAAAGAAAACACAATAATAATATTACAATTAAATAATAACACAATAGCATTATACACTAAAAACATTAACATTACAATTACATAAAGAAAACACAATAATATTACAATTAAGTAATAACACAATAGCATTATACACTAAAAAAACATTAACATTACAATTACATAAAGAAAACACATTAATATTACAATTAAATAATAACACAACAGCATTATACACTAATTAATTTATATATAATTGTTAATAATTAATGGTATTGCATTTTGATAACATATATTTATTCATGAATGAGTGTTGTCCTTATTTTTCGCGTTTTGTCCAGAAATTTACCGAGGTTTATCCAATTTTCTGGATTTACCAATAATTCGTAGCATGCCAATCTTTCCCGATTTGAATTTAGAAATCTTTCCGGTAATAACTGACGTCTCCAATATTCTAAATCATTACATTTTCCTAATATATGTATCTCATCTTCAAAGTTCCCGCACATTGGACATATTCGCATATCGTGATCGTCGCTAATTTTTAGAAATTTCCATGCCCCTAGCCTAAACCAAGCAAGCCCTGATCTCTCCTTAAATCCTAGGTTGAGTATATACGATTCTTTTCCCCAGACGTGTTTTAGGTCTCTTTGTAAACACAGTGAGCGTTTTCCTGTACATTCGGCGAAAGTATCTTGTTGGTTTATATCTAAGTACCTCCTCCTTATTTTTCTCCACACGTTCTTGCGATTTTCAGTCCCTTTTTCCCATATCCAGCCCATCCCAATCTTTTGGAGTTCTCTCCTAACCTCGTCTGCCCAAAATTTAACATCTATGTTTTTAATTTGGCGGTCGTAACAAATTGCTCTAAGCATTGTTTGTTTACCTTGGATTACTCGCAACTATTATTTGAGTACACGTATTTTACAGTTAATGTCGTCCTGGAATGACCCGAATTCATATAAAATTCCACAGTTAGAAACGGCCTTACTAAGTCCTGTAATATACTTTAGAAAATGCGTATATACCTTATTTAGTATTTCCGTTCTTTGGAAACCCCAAATTTCACTACCATAGTGCATTACTGGCCTGACCATCGCTCCATACATTTTTTCTAATGTGCTGACTGGAATATCAGGCACTCGACCCAGAATACCGAGTACACTGTTAAGTTGTCCCCTCCCTTTAAATAATGCTATATCAATATGTTTTTTCCACTTTCCGTTCATTTTCAACGTCGTGCCAAGATATTCAAAATGTTTCACGTTTTGAAGTACTTGATCTCTGTATTTCCATTCCTCTGCTCTACCATAAACCGTCCCATTTTTAAAGGTCATTGTTTTTGTCTTACTAACATTTACAGTCAATCCCCAATTCCTACAGTATATTTCCAGTAGGTCAATACCTCTTTGCAATCCCTTGATTGCCTTGGAACAGATAATTAAATCATCTGCATACAACAGGACTGGGATTCTAACATTTCCTATCTCCGGAGCCTCAATTTCTCCTTCTAGCATTACGTCTACAATATCAATGACTACCGGATGATAAACTCAGTACATTTCAATGTGGTGTCCCTCTAAGTCACGGCACAGACTCCATCTTTCTTGTGTGCAGCGAAACACATAGCTGGTGTGATTGCAGGTACCGCTGAAGCTATTCTCAAATGCTATGAGATGTTGAGCTCCACTTCATACACGTTGGACTTTACGATACCCCAAACAAAGAACTCTAGTGGTGTCAGATCTGGAGAGTGGGCCGCAAAAATTCTCGGTGAACTCCACCTACCAGTGAACACATCGTTGAGGTGGTCACGAACAGTGATGGCAAAATGGGGTGATGCACCATTATGCTGGAAAACCACAGTATCTTGTACAGCATCCTGTGGCAGCTGCTGTTCCAGGTATTGTTCTAATCTGTCAGGATAGTTACTTCCAGTTGCTGCTGTTTCCGCAGACATGACCGGCCCGTAAATTTTTTTGTTTTTGATATTCCCAACCACACATTTACCTATGGCGTGTCTCTCTGAAACTTTTGTATGGCGTTTGGCTGTTCGCCTGCCCAAATCCTACAATTATGCTTATTGACATGTCCACATGTGTGGAATGTTGGCTCCTCACTGAAAAACACATGTTCCTGGAGGTCTTCATTTTCACATAGCTTGTCGAGCTACATACTCTTGTGCATTATGTGGATGTGATAAGGGCGTTTGTTCAGTTTGAAGCGCAAGGTACGCCATACAGTGCTTTGAGACATACCCAACTCTCTGCTGAGTCTTCTGGTTGATGCAACGGAACTTATTGAGATGGGATCCTGTATGGTTTGCACGTCTTCTGGTGTTGTAGCTGGCCTCCCTCTATGTGCCTCATCAGCAACAGTTCCCGTTTCATTTTCAGTACCAGAGCTCTAACAGCGTGCCTGGTAGGACCTGGTTTTCTGAACTTTCTAGTGAATTCTTCTTGGATCTGCCCGTACATCAATCCTTGTATACGAGTGAAAACGACAGCTAATCTTTTCTCTATTGTTAGCATAGCAATTACATATAACAAAAATACATCAATTCACGGTATGATGAAAATGTCAAGAGACTTTTGAAACACACTGTATTTTATTATATATAACAGCTGCGGGAAAACAAAGCGAGCCGCTGAACAACCATCTTAGCGAGGCGATAATACTTAATAATTACTTCAAAATCGCGTTTATGCTCAACTAACATACTATGCTGTTACGTGAGTTTAGCATATGGTCATCATTAATTTAATTTCGTATTGTGTTATTTTTACAAATAAGGGTCCCTTAAACAACAATAATAATAATAATAATAATAATAATAATAATAATAATAATAATAACAATAATAATGCTTTATTTTAGCTGGCAGAGTTAAGATAATAAGGCTTTCTCTTCCACTCAACCAGCGAATAGTAAAATTATACAAAAATTACATACTTATTACAGTTTTAAAAAACAATATTTAATAAAAATTTACATGAATGTAACAATTTACATACCCGTTAAATTGTGAAGAAAATAGTATTAATCTTACATATAAATGTTATATATTTTTTAAAATGGAGCATTTTTAAATGTTGCGTCAGGCGTGGACAGCCGGCACCGTTGTCGTTCATAGACCTATAGGGGCTTCTTCTTATATCATCCTTCGACTCAATCCTGAGTTGGACACGAGTTGAGGATATTTTATTTCATCACTTATATGAGTATAATTTACATCACGTAACCAAAACATTAAATAACATATTTTATCTAACATGTTTTATAATTCGTGTTGTAAATTCACGTTAACTTTGGTTCTTAGTTAATTTCAATTATTTTAAATGTATGGGTGTCTTATAAAGTAATTTTTCATGAGCAGATGCTCTCTTGTGAATATACTCGTAGACTTATATTGATGTTAAATAATTCCACGCACCGTGTCTTAACCAACAACCAGGAACGAAGAATATAAACTTCAGAAATGAGGTTTTTGAGGAGTGTGGCTGGCTATACAATAACAGATCAGAAACTAAATGAAAATATACGAAGAGAACTAAATATATTCAAGCTATTAAATAGGATTGCTCAACACAGAGACAAATGAATATACCACATCAATAGAATAATCCCGAAAAAGATTATTAACTACAGACCATTAGGATGAAGAAATGTAGAAAGATCCAGTAAAAGGTCGAGAGACCAATTCTATCATGAACATGAAACAGATCTTAAGGTCTAATCCTTTATGATGATGATAATTCCACGTTACATTTGGTTTCTAGATTAATTAAATTTGTTTTAAACTCATAACCATCTTATAATGTATTGACTTAGGCTTTCACGGCCGGAGTTATTATGATGACCTTGTAGAAGATTTCCGGGCTGTGGGCCATGGTCTTGAGGCTTGAAGTTCCCCTACGTTTTGCCAGAGACTGCGTCCGGCATCCTTAAGGGGACGCAGTCTCTCGTGAAACGTCGGGGAACAATAAGCCTGAAGACCACGGCCAACAGCCCGGAAATCTTCTACAATATCATCTTATAATAGTTATTTAGACTATTAGTTACAAAGGCAGGCATTTATTAGAGATGCATCGAGTTACTGAACCTAATTTTGTAACGCGTTGTCTACAATATTTTATGTACGTCCAGGGTATTTTAGTATATGTTGTATATTTAGAATATTTAACGAAATGTATATATTGCGGAAACGATATGTTTAGAGAAAGAGTAATATGAGCTTTGGAAAAAAATAAAATAAAAGACGACACAATAAATGAACAAACATTGTTATATTCTGACATTTTGGGTGTTAGTTTCGTATGTGAATTTAAAATAAAAATGAGCGGAGAAGGTTAGTGCGTTTTGTCGTACTTACAGCAATGACGACCATGATTGAAAGTTCAACTTCCTACATTTTGCGGTTACCAACCTAAATAACTATACTGTAAAATTACATATTACAAACACGCGTGTGAGAAGTAAAACCACTGCCTTCTATGTATACTACATATAATCTATATACAAAAAATATCCAAAAGGCACTTTAGTATATATTATACGAAACAAATCACTGCATTTTAAATTAATTTAACTTTATTTGAAACAATATAATACAATAAATACGTACTTGCCGCCATTTATTGGTCTCACGGCCTCCTGTTATTTTATAATTAATTGGTCTCAAGGCCTCCTATTGTTTCAACTAATAAATATTGTCCATGCTGTTAACGTCAGTCAATTGTTTATAATGAACGCAAATATTTCCAACAAAGATGTTATTATTTTACTATTATTTATTATTTTGAAAACACCATCGCGCAAAAATAATGTGCAACGCACGTTTGTGAAGTGTTTTACAGAATCTCGGAAATTAAAATCCTTGCTCGGTTTTTAAACATTTTCCTCGATTCTGTAAAAACCACTTCCCAACCTCGCATCGTAATATACTATTGTTGAATTTGTATTTTGTTTTAATAGCGTGTTTTGTTAGAATAAAAAAGTATAGTTTTTTTTTGCCTAGTAATTACGAACTAAAGCGACACTGTTTGTTATAATAGCGGATAAAGTAAATTTCCATATTATAGGTGTTCCTTGTGAATATATGCTTATATTGATGTTAAATGTGTAAGAAATGATATAGTTCACTCCTTTCTAGATCAAAAGTCGGCGTCATAATGTTTGTAATAAATATTTTTTCTTCTTATTATCTTTCAGTACGTTATAATTATACGAATTATTTAGATTGACGGCACAAAGTGGTAATTTTGAAGTGTAGACCTTGAAGACAGCGGCGCCCATATCGGCATAAAACAAAACAATGTCTATTACGTCATGTGTGAATTCTCGACCCATGCTAGATCAATGTCACCTTCAAGATCACACAATCTTGTAATACTCGATCGTGACTAGATGAATATGTAACTTTCATGATGCATGGTCGTTACATCAGAAATAGCAATACCTTCACAATATATTCTAAGAATTAGTTTAGGAAAATGCAAACACGAAGCCTGAACAACGATTATGGTTTTAAAAAGTTTATCAAATTCGTGGGATTTCAGCTCTGAAGAGCCACGGGCTACTGAAATAGTTCTTGTCACTAGCTAGCAGAAGAGAATACAGGAGGATCACATAGTTCACATGACTGAGCCCCTAATCTTAGTTTCAGTTTTCTAACTGGATTGTGTTATTTTTCATATCAGGTTATAACTGAGATGGACTATTCTATGTCATCGTGCTACCTGTGAATATTCGATCGGAGAACAAGTGACTGCTAGAGTCATGTTGGCCAATGTGATAATACGTGTTTGCCGCTATGGCCAATTGCGAATATGTTTTCCTCGCTTATAAGGGGATTCTATCCCAATAGTCCACTTACATTAGTGGGCAAGTTAGAGTAACAAAATGGGAAGGTTAGCGTTAGGTGGGCAAGTTTGTGTGAAAAAATGGACGAGTTTGTACACCAGATTAATTTAGTGTTCATTTGTTCGTGATCGGGTTTTTGCGATACGTTGGCTACTCTGGCGAGCAATAACTAAGGCACAATTTAAATTGCAAATATGCTGATTTTTAGGTTACTTTGAGCTCAAATTCTCATTTTATTTTAAGACATTTTCAATTTGTTTAGAAAAAATATATATCTTAGGCATTTATTCACATACTGTGCAGCAATACATTTTGTGTTTTTCCATTTTTTATTTGAATTTATATTGGAGGCATGGTGGCGTAGAATCCCCCTAAGTTGTTTTCTTGAGGCTCAATGGCTCCGTAATGAACTCTAATCCGGGACCCTTGGAATACTACTCAGATGTGCTATTCTTTACAGTACATAAGCAATAATATATAATATTTTCCATAACTACAAAGAATATATAATCCATACATATTAATAAAATGCTGGGATACGCCTATAGTGAGACGAAGAACTGTCTGCTATCTGTACTGAACGGCAGTGGCGGGTATTCTCCTATCGCTGATCTGTGTTGGAGATAGCTAGCCCGAGTTCCAAGACAAGTCCGATACTATAACAAACATAATTATGAAATGGTTGAAAGAGAGAAGATCACACTGGAGATGTTATATTCTATACTAATTCCGAGCTATGTTCCAGTTGTACTGTAAACAAAATGTCATAAGGTATTACTTCACTGACACCGTCTATTGGGGGAACCGTGATGCTACTTTTACCCGCCATGTGACAGAATTGTGTACACATCTGTCATCGATAGAAACATTGTTCTTAGGCAACATCGTATTTTACAGGAAATAAGATTGAATACAAGGTAAGATGGTACTAATAATTAGGAACTTCGATTTCTTATTTATATATGACAAAACATGTTATATGGACCTCAATCAGACGTTTATGTTTCTTCCATGATGTCGATAGATATTCTTTATTTGCAATTTCATTATGAGCAGAATTTATGTTTCATACTGATTTACCTGTAAATTCTGCTGTTATTTTCACATCTTCAGTGGCTAATAGCGTATTTTTCACTAAACTGTTTGAAAACTTTCAAAATAATTTATATCCGCTTTCAAAGTGTTTTTTTTTCATGATTTATAAATTGTATAGGAGGAGCAGCCATTCAGAATAATTAAAATTATAATGTATTCTGCATTACGCAAGCGTAATAATTAAAAATTTAAATTATTTTTTATTTAATCTTTTAAAATTGTTTTTATATATATTTTTTTAGCTTCTCCCAAATAACATATATATTAATATACTGGATAATATATATTTTTATTATAATTTCTAGTGTTAGAGAACCAGCTCTATATTCTTACACGTTTAAAGGTAAAGCCATTATTCGACTAGTGAAAACGCAGTCGTACATCTGGCTGGAACTTAGCTCGGAAGAGGTACAAATGACATGAAACTTTTCGAAAGTCTTTATCAAACTGATTGATCCAGGATTTGAACTCTATCTTACCTTCCCCTTCGGCGACTCAGTTTTGATTCTCGTATAGAAATTCTAACCTGGGTCTGGTTCATGTATCCTGTACTTGTATTTGTATGTGTTAGAGAAAATAAAAAGACAAAAAGTGTAAAATAAAATAAGAAAGCAGTAGATCACGGATACATGAAAAACATTTAAAAAGTATGGAACCTTTGCAAATGGGAGCCTTGTTCGTTAAAAAGGAAGCAAATCATGCGGTACTTACTGCGAAACTGAAATCATCGAAGCGGTAATACTGTCCTTTCTTGAAGAAGTAGGTGAAACCGTTGTCAAACGTTAGAATGGCGTCAAGATTATTCGGAATTCCTTCCCAGCTGGATATTAATTTAGGATAGGTGTTCCTCACAGGCGGTTTCTGTGTCGGATCGAATCGCCAGAACTGCGAACCTGTAGATACATTTTACTTTCTCAGTTTGGATATAAGAAATATATAACGTTTCCCTACAGATGTCAGTGAGTGACATGTAGTCAGCAAACCGCCTCAATGTAACATCTAGTACGATACTAAGATATTATTTGGATGGGGAAGGTCAGTTTGCTCAGAGGCACTTACCCCGGAAGTCTTCAGACTCGGGACTCGCGATACTACCTCTCGGAGGAATTTCTCCCTTGGATTTTTCCATCCTAAAAATCCATCTACTCCTGCCGGGTTTAAACCCGCGACTCTGGGGACTAAAGATAAGGACCATAACCACTAAACCACTGAGAATGACTCACAAAAGACTTACCTTTAAAGAAGTAGAATTTTCCATTCCCTCCCCATACCAGAGCTGCATCCAAATTGTCTGGAATTCCAGGGAAACCTTCAGATATTTTTTTAGGATAATCACCATCCATCTTCTTGCCGACATATTTCCAATATTCGGAACCTTTGAAGAAATAAGTTTTGCCATTTTGATGAGTGAAAGCAGCATCGATGTCATCTGGTAAACCCACCCAAGCTTTGGAGATGAGTTGAGGATATCCCGCAGTAATGCCCTTTTCTGCGAGCTTCCAGTAATGTTTTCCTATAACATATTGAATGAGGAGGAATACTTAAAAGCAAATGTTACAATTCTAAGTATGAATTCCTTTAGAATACTCTAGCTAATATTTTTATAGACTCTGTTGCGCAAATGTACGCGTTCCTCAAAAGTACAAATTATAAAATTCGTACACTACTTTATGTAGATGAGTACTGAGGTGATTTTCTCACAGTAAATAACAGAAGTGAAAACTATTCATTTTTCACTAATATCTTTATATAGGCCTATAAAAATGAGTGTGAGTCTATCTGTCTGTCCGTCCTTTATGGGCTCAAAATCTGTTTGACCGATTCTAATGGGGTTTTTACCATCATTTAGAGACTTTTTCTGGGACAATTAACGTATATAACATTTTACTTTATGTACTATAGGGCCAGAGCTAAAAACAAAGTATATTGGTGCACTAAAAAGTACCCTTTTTGCACGCTTAACTGGCATACGCAGCCTTAACCATAACAAATATACCAAATTAATGTACGCAGAATTGAACATCTC
The DNA here is from genome assembly GCA_030220185.1 of Diploptera punctata. Lineage (NCBI taxonomy): Eukaryota > Metazoa > Arthropoda > Insecta > Blattodea > Blaberidae > Diploptera > Diploptera punctata. Next base: position 41,626 of record JASPKZ010000030.1, on the reverse strand, counting down.
AAAAATTCTATAAAAAAGTCCATGACAGCGTATGTCTAACTTTTACGGATAACACAATAACCATTTTTGTCTTTCAGCTTATTGAAGCCAAGAAGACCGGGGAAGTAGATTCCTGGGCAACTTAGTAGCGCACGCCGGGTATTCGCTAATTTTTAATAAAAATCAGTAATAAGAGGCTGCGGTGTTGCCCAGTTTTCCTTGTGTAGTAATAACAATGAAAAAGTACTTTATCAAATTTGTGTTAAATAAGCTAAAGGATAAGTATCAAAGGTAAATATTATTCCATTTCGCTTACCCTATGTACTATGTGAAAATCAGCCCAATTTCCATCTTCTTAAAGTAATGAACTAATCAATATCTGTAGATTTTTTTTTGAGAAAACCATACATTTACGACCAAAATATGACTCTCTGGTTAAGTTTACTCCAATGATATCGTACTTTAAATCTAGACCATAAAAGAAGAACAAATTGTTAATTATATTTTCAGATACATAAAAAGCAAGAACGTTAGATATTGTGGGCTTGCATTTTAGTAGATTTCTTGATAGTGCATGAAGATTCCGGGATATAAAGCCGCAATCTATATCAGGTGTTCTACCAAACTTTTCTCCCTCGATTACGGAGGGAATCTTTTGTGACGATTTATTCTAGGTGGTGATCTTTGGTCTGGTCAGAAGTTCTGAAATCACTGCCTAGAAGAAATCGCCACTGAATATGCCCTCCGTAGCCGAGGGATAAACATCTGGAAGAAACGACAGTTATGGACCACGGCTTTATATCCCGGAATCTCTTCAAGTACTATGACTACCAGCCGTAAAAACCTACATTCTACAAACTACTTGATAGTTTTAACAACTTTGAGAAGTAGCAAAATCGGTTAAAAATTATACATTTGAGGAATTAAGCGATTCATCGTAGCTCTCTATACCTGCCATATATATATATACACACACAGCTTTGAAATGAATTTTATGATCAGGAAGATTCCTGTTAAGATACCTTTGAAACGTTACCTTTGAAAACGTAAATATCTCCAGCTGAAGAATTAAATATGGTATCAAAAGAAGCATCCTTGCAGAGTTTTGGGTCTTCCTTGCCGGTGGGCTTGCTGACTTCTTTGGGACCAATGTCGGTTTGCGGTCGCTTGCCGTACAGTGCTTGTATTCCCAGAATGTCATCAACGTCCAACTTGATCTGGGGTTGATATCCCCGATAAAATGGCGCCATTAGAGATGTCTTCACGTCAGAGTGAGATAATCCCAAAGCATGGCCGAATTCGTGCGTTGCAGCTTGCAGCAGATTCGTACCTACACATAGAAATGTATCACTTAGGCTTTCATAGACGGTATCACTATTAATCAATTGATTTAGTGTTCACTTGAAGAAAATTCATTATACATTTTAATAAATAAAACTATCACATATGATTTATATAATTCTATAAATACTTATTTTATTGTACATTCATAACAGCTGTTCCAATACACTGTATCTTCATTAGACGAATGCCATATTTGCAAATAAATGTTCTATTTATTTTTTAATATGATATTCGTCTGATGAAGATACATTGTATTGGAATAGCTGTTATGAATGTATAATAAAATACGTATTTAGAAAATCGTAGTCCACAGCTGTAGTCTCGGGATAACGTCGCTGCCCCATACTCAGCAGACCCGGATTCGATCCCCGAAGGGGACAAGTTTCCTGGGTGACTTTTTCTTCGCGGTGGATTATGATTATGCTCCTTGCCTCTGGTCCCGATGGTCTCGCGGGTTCAAACCCGGCCGGGGTCGACGGATTTTTTAGGATGGAAAAATCCAAGTAGTAAGTCCTCCGAAAGGGACTTTATAAGCCGTCTGAAGATTTTCAGGCTCGTAAAAGATTCTTAAGCCTGAATAAAAAGGTTTCTAAGCAACATGTACCGAATTTTCCCATCCTAGTACTACCTTGGTTTCGTAGAAGCCATTATGAGGCGAACTCTGTCCATGGGCCACTCAATGACATCTATCCGAAAACAAGTGTAACTAAATTAGCATAGTTGTGTTCCTCCCATGTAGGGGGAGAGCACGTACGTCTCGTTGAGATAAACAAGGGTTTACAAGAAGAAGAAGAAATAATATAAAATTGTAATAATTTTATTTATTAAATGGTTTATAATTATTGCACTGATATTTCGCCAGGTTTGAAGGTTGTGTGATCTTATGTACTATCGACATTATTTCTGGGATTGCGGCAAACTACACTAAGATACTGTATCAAAAGATAGAGCCATTACCGAGAAGAAATCTTATTTTGTCACAAAATCTTGAGGACTTGTCCCGCACCCTCACAGAGCATTCAGCGTGAATTAATGAAAGAGACCATGACCTTCTAAAAAATACTGCAAAGTTTAACTTAGAAATTCGGTCCCATATTGGATGAGGATGGAGAATGGAGGAAACTTCACAATGAGTGGATTCATAATTTAGGCCTACATCGTTGTTCTAATATTGACTTAGATCAACGATATTCAGATGAGTTGGATATGTAACTCAATGGGGTACTCTGTAGAGATGGTTTCAAAGAATATATTGGGAAATCCTTGTATAAAAGATTATTAGATCTAGTCGTGGATAAGGATAATATTTGGATAGATCTTAGGGAAGTTGGATCAGACATAAGAACTGAATTTAGTTGTCTGAGGATGGGACCAATGGAAAATGCCTTAATAAATGCGGCATTGAATATATGGATTTCATAACTTGGTTAGGTAATTTGTTAGGGGTTCACAACAATCAGGTTAGCAAGGAACAGAGTTAAGTTCAAATAATACATTTTAAACCTAAAGTGAATAGAACTCTAGAAGGTGAAATATTAAATCTAGGCGTAATTGATAAGCCTAAGAGGAACTGAACTTGGAAGACTACGTAACAGTAAACTACATGATCTTTATAGGAAACCAGTGGTAATAAGATCAATTAAGTCTTGTAGACTGCGTTTGAAAGGGCATGTGGTACGATTGGGGAATGAAAGAGGTGCATGGAAGTTTCTTGAAGGAAATCCAGAGGGAAAACGCCCAGTTGGCAGACCAAGAATGAAGAGGGAGAATAACATTAACCATGATTTGGGGGAAGTAGATTATATAGGGGATGATTGGAAAACGAACCTACGGGTTCGATGGTGCCAATAAGTTAGTTAAGGAACTGAACTTGAAACGCTTGCAAGATCTGCTCAGTATCTGAGCTGCAATATTTGTGCCCTTGCTCTTTGAGAATATTGTTGCCTTGAGTATTGTCCTTACCTTTGTCGGATCCGATGGTCCAGGTCTCAGTTTCATCGAAATGTGCATCTCCACCTTTGAATGGGTAGAACGCGTGAGCTAAAGTACCACCTGGACCATCGAATGGATCTCCATCGCCGTGCTCTCCCTTCTCGAAGCGAATTTCTATGTGAACAGAACCTTTAGTCTTCCTGGTGAAGTTAAGAGGGATAACAGCTCCCCACACACCTAGTGCCCTGTGGATCTCCATGTCCACCTCACTGGCTGGTAGACTTCGCGGATACTTCGTGATTTTATACGTCAGTTGTTTCACTCTCCATCTACTACCTGCAACAGCATACCAATAATATTAATTGTGAATAGTTCGAAGAAAGAAATAGCTAAGTCTAGTGTTATGAATACATAGTCTTTTATATAGATTTTTTATTGTTTTATAGATTATTTTAATTATTCAAGCAAAGTCTTTTGAAATAGAGTTTAGACATTCAAAGTCTGTTGAGATAGAGTTTAGACATGATATAGTTCAGAGCAAAGTTTTGCATAGCTAACTGCAAACATCCCTACATTTAGATTAGTGGAATGTTAGTGAGTACAGTTAGGGTAACTAGAGGTCAAATTGAGTATATAAAACTTGAGAAGTGAGGGTCTTGTGTCTGTCTGTGTGTGTAAACTGCTGAAGGGTAAGTCACCGGCCATTTTTCTTAATATGTATTCTGTACTGTTATGATTTGAATCAAGTACAATTAACATGTTTGATATTAAATTTTCAAAAAGGGATATAACATTTTTAAAAATGTAGATTAGGTTAGAGTTATAAATTCCACAACTCCCTCTTCTCAACCCCCCAAGGAAGTACTGTAGTTTTTAATATAGGCTTAGATTAGATTTAGGGCTAGAATACTTAGGGTTTCTAATTATTTATACTTTAGTAATAAAATAGTTTAAAATAAGACTCCATTTGTTTTTTTCAACACATGTATAACTGTACATCCTCATACTAACGCTCGGCTAGATAAACGCTACCAGATTTTCCAAGTCCTGAAGGTCCTTTAAGTCTAAGAAATCCAGTTGGGTTTATAATATCTAGATTCCGCAAATGTAATGATCTTACTATGCCTGTGTTCCAAACAACTTATTTATTTGGTATTTTTCGATCAAATACATAATATGCACCTGGAATGTTGCTAAATATCGTTGCGAGTTAATACCAAACCTTTGTTCAGTTTCCAGTATTTGAAAGGAAAATCTTTAGAAGAATTTTCGTAGCAATTGAAACAGAGGATGAATGGAGAGCCAGATACAGCAATCAGATATAAGAACCGTATAAGAAATGGATTTGAAGACATATATAAAATGTCAGAGATTGAGATGCTTAGGGCATATCACAAGGATAGAAACTACAAGGAAAGTGAAGGTTGTCTGCAACAACAATCCAGATGGAACCAGATTAAGAGGAAGACCAAGAACAAGATGGAGGAATTGTATACAAGCAGACATGAAAGGATTTGTAATAAAGAATTGGAGGGAATTGTCGATGGATAGGGAAGGATGGAAGAAGGCCATAGAGGAGGTTATGGCCCACTCGGGCTGTAATGCCAAATAGGAAGAACACGAAGTTTGTTCAGTTTAACGGCCCAAGCGTACTCTTTAAATTAAGCCATCGCCCCATGGCGTATAAAGTAATGCATGGATAAATGTCTGAAGAAATATTTTGTTTTGAGAAAAATCATATATTAGTATCATAAAGTCTATAAGGAATTTTTATTACATTAACCCCAAGCAAATCATACTTAAATTTTCAATTTTACCTTAGGAATAGTCATTAAGTACATACAAAAATACCAGAACAACTGGATGAATCATTTGCGACGAATAAATTCAGATAGAATTCCCAAAACCATGCTTTGTTATTATCCAACGGGGAAGAAATTTCTGGGCCGTCCAAGGAAGCGCTTGAACAAAATTCTTTAGAGAGATCGTAATAGGTCTCTAGGGCTAAGACTTGTATGGATGACGAAGAAGATATCACAATACATTTATGCTGCAACCGCGTTGCTGTAAGCGGTTACTCTCACCTACCAAGTTGGTCACATATTTTACATTTATCTTGTAACTTTATGTCCTCCCTTGAGAAACAACAGATATTTCCAGAATATTCGAATATTCACAAATATTTTTAGATTTAATTAAATATAACTTTTGAAGTTTTTTTTTTTTTTTTTTTTTGCTCGCACCCATTCAAACTATCTGATCTGCTCATCTCAATCTGGTAGACTTAATAACTCTAACTCTGATTGTCATAAATAGTGAAACAGACAAATGGCCATTCCATTTATTTCCCCGGCGGGCAAGGTGAGACTGGTGGTCTCGCATTGGTTAGAATAGATATGCGAGTCACCAGTCGCGAGTCAAAAGGCCCGCGCGAACATCGAAATGTCTAGGCTGTGATTCCAGACGTCCCCACCAATATATCCCTCCCCTTTAGGAAAAAATCGGTGGCCAGAAGGGTCTACGGTTCGAAACATCTCGAAAGTTCCTCGCGCCTATATAAATGAGGCGAAGGCAAGACACCAGTCAGTCTTGTATTGGACGGCGAGAGGTTAAGTTTAAGAGAAATTGTGGTAAACGGTTTCGTCAGCGATTGTGAAATAATTTTGACTGAGATAAACATTGAAAGAAGATGAATTGTAAGTGAAAATTGCGATGAAAAGTTTGCCGATAATTTGTAGAAAGAAATAAAGTGTTAAGAGAAATTTTAAACAACATCTGTCTGTTCATTTACACCAAAATAATATTAGAGAAAAACCTTGGTCATCTGTGACAATAGATTTCGGAACATTGGCAATGATCAATAACTAAAAAAATGTGTTTGTAATAATGGACGTATACCAGATTATTGATAAACATTGTTATTTGCTGATCGCCTTGGATGAATTTACCTTGTAGAGCATATCTCTTGGTGCGTGAATCGCCTCCACGTCCCACTATGTCCTGAACCCCGCACCTCGGTAAACTCATAGTGTGTCTCGTCTCGTAATCCAGTTCACCTGAAAATTTAATATCTTGTGACTTATTTTTATTTTTACTCTTAAAAATCATGATAAACCACTTTGAGGTTATTGATTAAAGTATTACAATTTTAAATTTCGTGCCTGTTGTATCAGTCGTCCTCATTTAAAACAATATTTTGTTTATAAAACTTTGTCAAAATTAACAAATTTAGACCATTCAAAAGAAAGTCTTCCATATCAGCAATTACAAGATTCTGTAAGACCTACATTTTTTAATATTTGACGAAGTTTTCTAAACAGAAGTTTGTTTTATTTGAAGAAGATAGATACATCAGGTACGAATTTTAAAATTTAAAATTTAAATTATTTTTATTTCTGACAAAACATCACTGAAAATATTAAATCTTTATTGATAATTATGTGTGTCTCATTATGTAACTATCACATGGATCTGTGATTTCCATAATATTGTATTGTATGGAAATTCGATGAAACATTCATATACACAGAGGACCGGGCAACATTTAATTCTTTCCAAGATTGGAGATCGATTTTGTTCACTTATAAAATAATAATTAAACGTGTTGAAGAATTTAAATATCTTGGATCTATAATAGATAAATCTGATACTTGTGAAAAAGATATTATTAACAGAGTAAATTGTGCAAGGAATGCGATTAGATCCCTGAATGGTCTTCTATGAAATAGAAATTTGATCAGAAAAACAAAAAAAGAGATTATACAAACAATAATATAAATTATACTTACATATGAATCAAAAAGCTAAACAATAAATGAAAGAATGAAAAAAAATCTAGGCGACTGAAATGGATGGATTACGAAGAAGTATGAGAATATCCAGGCTACAACATATTAGAGATACATATATCAGACAAGAAATGGATGCACATAAACTGTTATCGAATGGATAACAAAGAGAGTTTTACAATGGTATGGACATGTACGACGGATTTCGGAAGACCAGTGGCCTAAACATGTGTTAGATTGGATGGTACCAGGCAGAAGGAAGAGGGGGAGAAGTAGAAGAACATTGTATGAGGGAATATATGATGCCATGATGAAGAGGGGTATGGAAGAAGGACAATGGAAGGAGAGGAATCTGTGGAAAGCAGGAATCAAGAGCAAACTGCTGTAAAGTGGAAAGCCTGTATTAAGTATTAAGTAAGTATAAAATAATAATTTGTAGAAATGTTTTCTGTTCAAAAGGTGGCAGTAGAGTACTCCTTCCGCAAGTTTCATTCAAGTTTATAAACATTGAAGTTTCGTCAAAATAAGTTTAGGATTTATATAAGCCCGTGAGGGGTTGCTGATTCCCCATCGGGCGCCTCCCCAGGTGGTGGATAGGGGAATGCCTCCTAAATATAGGTGGTACCGGGGAAATGAAATACCCGGGGTGAACCAAAATCAGCATAGCGTCTGTTCCAGATTGGACGGCTATAATGGGCAGGTAGAGCTCAGAGCCGAAGAGAAGGCAATCTACCTAAGGGAAAGCACCCTAAAAACAAAGCTGAAGCAAGTTGGGAGGCTGTAAGGTGGCAATCCCACCACCCAACTATATCTGCGCAGCCCTTGTAAGGCGGCCAGATGAATCTTTTATTACTAAAAAGCGAAGGAGAAAGCCGGACGGAAACACTGATGATGGACCAGGCAAGAAAAGGACAATGATGAAGAATAATTTACTATTGGCAACATGGAATATAAGAGGGTTAAATAATAAACAGACAGAAGTTTTATATGAAATGAAAAAGAAAAAGGCAAATATAATGCTCTTAACAAAAACAAAGAAAAAGTTGAAAGGGACACAGGATATAGAAGATCACCTCCTTGTATATCATGGTGTAGAAAGACAACAACGTGCATCAGCTGGAGTAGCTATAATGATAGACCCCATTTGGAGGAAGAAAATACATAGCTATACTTTTATATCAGAAAGAATAATTATTGTCAGGTTTAAAATACAAAAAGGATATATGACAATAATATATATATATATATATATATATATATATATGCAACAGAACAAGGGAAAAAAGAAAACATTGAAAAATGTTGTAAAGAACTTCAAAAAGTAGTGAATAAAATAAATAAAAATGATTATATAGTTATTGGAGGTGATTTTAATGGAAGAATAGGGTGTCATCCTATACCTGATATAATTGGTACACAAGGAGAAGCAATAGAAAATGATAGTGGAAAAGAACTTCGACAATTTGCAATATTTAATAATAATAATAATAATAATAATAATAATAATAGCTTTATTTTACCTGGCAGAGTTAAGGCCTTAAGGCCTTGTCTACCACTCAACCAGGTTTAAAAAAATACAAAAAAAAATAGTCTTAAATCTAAATTACAATATGTACATAAACGATTACAAGTTATGAATACAATACAATTAATATTTATAATGTAATTTTGATTTACTCTAAATTTAACGAATTAAATATATAATATGTACAAGATATATAAAAAACGAGGAAAAGATTAATGACATAGTATAAAATTAAATAAATAGAGAAAAATTAATTATTAGACAACAGGTAACTGTATAAGCGTGACTTAAAGGTACCAAGTGTGCGGCAACCCCTGATATCTTGAGGAAGGAGATTCCAGGAGCGGGCAGAGGCTACTGTGAAGGAAGTAGAATAGGAGGAAGTGCTATGAAGAGGAATTGTTAGCAGACTGCTATCTTGTGACCTAGTGTCAATATTGTGGTAAGAGGATAACTTCTCAAATCTGGACGCCAGGTAAGTATGGATGTAGGAATTCAGAAGCTTGAAAAGTAGTGAAAGAGAGTGCAATTTACGTCTGTCAGTAAGACGGAGCCAAGAGAGGTTATTAAAGTGTTCGGAAATATGGTCATAGCGGCGGATATTGAAAATGAATCGAACGCAAGCATTATGAACACGCTGCAGTCTCTGCGACAAGGCATAGTTTAGATCATTATATATAATGTCACAATAATCGAAGTGTGGTAACACAAGATTCTGCACAAGGATTTGTTTTAACGAAACTGGGAGAAAATTCTTTAAACGTCTAAGATAATGTAAGATGGAGAAAGTATTTTTACATATGTGTTTCACTTGTGTTTGCCAGGTTAAATTTGCGTCTAGATGTAGTCCAAGATCTATTACTGAAGAAGAATAAGGGATAATTATATTATTTATAGTGATGTTTGGAAGTGTAGATATGTCAAATGTTGTAAGCAGTCTTTGTTGTCCCATTAGAATTAATGGATACAGAATTACTAATACCTATTTTAGAAAGAAAGAAATACATAAGTACACCTGGTCAGCTAGAGGATTAAGATCAATTATTGATTATTTCTTGGTAAACAGAAAATTGATACCCTGGGTCACAGATGTAAGAGTATATAGAGGTTTCGATGAAGGAACAGATAATTTTCTCTTGACATGTAATATAAAATTATTAGAAAGATGGAGGAAACCAACAACAAGAAAAATTTACAATTAAGAAACATATAAAGTGAATTTATTACAAGAAGAAAGTATAAGAAAGTTGTATGCAAATAGATTATCTCAATATATATTACAGCGAGAAATAAATAATAATATAGAAGAAGAATGGAGCAACATCGATTGGGCTCTAAAGAAAGCAGCATATGAAGTTCTAGGATTAAGAAGGAAAAATTGTAAGAAGAGAGGATTGAGAATATGGAATGACGAAATTAAAACAGTTATAGAGGAAAAGAAGAAAGCATATTTACAATATTTACAAAAGAAAACTGAAGAAACAAAATAAATATATTATAACAAAAGAAAGGAAGCAAAGAAAATTGTTAGGAAATCCCACTAAGACAGTTGGGATCGATATGTATCTAATCTAGAACATGATCTACATGGGCGACAATGGACTGCTTACAGAACAATTAAATATTTAAATAAATCAGAAAAAGAAGCTGCATATATACCTACATCAATATCAGAAGAACATTGGATAGAATATTTCAGAGACCTGTGGTACAACGAGAATGAAAACGAAGAAGATCCAAAATGTGAGAATTTGAAAGTAGATAAAATACAAATGGAAGAACTGGATGAATCGCTCAAATTAACAAATAATAGAAAAGCTAGCGGACCAGATGACATCAATTCAGAACTAATTAAATATGCAGATATATTTTTTAAATTAAGATTCTTGAATTTTCTTGATATGTGTTGGGAGAATCATAACATACCAGCAACATGGAGGCAAGGTATAGTAAAACCAATTTACAAGAAAGGAGAAAGAAAGAAACCAACCATCTAATTACAGAGGCATTACCCTCCTAAATAGTGGATATAAAATATATGCTAGAATAATAGCAAAACGAATACAACGAATTACTGAAGTAACACTAGCAGAAGAACAAAATGGGTTCCGAAAAGGAAGATCTTGTACCGATGGAGTATTTGCCCTGAATCAGATAATAAACAAAAGACAAGAAAAAATCCCTAGAAACACATTTGTTATTCATAGACTTAAATAAAACATTTGATCGAGTAAACAGGGAAATATTGTGGAATATCCTAAAAGAAAAAGGCCTCCCTATTCAGATTATAGAAACTGTTAAGAGCTTGTACTATGGAACAAATATTTGTATTGACCCTCAGTTTACTAAAAATAAGACATTTTTTCAAATAAACCAAGGAGTACGACAAGGGTGTTCACTCTCACCTATATTATTTAATATTTATATGGACGATATCCTAAAAGAATGGAAGAAGGTTTTAACTAATGAAGGAATATTAATTGATAATAAAGATAAAATAAATGCTTTATTATTCGCTGACGATGTTGTACTTTTAGCAGAATCTGAAAATGAGCTCCAAATGTTAGCATATAAATTTAAATTAATAGCCAATAGATATAATTGTAAAATATCAATAAATAAGTCAAAAGTAATGACATTTATTGGTAAATATGGAATTAGATCAAAAATTGTACTGGATAACAAAATAATAGAACAAGTACCACATTTCCAATATTTAGGATGTGATATAACTTATAGAGAAAATAAAGATATAGAAAATAAAGTAAATAAAATTCAGGCTATTTGTGGAACCATAAAAAGAACCTTAGGTCGGAAAACAAGGAAAGATACGAAACTTAAATTGTATAAAACAATGGCTGTTCCTTTGTTGTTGTATGGAAGTGAAAATTGGATAATGAAATCAAGGGATAAAAGCAGGATACAGACTGCGGAAATGCTGTTTTTACGTGATGTGAAAGGATGCACAAGAGCGGATAGAATAAGGAATGAAACTATACGAGAAGAATTAAATATATATAAAATGAAGATAAAATCAGCGAAAATCATAAGAAATGGACAGAACACTTAATGAGAATGAACAACGAAAGAATACCAAAAGAACCTTCCTGTATAATCCTAGAGGAACAAGAGATGTTGGCCGACCACGCAGAAGATGGACTCCACTTTTAACTTCGCCGGAACAGGCTGCATAGCCTAAACCTTGTAGTAGAAGAAGAAGATTTAATAAGATTTAATTTTTTTACGTTTTACGTTTAAAATCAAAGTCTATCAGAAACGTGCTTACAAGGGAATGGCACGAACAGTTATCGTAACATGAACAACGCCTGAAACGCCATTTGAAAGTACGCAAGAAATAATAGAGAATCACCAAGTTTTAGGTGCAGTGGATGAGAAATGAAACTAAACAACACTGAAATAGAAACTCAACTATACACATTGTTGTTAACGCATTTGAAGGAAATGTTAAAACAATTCCCTGTTTAACTGTTGTTCCAATGATTTTGTAGGGACAGCATCCGGCATCTTCAAACCTTCTTCAATTTTTTTGAAAGACAGACTCGTTCTTTATTTTCCGCTTTAGGGTCATAACGGTCTTGAAGGGCACTCGAGGAGAGAGCGGGAACATTTGGCGCTTAGCTGCAGTATGCACATTTAAATTAGTACAGTAAAAGCTTCTTATTCGCGGGAGATATTTTCCGCAAATATGCCTCGAATACAGAAACCGCGAATATAATGGTGATTTATATGGGTATATAGGGGATACGTTCCAAGTTTACAGAATAAAATAAAAATTATCAAAATAAAATCAATTAATGAGAGATTTTGAACAATTTCTATTAATTATAACTTTCAGGTTTTGGCAAGGGCTTAAAGAATTTAGTGTTTCTTGTTTTGCCGCTTTTAGAAGGTTTTTCAATTAATATTGATATTCAGCTGTGAATTCTGCGATAGAATTCCTTATTTTGTCTTCGGATTTCCTGATTCATTAACGTTGAAACAGCGTGATATAGACGCAAACAACTCGCCAAAGCGTATAAACGGTCAAGCATTTATATTTTTACTTTAGCGGCAACACTATTTTTTTCTCTTCGTTGCTAATTTTTCTTTCCTTTTACTCGACATTATAAACTGGAAACAAAGCACAAGACACACGTGTTATTCAATCAAAATTATTGCAACGAATGACAAGTTGATACAATAATATACCGATCGTGGCGATGGAGGCATTTATCAAACTACATAATATATCGGCACGTGAAATATGACAACAGCTTTTAACAATGAAATTTAGGGTTAGTGTCAACATTGTTTTGTTTTGATATTTGTGTGTCCATTTGGTTTGAATCACTATTTGTAAAAACCGCCTTGACACCTACCTGCAGTAAAAAAAATGCTGGTGGTTAATAAAGGACACTGATCCTTCTAATATACCGACTGGATCCGCGAATAAAGGAATTTTAGCCGCGAATACAGGAACTATGTCGCAATTTTTTAACCCGCGAATAAGGAACTTTTACTGTTTATAATAATAATAATAATAATAATAATAATAATATATTGAATCTTGAAATATTTTGAAATCTTATTTCGCCACAATGGCATGTTAGAGTTGTAGCTTACTATAACAATATTATGCGATATTTTGTAAAACAGAAATATTAACTTATGGTTGTGAATGAGTGCTATGAATTACATAAATTGTCTACTTAGCATATTGTTATGAATGTGTGTTATGAATTTCATAAATTGTGTATAATAATTTTGGTTCTTAAAAATCACTTCACACATCGTTTAAATGCGAGTTTAACCGGAATCGTTGTCTTTCGAATATAGTTGTGTGTGCATAGAAACCAATGCGACCAGTAGAAGGATGCATAAACCAAGTATTAATTTATCATATACAAAGAAAAATATAAACTTTGCAACATGAATGAATGTAATAATAATAATAATAATAATAATAATAATAATAATAATAATAATAATAATAATAATAGATTGATCATCGGTTGATTAATGTCTGTGACATCGTCCGATTCCTAATAGCCAATTTTGTCAGTCCATCCAATCTCCTGGTTGTAGATGTTTCTCCTTCATATATAAACATATTTCCTGACTCCACGAGGTTTTAGGTCTTCCTCTGCTTCGTCTTCCCTCAGGTTACCATTCCAAAACAGATTTTGGTTGTCGATCCTCTTCCATTCGCTGGACATGTCCATACCATCTTAATTGCTGAGTTTTAATATAATCTAAAACAGTGTCTTCAATCTTCATTTTCTCCCTTATAACTGAGTTTCTAATTTTTTCTCTTCTTGAAATTCTTGCGGCCCTTCGTATAAAATCCATTTCCGTTGCCAAAAGGTACTTTTTTGTTTTTGTTGTTAATGGCCAAAGTTCTGCTCCATAAGTAATGATGCGTTTAACAATTGTATGATATATATTCATTTTATTTTTATTACTTATATTTTTATCCCACAATATTCCATTGAGGCAAGCAATTGCAAATTTTCCTTTATTATTTCTATTTCTTATTTCCTCTTCATAACTCCCATTTTTATTTATTTTAATTCCTAAATATGTGATCTCACTACAAGATTTTATTGTTTCTCCAGTCTCCAATTTTTTTTATGGTTCACCAATTGATAAATATATATATTTTTTCATGTTTAAATTTAAACCCCATTTTTCATATTCTTCTATTAGTTTTCTAGTCATATATTCTAAATCTTCATAATCTTGTGCAATTAACAATTGATCATCTGCAAAATGTAAGTTGTATAAAGTTTTATTGTTTGAAATCGGAATTCCCATGCTTGAACATTTTCTCCTCCAATTCTTTAATATTTCATGTACATATATCTTAAACAGAGTCGGTGATAGACAACAACCTTGACGAAGACCTTTATTTATCGTAAAACCATGTGACAATTTACTGCCAATTTTAATTTTAGACAAGCAATTGTCATATAAATTTTGTATAGCTTTAATTATTATAGTTTTAATAATAATAATAATAATAATAATAATAATAATAATAATAATAATAAAAGAACTGGCCAGCATTCGAACCCTGAATACCACGTGAGCTACGCCGTCACACAGCATGTGCCTGTAGTTATTTTAATAAGCACCTAAAGGATGTATGTTAGAAAGAATCGCTAATATTTGTAAAATGTGGGATCATTATCCCCCTAAACCAGGTAAGATTTTAAAGAGTATGTCTTGTTCTTTAATCTCACAAAATTTTATTAAAATTAATGAAATACAGAGCGTGTCCTCTCCTTATTAATGTAATTGTTTAATTGATAATGTTACATATATTTTTTATATTGTTACTAGTTGTTAATTTATTGATAAGAATCGGCCGCGGTGGACTAGTGGTTATGTATGCTCCTTGCCTCTGGTCCCAAGGGTCGCGGGTTCAAACCCGGCCGCGGTCGATGGATTTTTTAGGACGGAAAAATCCAAGGAGCAAGTCCTGCGGGAGGGACTTTAAGCCGTGGGTCCCGAGTCTGATGATTTTCAGGCTCGTAAAAAATCCTTAAGCCTGAATGAAAAGACCTCTAATCAAAATTTACCGAATTTTCCCGTCCTAGTACTACCTTGGTTTCCTAGATGTCAGTATGGGGCGGAACGCTTACCACGTACCACTCAAAATGACATCTATACGAAAACAAGTGTAACTAAAATTAGTATGGTTCAAATTCTTCCCTGTAGGGGGGAACGCCTAAATCTCTGTAAAGGGAAAACATAGCCTTACAATACAATACAATTGATAAGAACTGCCAACAGCACGTATGACTTGCTGTCTATGTGATACATATTTGTAAATAACATTGTATATATTCTCACTTCCATCCATAGTAATTCTGCCCGAAGGCAGGTCCTTCACTGCAATTATAGCATTTTCATTCTATGCTTGCAGCTTTACTAGGGAATTGTGTAGGTGTGGTAGCTTCCCGTTGCTTTCCACACCGGTGAAGGATGATGGTGATAATGATAAGGGTGATGATGACGATGATGGCCATATGATTTCGGGGACTGTTTGGGCCTTAAAGTTTTCCTGACATTTATCTTACAGGTGAGGAAAAACCCCGATAAAAACCTCACCCAGAGAAACTGCCCCGACCGGGGATCGAACCCGGACCCGCTGCGTGACAAGGCAGCACGCTACCTCGAGAGCACAACGGTGGGCCTATTCTTACTTATAGTCTAATAAAGACCTACTACTACTTAGTTTCCAGAACTATGTATTTTTTTTCCCAAGAAATCATGATATAATAATTATTTATCCATAAAAATTAAAATAAATAATTGAGCTTTGTTGATTCAAGAAAAAATAGCAATCACTTTCTGCGCGATACTTTATTTTTTATTAAAAATTGTGATTCATTCTTTATCGAAAAAATCACTCAAAAGATGAAGTTCAGCCTAAAAAATTATTTTTTTCTCACGTTGTTTACATAAATGGTAATTCTGGAATATTAAATAGTATTAAGTTATATTCTCCCTTTCTCTTCCTAATTCTACAAATGATTAGGGCTGCTAAGTCAGCAAACAGGCCATATTTTTCGGAGCCATGTTCTAACAAATCCCCAATTATGTAGACAATTCAGCAAACAGTTTACACCTAACTATCAGTGTGTTCATATCGTTTATAATCTGCAAGTTGAAAATAATATCAGACGAAATAAAAACTTGTGCATCCTTCGATATAAATTCTGAAGAAAACATAACTGCAAAAGTTGCAAAAAAAAACTTATTGGTATCTATGTGTGTGACGTGAAACGCCAACTTGTTAAACTTGTCTAGGCAGGAAATTCACTAAAACTAAAAAAGTGTTGCAACCAGTGAGCGAAACTAAATTTTGCAAATCAAACTTTATATTTAATATTTTAAGAAATATTACTCACATATTATCATCACTATTGATTGAAAAGATTTTCCTCAGAAAGATAATACTCAGGAAATGATTTTTTAAACTGTTGACAATAAAATAAAAATCAATCTTGGTAAAAGTCTAAATTATTTTTAAAATTACCAGATGAAAGTGGCAAAATGACTTAATTTTATTTATTTATTTTTAATTGTCGATTTCAAAACCTTAGCCTGCAGATTTACATTTAAGTATGCACTAGAGTTAAGATTGAAATAGTTACAGCTGTTGTACGAGGTTTAATTGCTATGTTAACTGGCTATTTACATTTACATTAATAAAGTTAAATATCTGTTCAGTCAACTCTCTCAGTGTGACAAAGGCCTTTTACTCAGAAACAGTGAACAAAAACACTAAAATATTTATAACTCACAGTACATACGCCATAAAACTTCAACACATTTAAAAAAATATAGGACAAAAAGAATACAATGTTTTTGGAGACAGCCTTGGTGACGTAATGGTTAGTATTTATCTGAATAGCGTTCCATGTGTCCCAAATTCGAGACCCGGCTGATTTCCATAATATTTCTCTTTCTGTATAAGATTTGTTGTGGTTTCGGGCTAGCGTCGCTGCCTTCTACGCAGCGGGTACGGGTGCGATCCCGGTCGGGAAAGTTTTCTGGGTGATGTATTTTTTTACGGTTTTTTTCTCATATGTAAGACAAATGTCAGGAAAGTAGTAGTAGTAGTAGTCGTCCTTGATAAAAGCTCGCCAACGAACCACGTTGTTTACCAATGCCTTAATTTCATTCCAACTCATTCCTGCCTGTTCAGCTTCATCCCCGATGGTATTATTCCATGTTACCCTAAGTCTTCCTCTTCGTCTTCTCAGTCCTTGGGGTTTGCAATCAAATGTCATTTTTGTGATGTTCACATTCTCTTTCCTTAACACATGACCAACCCACTTCCATTTTCTAAAATGTGAAGAATCGTTAAGGCCTAAATGTTCCCCTGAACATCATATGGCCATCATAATCACCATTATCATATTCGCCATGATTAGTATGAATGAATGTGTGTGTGTGTGTGTGTGTGTGCGCGCGTGTGTGTGTGTGTGTGTGTGTGTGTGTGTGTGTGTGGTGTGTGTGTGTGTGTGTGAATAATGTGTCTCGTCTTAGTGTTGTTTTTCTCGGAGGAGGCCTTGGTGAGCTGATCCCTCATTCGGCGAATCCCTCCATATTCTTGAGTGGTCAAAAAAGTATTATGTGATCTATTGTCAAAATTTGCCTGCCGACAGGAAGTCCGAGTGGCGCGTGACACTTAAAACTACCTGCATGGTGAGATGTTAAACTGCGTTAATGGAAAGAAATTGAAATAAGATATGGAACTGGATTCCATCAGCATAGTGGGAACAATCGAGCGCTGTTTGATGAGAAGTATCGAAACCCAATTAAGAAAATTGAAATTAGAGTAAAAGACTGTGCCACGCTAACCACTATTATGAGCTAGCCAGAAACACAAATCACTTCAGTCGGCCTTGGCTCTAACGTGCTGCGGATTTAATTTTAATATTTATAGAAAGCAATATGCAATAAAATCGTTCTGTGTTTACTTCGTTCATGTCATAACTTGTCTTCGGATATCAGAATTTATCCCTATTATTCCCCAGGAATAAATAAAAACCAATAACTTAAATACAAGTTTCTTATAAACGTTATATCTACAATTCCGTAGCCCAGTGTTGAGCCATAGTCTCTCCTTTGTTAGGAGTTACTAGACCAAGTTAATTTAGTTACCTTATTTGTCCATAGATGTCATCAGTGGCATGCGGTCAACACACCGACTCAATGAGACATCTAGCAGGCAACTAAGGTATTACTAGGATGTTTGAGATCGGTAAATTTTGCTTAGAGGCCTTTTTATTCAGACTTAAGGATCTGAAAGGTCTACATCGTTTAATGTTTGACGAAGATCTCTAAACAGAAGTTAGTTTTAGTTGACAACGATACATCAGGTGATATTTTAATACATATTAAGAATATGCTGAAGTTTATGTGCCAGTCCAATAACATAACACAAGTACCTGTAATATTAAGGCCTGCAAATGCCTGGAACTCGGAGACGGCTTTCTTCACACTTTCCACAGAGATGAGAGCACCAGAGTGAATGTTGCGCGCCTGCGGGCTCAAGTATCCGAACTGAGACAGGTAGAACTGAAACACATATTCAAATTATATTTATATAGGCCTAATTAGACTAAGCTGCAAAGCCGTATCGCTATGCGGAAAGAATGTGACGCAACAGTTACGTGATTCTGATTACACCGGTCATCATGAGTTTTGTCTCATGAGTACCAATAGTTGTACTTACGCAGGTTTTTATCGAGTTTTCAAATTTGTATTTGGAATTTCTCCTTCACCCACAGTTTTTTATTTCAATTTCAATTAATGGATTTAAATAATTATTTTTAAATAAACGCTTTTTCGTCAATTTGTCCATTTAAAATAAAACCAAATGAGTTAACTCAGGAGATTTCAGCTATGAAAAAGATATATCAAGGCTAATGGAATCCTAATATGCTGGCCGATTATTGTTGGACCATCAAGAGGAATGCTCCACAGGCGAAATATAGCAGAAAATCGTCATTTCTTATTTTCTAGGTGAGTCCGAATGTTCGAATATTGTGTAGTTACGAATGTAGAAAATATTAAAGTATTTGGAATTATAAATTCCTGTCTCTCGGAAACCTTGCGTGATGGAGAAAAACTGATATCATATTTGAATTCAGGAGAAAAAATACTATCAGAATCACATATTTTCTTTCTGAGAAAAAAAAGTTTATTTTTTTATTGCTCAGTGTTATTAATCACTACCCTATAAACCTTTCATTAGACATTGGTTCGGCGGCTCCTTGGTGCAAGTTAGATATTCGCCTCCTACTTCTGGGCCCCGAGATTGCGTCTCGGTCACTTACGTGTGGTTCGTTGGTGGACGATTCGGAGCTAGTAAGGGGTTTTCTAATATTTTATCTCTGTTACCCCCTCCAAAAATTTAATTCCACCACTTCTCCATACTCATGTCATCCATATCGTCTCCATATAATTTCATCTGGTCAGCCGGCAACCTATAATTATATCATATATGTTAATTAAAAGGGGCTTCTTACCATCTTATCCCTTGACTTGGTATTATGCTGGACACAAATAGAGGGTTTACTTTACTTCAAATATTGCTTTAACTTCAACATCATGACTCAAGAAAACAAAAATTGGACAAGCATCTGAAAACTTGTGTTGTGAAAGTACTTACCTGTGCTGTGTACTGGCATTTGAAATTACGTTTTTAATGTGACAGCTATTGAAGACATGCTGGTTTGTCAAAACTAAGAGTTCTTCAATCAAGGTGCCTTAATGTTTTAAGATTCGTCCCATTATGACCAATTTCGTGTATATGATTGAATTTTAACTTTAAAAACTGTTTTTTTATATAAAAATACTAGCTAATACCCGGCGTGCGCAGCTACGCCTAAATGAATAAAATTAATGTGTTTTTATGTTTAGTAAAATAAGTAGAAGGAAAAATAATTATAAAATTATATTTTTAGATACCCTGTGCTGATCACCCAGCGTTTCCAGGAATCTACTTATCCCGATCTTCTTGACATAAATGAGCTGAAATACGAAAATAATGTGTTTTATGTTTAGTTAAACAGGTAAAAAGAAAAAATTATATCGTAATTATATTTTTAGATAGGCCAACCCCATGCTGTTTACCCGGCGTTGTCCGGGAATCTATTCATCCCGATCTTCTTGGCATAAATGAGCTGAAAGACAAAATTAATGTACTTCTTATGAATAGTTGAATAAGTAAATTGAAAAATAATTATAAATGTATATTGTAATTATTTTAAGATTTCACGTGGCGATTATCCATGCTGCCCGGGAATCTACTTATCTCGACCTTCTTATCATAACTGAGGTAAAAGACAAAATTCGTTATTGTGAGTTAACCGTAAAAGAATAACCGCCATGTGCTGCTATGCTTGCACTGGAATCTACGTCTCGTTCTTCTTGGCATCAGTGAAAAACAAAAATGGTTATTATGAGTTATCTGTAAGAGATAAACATTTGTGTCGCGAACTTTTTTGTAGAGCTTTTTGAGGTATTCAATTCTGTATACATTAATGTTGTGTGTTTGTTATGGTTTAGACAGCATAAGCCATTTAAGCGTCCAAAGAGCTACTGTTTTTCACGTTTTCCACTACAAACGACAATTTTTTAAGGATGTAGAAGTTAAGTATCACAACTTTCTTATAACCTATGTTCATCCCGAGAATCTCCTGAACATTTTTCAAAAAGCTAGGAATTTTAGGTGCTGCACTTTTTTTTTGTTACTATAATATTCAAATTAGCTAGTATTGCAAAGAAAACATTAAATAAATGCCCCTAACTGTGTTTTAGTTGCACGTTTTTGCACCTTTATTCAATGCTAGCACCTTTTTGCACCTTTTCTTTAATGGAAGCACATTTTGCACCTTTTCAAACCTTTTTTGTCTCCTTCGGAACATTTTATTACCAAAATAATATACATATTACATTTATTCAAATACGATTTCAAGGGTTGGTAACGATATGTGATATCAGTCCACATCACATTACTTCCACTTCAGTGCAATCCCGTTAGGCTATTCCTTTTAAATTAGTTTGCGCCTCATTGCACCACAGTTATGCGAAAGCTATTGTTCAAGCAAGGAAGGTTGTAGAGTGCGTGAATAAATGTTTCAGTTCAAAATAATATTTGACTAGTGCGGTCTGCTATTTTCCTGAGTTACCAGTATACAGTATGCCGAAACTAAAAGTGAACTCCTATAAACTACGTGATATTGTTAAAAAGTTTAGTGCAGATGGAATTCAGAGTGACGGATCTGTTATCAGGTGCATTCTTTGTGATATTTCAATAACAATTGATGAAAAACATCAATGCATTCGTGTTATGCAGCATGTAAGTAGTGCAAAACATGTGAAAAATAAGGAACGACGAAGCAGTAAAGGTGTAGTGCGACAACAGTTTATTGGCGAGGCATTGGCTTCATCAAGTTCAACAAATAAAAATGAATGTTTTAATGATACAGCAAACATTTGTGGCATGTGGTATTCCTCGTTCCAGGCTTAACAACCCTATTATGAAAGCATATTTGGAGAAATATACTGGGAAGTCTGTCCCAGATGAGAGTACCTTACGAAAATCATACCTTCAACCTCTGCATGAAGAAAAATGAAAACAGATCAGGCAAGTAGTAGGTGAAAATCCAGTATATTTCGTATTAGATGAAACCACTGATAGTTGAGATATGTTCTAAACATTTTAGTAGCACCTCTAAATGGAAAGCAAGTGAAACCCATGTTGTTGAAAACCTATTTTCTTTAATATAAGACAACATGCGTGAATTTTGTGTCGTTAGTTACTTGTTGTAATTGGTTTTGGTAATCTTTAATGATTATTTACATGGGAAATTTGCAACTTTTATTTTAAAAATTTCACCTTTTTTGCAGCTTTTTCTGCTAAATTAAAGCACCTTTTTTGCACCTTTTTCACCAAAATTTTGCACCTAAAATTCCTAGCTCTACCCATTACAATCGGATCAACGGTATAACCGCGCATGAAGTACGAACAAACAAACAAACATTCTATTTTATATATTAGATTTATGAAAAAATATATTTGAAGGACTGTTTTACTGAATCTACTACAAGAGTTTCATCATATAGTGAGTTAAGTTCCTTGATTGAAAATTTCATAGTCCTACCTCAAGTATTACTTCATAATAGGATGAATTTTGAGGAGTTATTTAAAAACTAAAGTGTGTGAGTGTGTAATTAAAATAATTTACATAGATACCCAAACTCATGCTATAGTGATTTTATAATGAAACTAACCATTGCCTGGATATCATTGTCAACCGGTGCTGTTTTGTTGGTCACAACAGTCATCAAAAATACCAACAAAATATTTCTAATGTGAAACATTTCAGCCAGTATTCAAATGCTGCTCGGGCTTTTCCAGTTGGCTTCCCTAAAAAAAGAAATGCGTGTTATAATGCCATCAAAATAATGCGATGCATCTGCAGGGATCCTAGACAAATAACTGAAAAGCTACTTCTTATGTCTTAGCCTTATCGTTTTCAGATCACATAATTATAATATAATGTACGGGGTGAATCATAAATATGGCTATACGTTTGATCGCGTTGTGTGATGAAAATATTACCATTACTGGAAATATGAAATTACCGTTGGAAAGGCAATTATTTAAATTACAACAATAGAATAAAACAAAACAGTGTAAAACTTACGTCATTAGTCAAAATGGCGTTGAATATGCAGCAGCAAATTACAATTCCTGCATGGGCAATAACGTAAACTAATGATCGTGAGGCGCAAGACGGGCAAGACGTGAGTTTAAAGTAGCATTGCAGCCGTCGACTGTGAGGAAGTGGAGAAAACGACTGCTGGAAACGGGAAGGGTGCAGAAAATCAAACCTCATGGTAGGCCTCGCATTAGCACGGATGCAGAAACAACGAAGAGAATTGTGGAGGCGTTCGATGCTAGCCCACAAAAATCAACCCGCCAAGCTGCACGTGAGCAGTGATTTGTTTTGTTTTGTTCTATTGTTGTAATTTGAAGGATTCCCTTTCCAATGATAACATCATATTATGTCCTTTAATAATAATATTTTCGTCACAAAATGCGGTCAAATGTATACCCATATTTCTGATTCACTCTGTAAATAACTAAGATATAGGTAGTATCAAACTCGAATATTCTTGGAAGCGCGTATATAAGCTCTCCATGTATCCCTATGCTAAGCTAATTTTTTTTACCTTTATAATTCAGCTCCTCAAATCATGGTTAATGTTAATCCTCTAATATCGGTGGACTAGTGGTTATGCTCTTTGCCTCGTTCCGAGGGTCCAAACCCGGCCGCGGTCGATGGATTTTTTAGGACGGAAAAATCCAAGAAGCAAGTCCTCCGGGAGGGACTTTAAGCCGTGGTTCCCGAGTATGAAGATTTCAGGCTCGTAAAAGATCCTTAAGCCTGAATAAAAAGGCCTCTAAGCAAACTTTACCGTCCTCAACGTCCTAATAATACCTTAGTTGCCTGTTAGATGTCCCATTAAGTCGTTGTGTTGACCGCATGCCATCCATGACATCTACGAGCAAATAAGGTAACTAAAAATTAACTTGGCTAGTAACTCCTTATAAAGGAGAAGCTATGGCTCAACAATGGGCTACGCCATTTTAGATAGATAGATTATTGTTGACCAATAATAGTCGCACGTCGAAATGATTTCTATAATGCAAATTGTTAGTTAATGACAAATGTGGGAAATTTTGAAGAAGTGGCTGAATTCAAATACCTTGGGAACAATAATTACAAACAGAAATGAAATACTGAAAGAAATTAAGTATATACCGGTACTCAATTTTGTAAACACATGCTATTATATATTACATCTTCTCTCAAAGAACGTTAATATATATATATATATATATATATATATAGCTGGTAGGCTAAGGGGCTTCTTGGCCTGTCGCGCCAGGAGTTTAATATATATATATATATATATATATATATATATATATACTCGGGTTCAAATCCCGACTCAAGCATTCATTTTTCTTTCATATATATATATATATATGTGTGTGTGTGTGTGTGTGTGTGCGTGCGTGTGCGTGCTGCCTTGTCACGCAGCGGGCCCGGATTCGATCTCCGGTCGGGGCAGTTTTTCTGGGTGAGGTTTTTATCGGGGTTTTTCCTTAACTGTAAGACCAATGTGAGGAAAACTTTAAGGCCCAAAAGGTCCCCGAAATCAGGATAGAAATATATGGATAGTCAATAACTTCCGGGTCTGGTAGTGCCAATGAGTTAGTTAATTACCTAGAATTCTGATCCACCGTTATTCGTAAATTTGGTAGATCTTCTTAATTCAGTCGGCATTGGAGAAAAGTTTATTTCGCGAGTTTTCAAAATTCTACCAGGCACAAATTTCAATAATGGCTACGACGTACTTCTAACAGCGAAACAAAACTATACAATTAAAATTATGCAAGTAATTAAAAGATCCAGTGCATAATGTCAGAGTTGAAGATTGGAAGTTCATGTCGCTTTCATGTTGTTAATAAACAATCGACAATCAAGTTGCGGCCTTGCTATCCTGATCGTGAGTTACATTCTTCAACCTTTGTTTCTTAGAAACAACTTTTTTTGCATTTGCTTCTTTGTATAATTTATAAGAGAGCGTCTCGGTAGCTGTCGTCCTTTAGGTTAAAAGACATGATCACCGTGAATTTAGATCAGGAAGTCTAATTTAATATCAGTTTGGTATTTAGTATTATTTTATGTAGGTCCACCGCCTGGTCTCGTGGTAATAATAGTATATTACGATGTGAGGTTGGGAAGTGGTTTTTACAGAAGGGAGGAAAATGTTTAAAAACCGAGCGATAGCCAGGTTCTTAATTTCCGAGATTCTGTAAAACACTTCACATACGTGCGTTTTACATTATTTTTTGAGCGATGGTGTTTTCAAAATAATAAATAATATTAAAATAATAAAATCTTGTTGGAAATATTTGTCTTCATTATAAACAATTGACTAACGTTAACAGTGTGGGTAATGTTTATTAGTTGAAACTACTGGAGGCCGTGAGACCAATTAGTTATAAAATGGCGGCAAGTACGTATTTGTTGTTTTGTATTGTTTCAAATAAAGTTCAGTTCATTTAAAATGCAATTATTTGTTTCGTATATAGTTATTTATGTCCACAGCTGTGGTCTCGAGGTAGCGTGCTGCCTTGTCACACAGCGGGCTCAGGTTCGATCCCAGGTCGGGACAGTTTTTTTGGGTGAGGTTTTTATCGGTGTTTTTCCTCGCCTGTAAGACAAATGTCAGGAAAACTTTAAGGCCCAAACGGTCCCCGAAATCATATGGCCATCATCATCCTTATCATTTATCATCATCATCATCATCATCATCCTTCACCGGTGTGGAAAGCAACGGGAAGCTACCACACCTACAATTCCCAAGTAAAACTGCAAAGCATAACATGAAAATGCTATGATTGCAGTGAAAGACCTGCCCTCGGGCAGAATTACTATGAATGGGTAGTTATTTAGGTTGGCAACCCCGAAATGTCGGAAGTTGAACTTTCAGTCATGGTAGCCATTGCTGTAAGTACGACAAAACGCACTACCGCGCAACAAAAAAAAATATTTCTCTTTACCTTAGTTTAATATCTCCATTGTAGACACTTTTACGCGCTGCACATCACCCGGGCCTTAAAAGAACACGACATGTCGTGAGGGGAGTTGAAACTCGGGATCACACACTTACTTTTTTTTACCACAAGAAGGACTTGAAATACCTCCCCGGATGAGTGAACAGCTCAATACTAGGGCCACCTCTCCGAGACTATATTTAAGACAAGACATATTCACTTATAGGCCTACATTCATACTAAACAAAGTGAATGTGATATGAATGATTGTGATGGGTAGATAAAGTTCAAAGGCCATTTGGGCTTTTAAGTTTCCTGACATGTGTTTTACAGGTGAGGAAAAATCTTCGTCCAGAAAACTTTTCCCGAACAGGGTACATACGCGAGCCTGCTATATAGGCCTACTAGGAGACGACATTACTCCGAGACTACAGAGGTGTATTAATAATAATAATAATAATAATAATAATAATAATAATAATAATAATAATAATAATAATAATAATATTTCTTACCTGGCAGAGTTAAGTCATTAAAGCGTTGTCTACCACTCAACCAGATTAGATAAAAATGTGCAACATTTAGTTATAACTAAGTTATAATAACCTAAATGATTATACTTACTTAATACAGGCTTTCCACTTTACAACAGTTTGCCTTTGATTCCTGCTTTCCAGAGATTCCTATCTTCCAATTGTCCTTCTTCCATACCCCTCTTCATCATGGCATCATATATTCCCTCATACCATTCTTCCTTCTGCCTGGTACCGTCCAATCCAACACCTGTTTAGGCCACTGGTCTTCCGATATCCGTTGAACATGTCCATGCCACTGTAGAGCTCTCTTTGTTATCCTATCGATAACAGTTTCTTGTGCATCCATTTCTTGTCTGATATATGTATTTCTAATATGTTGTAGCCTGGATACTTCTCCATTTCTGTCGCTTAGATTCTTTTCTGCATCCTTTTATTTATTGTCCAGCTTTCTGGTCCATATGTAAGTATACTTTCTATTATTGTCTGTATAATGTCTTTTTTTTTCTAGTCACATTTCTATTCCATAAAAGACCATTGAGGGATCTAATCGCCTTCCTTGCACAATTTACTCTGTTAATAATATATTTTTCACAAGTACCAGATTTATCTATTATAGATCCAAGATATTTAAAATCTTCAACACGTTTAATTGTCATATTATTTATTTGTAGGTCTTCTGGATTTGCTCCGATTACCATATATTCTGGTTTAATACAATATATCTTCAATCCACCTACCTCAAATGCATCTACCAACTTTCTGATCATATATTCTATATCTTCTTTATCTTGTCCTATTATAATCTGGTCATCAGCGAATAATAAATTGTGTAGTAAATGGCTGTTAATGTTGATTCCCATTCCCCTACATGACTTATTCCATTTCATTAATACATCTTCTAAATATATCTTGAACAATGTTGGTGACATCCCGCATCCTTGTCTTAATCCTTTTGTTATATCAAATTCTGAGGATACTCTATTTTCAACCTTAATGCTTGCTTTACAATCATACATTCTTTTTATAAAATTTATAAGAGATTTAGGTATTCCAAACTTCTCCATTGCCACCCAAAGCTTGTTGATGGATACAGAGTCATATGCCTTTTCCAGGTCTATAAATGTCATATGAACTTATTTTCCTTTAGCCAACATCTTTTCTGTAATCTGCCTAATCACAAATATATTATCAAGGCACGATCTACCTGCTGTGAAACCTGTTTGTTCTTCTGATATTTCATTTTGTATTAGTTCCTCCAATCTAATTTTAATAATTGTACTTAACATCCTGCTAATTGCTGCCATAACACTGATCCCTCTATAGTTTGCTAGATCTCTTTTATTCCCTTTATTTTTGTATATTCCACTAATATACGATAACTTCCACTCATCTGGAATAGGATCTCCTTCTATCACTCGGTTAAAAAGTCTAGTTAAAATTCTTATAATTTCTGAGCCACCATATTTAATTAGTTCCATGATTATTCCTCCTGGACCTGCCGCTTTTCCATTTTTTGCTGTTCTCAACACTTTTCTTACCTCCTCTTCTGTTATGGTCACCCTTTCCATTATCCAGTGTAGCATAGTCTATAAATTCTCTCCTAGTATCTGTTAAAAGTATTTTAAAATATTCCTGAAAAGTTTTCATCGGTACTAAATTAAAACTCTTTGTCATGTTATCATTTCGCATGTTTGTAATTGTCCTCCATGCTTGGGCTGACTTTGAGTAGCCTACTGTAATGCTCAATTTCTCCACATACCCTATTCCACATTTCTTTTTTAACCTTTCTTTTAAGTATGTTATAACTTTGATAATCTTCATCTTTTTTCGATCGTAATATTTTCGATATGCATTTTTCTTTCCTGTTTTGATATAAGTATTTCCTTATTCACCCAATGGTTTTTATGGTGTTTATAATTTTCCAGACCAAGTGCTTCTCTTGCTGCTTCATGTATATATTTTTTCAAATGTTCATAAATAACGACAGAGTTCCAATCTTCATCAAATTTTAATTTTTCGGCGAGGCGTTGGGCATATAGATTTTTAATACTCTCATCTTGTAGTAAATATAGATTATATTTACATTTTTCTAATTCATTTTCTATTTCTATATTTTGGTCTTTATTTACCTTTTGCCTGTTTATAGGGCATACTATCCTAGTTGAGAGCATATAATGATCCGTTCCACATTCGGGTCCATCCATAGTAATTCTGCCCGAAGGCAGGTCCTTCACTGCAATCATAGCACTTTACTAGGGAATTGTAGGTGTGGTAGCTTCCCCTTGCTTTCCACACCGGTGAAGGATGATGATGATGATGATGATGATGATGATGATGATGATGATGATGATGATGATAAGGATGATGATGGCCATATGATTTCGGGGACCGTTTGGGCCTTAAAGTTTTCCCGACATTTGTCTTACAGGTGAGGAAAAACCCCGATAAAAACCTCACCCAGAAAAACTGCCCCGACCGGGGATCGAACCCGGACACGCTGCGTGACAAGGCAGCACGCTACCTCGAGACCACATTATGAATTTTATGAAATGTATAAGATAGAAAAATTTTAAAAATGAAATTCCGTCACGCAAGAACTACATAAACTAACCCAATTCCTCAAGTCAAATTTATTTTCCCATTTTGTTGATTTATGGAATATATGGGATAGAAGTAATATAAGCATGCAGATTTTAAGCACGTATTAATTTAAAGGAATACAAGAAAGTTTCAGTAATATTTTGGTGTCAAATAAATACTTTTCTTTAAAAACAATGTTATCCCTTAAACTTTAAATGCCGCCTAAGTCGATAAATATTTGCCGTAGAGGTATAATATTTACTTCGATAATTAGGGGCAAAGAACAAACATGTTTTGTTCCTTTTCAGTTATGCAACAAAATTGATAGTTTTCGTAAAAATTAAGCGAAACTTCTGGCATTATGGAATAATAAATAATAGTTTTAAAAAATTTAAACAACACGCTTTATTATAAAACCGAACTAAAAAATGAAAAATAACTTTAATTTCCAACACGCTTGGGATAAAATTAAAGTGGTCAACAAAAAAATCATCTCTAACACATATAGAATAAAACTAGAGTTATCAACAAAAACAAAATAATTTTACCATCAAAAGCGTGGGGGGCTTTTTATGATTTTTACTTTTTCTTCTTAGAGACTTTACTTTTACCAATATCTGTTTATTAACAAATATATTAATTGATATAGAGCACCCCACGCCTTTGATGGTAAAAATGATTTTCTTTTGTTGAGTGAACGCTAGTTATATTGCTATAGTGTGTGTGGATGCTGCTTTTTTTTTGTTGACTGACTTTTAATTTATTCCAGCGTTGTGTTGGTCGGAATTAAAATTATTTTTCATTTTTTACTTCGGTTTTCTAATAAAGCGTTTTGTTATTAGTTTTTTAAAACTATTATTTCATTTTTTATTTTTTAGTTTTAATATTTTACAGAATAAGATAACAAATGTAAATAATCTTTAAATTCAATACTATTGTAGTATGATCTAAAAGTAATACTCTTCTAAAAAAATCATCCAGCCGGATTTGAACCAGCGACCTAGGATTACTGAAATTATATACCACTACAGTTCACCGCTCTACCAACTGAGCTCTTTACAACGATTGACTAAAAAGTCGACAAGTCCGCAACCTATTATGCCAATTTTCATTTTTTTTTCTGATGATTCTTGCCAGGATTTTAGAAACAAAATATCAAATTATTGTATTGTCACGAGTTCTTTACAAGTATACAAAGTTTTCATCGATCCAATGATCGTAAGTGGGTGAACATCGCGTTGAAAGGATTCCGTTACATAGATAGATAGATAGATAAGAGTAGATGATGATAGATTGATAGATAGATAGATAGATAGATAGATAGATAGATAGATAGATAGATAGATAGATAGATTAGATAGATAGAGAGATAGTATAAGATAGATAGATAGATAGATAGATAGATAGATAGATAGATAGATAGATAGATAGATAGATAGAGTAGATAGATAGATAGATAGATAGATAGATAGATAGATAGATAGATAGATAGATAGATAGATGATAGATAGATAGATAGGATAGATAGATAGATAGATAGATAGATAGATAGATAGATAGATAGATAGATAGATAGATAGATAGATAGATAGATAGATAGATAGATAGATAGATAGATAGATAGATAGATAGATAGATAGTAGATAGATAGATAGATAGATAGATAGATAGATAGATAGATAGATAGATAGATAGATAGATAGATAGATAGATAGAGATAGATAGATTAGATAGATAGATAGATAGATAGATAGATAGATAGATAGATAGATAGATAGATGTCAAGCTAATATAAAGCGTGTAATAATAAATAAATAACAACACGCTTTATTAGAAAACCGAACTAAATATGAAAAATAAGTTAAATTTCCAACGCGCGTGGGATAAAATTAAAGTGGTGAACAAAAAAATCATCTCCAACGCATCTAGAATAAAACTAGAGTTATCAAAAATAATAATTTTACCATCAAAAGCGTGGGGTGCTCTATATCAATTAATATATTTGATAATAAACAGATATTGGTAAAAGTAAAAGATCTAAGAAGAAAACGTAAAAACCATAAAAAGCACCCCACGCTTTTGATGGTAAAATTATTTTGTTTTTGGTGACTATTTAACTCATGCCCCAAATGGGAGTCAATGATCAATCACGTTTCAATGATTTCTGTTTTACAACCAATCAGAGTCGTGTTTCACGAAATATTTATCAGTGTTAAATTTACCATATTAAAGAAAGCTCCTCCTTTTTAATATTCTGAACAGGTCTGACCATTATTTTGCAGTGACTGACTCTCTAAGAAATACTGCTACCAGATTGTATATATAGTGCATGGATGTCAACACATAGCGCTTGCAGGAGTTAATATAAAAACATTTGTTGCAATTTATTATACCACCAAAAAATGAAACACTGTTTGCACTTTCTTAAATGTATTTTTTCCCAGGTAATAATCCAGAAAAATATAATTGTCATATTTACATCATACGACATCAGAAATGAATTAATATACAGTTTGATGTTTCATTTTTTCTCCACTAGAAAGCATTCTTACAATATTGCGTTCCTTTGGCAATACATAGTATGATCTGGTTGCAGTGATAAACAAAATAAGCAGATGAAGCGTACCTATCGTTTCTCATTTGTTTTCAAATATCGCCGTTTACATTAAATATATAAATATTTTAAAATAACTATAGTTAAATAATGATTTGTGAGTAAACAGCTAAATTTTATTCGTTAAATAGTCCTAACAAATGCCACTCTTGATTTCCAAATTCCCTAGATAAATTCACGACTCACGAAGTGAGTCGTGAATTTATCGATAATTTGGAAATCACTCGTGGCATTACTTATGATAACTCTAGTTTTATTCTAGATGTGTTGGAGATGATTTTTTTTTGTTGACCACTTTGATTTTATCCCAAGCGTCTTGGAAATTAAAATTATTTTTCATATTTTAGTTCGGTTTTCTAATAAAGCGTGTTTTAATTTTTTAAAACTATTACTTATTTTTTTAGTTTGGTTTTTTTCTAATAAAGCGTGTTGTTTTAGTTTTTTAAACTATTATTTTTTTTAGTTTTTAGTTTAATTTATTGTCATAAACCGGAATCCCACGAAAATTTAATTGCTTACGATATTTTTAGTGTCTAGGCACGAATATAATTATATATTTTTAAAATCATCTAACATTATTATAATATTTTTAAATATTTTAATATAAATAAATAGTTATAGTTAATCGTATGTTTCTCATATTTTTTGGATAAATTACAATGTGGTAAGATTACAAAATTGTCATTAATATTTTACAGAATAAGATAAAAATGTAAATATATTTAAATTCGATACTATTGTAGTATGAGCTAAAAGTAATACTCCCTTTAAAAAAATCCTCCGGGCCGGATTTGAACCAGCGACCTATACAACGATGGACTAGAAAGTTGATAAGTCCGCAACCTATTATACCGGTCTTTATTTTTTTGATGTCCTGATGATCCTGGCCAGGGATCTTAGAAATAAATTATGAAATTATTGTATTGTCATTGGTCCTTTACAAGTATACAAAGTTTCAAGTCGATCCAATGTTTTTAAGTGGGTGAAAATCGCGTGAAAGATCCCGTTACATAGATACAGGTCAAGCTAATATAAAGCGTGTAAAAATAAAAAGGTTTACTAAAACTAACTCAAATTAAAGCTAATCAGATGAAGATAATTAGGGAAATGAAAATATTAGATACAGTCCACCGTTTTACTCGGGGTGACGTCGTTCCCTTCGTACCTAGTGTACCTGGGTTCGATTCCCGATAGGGAAAATTTTCGCAGCTATTTTTTTTCAGTTTTTTTTTCTCGTCTGAAAAACAAACGTCAGGAACCCTTTCGGGCCAAATGGTCCCCGTACATCTTCTGGTCATCATAATAATACATGTCATATTCGTCTTGTTTAGTTTGAATGTGTCTTAAAAGTTTGTTTTGTCTTGGAGGTGGCCCTGACTTTGAACTGATCACTAATCCGGGAAGGTCCTTTATGTCTTTGTGTGTAAAAAAATAAGTTTCAAATCCTCTCTCGACAGGTCATGTCCCTGTAAGGCACGCGTGGCGTAAAGCACGTACCTATAAGGAAGAGGTTAAATAGAATTATTACAAGGAAAGAGAAAAAAATATGTTTTTCTTTTCTATAGGCGTATGCCTGTTTATTTACACACACTATGTCAATGATGATTATATCTCATTCCATCTCTTGAGGGGTCTGCCCACTTCTCTTTTTCCTCTAGAATGTAGGTTCTTCGCTGCTTTAATAATCCTCGTATCGACAACTCTGTCCACGTGTGCATTCCATTCCTTTTAACTTGTAATAAATGTCTCAACATCCATGATATTGCATTCCTTCCTCACATCCTGGTTCCTAACTCAAGTCTTATTTTGTTTATTATGGCTCTTAAAGTATTAATTTCTTCAGTTCTCATGAGTTGTTTCGTTTGGCTGGAATCTGCACTTGTATCCGCACCATATGTCATTATTATTGGTCATTCATACGTTTTATAAACTTTTACTTTACTCTCTGCATATTAAGAATACCTTTACGGGATTCTTGACCGTGTCTTGTAGTATTGTCTTCTCGATGTTTCATCACCTCCTGTGGGTGACATCTTCAGGATATTTTGCTTGTGTAGATTTTCATAGTAACTGTTGATTAGTTGTTAACTTCCGATTTTACCGTAAATATGATTCTTAGTAAATAATTTCTAATTGGTTGAGCTAATCATAGAGTAGCTCGCCTATTTGCTGTTGTCATGACTTACTATATTTGTCAATAAGGTTTTATTTGACACTTTTCTAGGGCAGGATACCATGTTTTATTAATTGTCAAACCTTCATCTTTTCTATTAAAGTGTTAATTATGTTTCCCTATCTCAATAGCGTCTCTGTCCAATCGAGTATAATGATGTACGGTATTACATAAAACCTGAGTGTCATTAAATAAAATCATGTCATTAGTTTTATTATGAAAATGTTCAGCTACAGCAGATTTCTGTAATTAACCATGTTGACAGAGTCTTATGTGTTCTTTGATCCTGGTATTAACTGATCGTTTGGTAGTTCCAATAAAAAACTTTCCACAACTGCATGGGGTACGATATACAGCACCGAACAGTTTAGAATCTCTAATATCTTTGGTAGATCTAAAATACTCCTGAAGTTTTTTTAGTAGGTCTATATAGGGTTTTAATTTGAGGTTTTTTGAAATAGTTTGCCTATAGGAACTACGATATAATTTATAGATATAAAGAAAAAAAGGTGTTTCATTAATACCTTTGTTCTTAGAAGCTCTATTAACTTTCTTTTTATAATTTGGACGTATGAAAACCGAAATAGTATATTACGATGCAAGGTTGGGAAGTGGTTTTTACAGAATCGAGGAAAAATGTTTAAAAACCGAGCGATAGCGAAATTTTTAATTTCCGAGATTCAAAGGTGCGTTGTACATTATTTTTTGCGCGATGGTGTTTTCAAAACAATAAATAATAGTAAAATAATATCTTTGTTGGAAATATTTGCGTTCATTATAAACAATTGACTAACGTTAACAGTGTGGGCAATGTTTATTAGTTGAAATAACAGGAGGCCTTGAGAACAATTATTGATAACATGGCCGTAAGTACGTATTTATTGTTTTATATTGTTTTAAATAAAGCTCAGTTCATTTAAAATGCATTGATTGGTTTCCTATAATGTATATTAACACTACCTTTTGGATATTTTATGTGTAATCATTGTACATAATATACATAGAGGGCAGTGGTTTTGCATCCAGCACGTTGGTGTAAGTACAATATTACAGTGTAGTTATTTAGGTTGACAATCCCAAAATGTAGGAAGTTGAACTTTCAATCATGGTCGCCATTGGTGGTAAGTACGACAAAACGCACTATCCGCACAAAGGTATTTTACTATACATAACGAAAACCTTGATAGTCTTAAACAATTTACTTTCTGTGTTTAAATATTTATTTTGCCGTATAAAATCTGGTCCACCGCTGTGGTCTCGAGGTAGCGTGCTGCCTTGTCACGCAGCGGGCTCGGGTTCAATTCCCGGTCGGGACAGGCTCCTGGATGAGGTTTTTTACGGGGTTTTTCCTCACCTGTAAGACAAATGTCAGGAAGCTTAGGGTCCAACGGTCCCTGAAAATCATCAGGCCATCATCATCATTATCATTATCATCATCATCATCATTCATCGGTGTGGAAAGCAACGGGAAGCTACCACACCTATAATTCCCTAGTAAAGCTGCAAAGCATAGCATGAAAATGCTATGATTGCAGTGAAAGACCTGCCCTCGGGCAAAATTACTATGGAATGGAATATAAAATCTTGTAAGTATCCTGAAATTCTCGATGCTATGAAAACCTGAGATCTTACTCCATCAATCAATTTACGAGAATTACAAATGTGAATTCCAAGATAGATAAAACAAAAAAATAATGTTCTGAAAGAATAAGCCTAATTATTAGACACCGGATTATATGCAACATAAAAGGCTCGAAATATGCATGCATATATGCATGAAAATGTTCAAAATATGCATGAAAAATATCAATATATGCAATACCAAATACTAAGAAAACGTAATTATTACTTTATTAGATATTTTATTTCTAAATTAACATAATAATTATTATTTTTATTATCTATTTATTAATATTAGCATTTATCACTGATAAATGATAATTTGTCAATCAGCATCAGGCAAAAGTATTGTTCACAAATTAAAATATTATACATTTTGCTACAGAAACAACCAGGTACTGTTCTAAATGTTCGGTAGTAAGGTTGTGTCTTCGATCGTTCAAAATATGTTAATAAACAGAAAAGGACCGTTCTACGTCAACCGTGGTCTTGTAATTGGGCAGTATTTGAATTTTTTTACTATGTTTGTACTTATTACTTCTGGCTAAAGCTCGCTCTCCCACTGTGTCCCATTTATAAAACTATTAATATTTGACACAAAGGTTCAAAGCCTGGGTTATCGTTCAAAATGTTTTCAAACTTTTCCTTAAATTTGCTTGGGAATACCTCCGGCAATAAGGAGTTCAGTTGACGGATTTTTTCCATTAACTGAATATATTGAATCAACACCTAACCTTGAGTTTCAAGCTTTGTAATAGTTGCAGGGGTATGGGAAAAAAAGTGCTAATTACAGCTGTTTTTTTTTAATACTGGAATCGTTAAATGCTTCCTTGCACTGACAAACTGCTAAAGCTTCTGCACTATCGAAATCGTTTACTACATTTTTAATGGCCTCAAAATGTTCACTGTAAAACAACAAAGATTTTTCAAATGTTGCAAATATAGTGCGAAAATATGCGTTATCGCTAGTTTTTAGTTAAAATATGCAATAACAGGTGAAAAAGGTCTAAATATCCAAATGCATATGCTAAATACAAATGTATATAATTCGATCTCTACTAATTATGAAAGAAGGCTACTTTAATGCATATTAAAAGATAATAATAATAATAATAATCATAATAATAATAATAATAATAATAATAGCTTTATTTTACCTGGCAGAGTTAAGGCCTTAAGGCCTTGTCTACCACTCAACCAGGTTTAAAAAAATACAAACAAAAAAATAGTCTTAAATCTAAATTACAATATATATATATAAATGATTACAAGTTATGAATACAATACAATTAATATTTATAATGTATTTTGATTTACTCTAAATGTAACGAATTAAATATATAATATGTACAATATATATAAAAAACGAGAAAAATATTAATGACATAGTATAAAATTAAATAAATAGAGAAAAATTATTATTAGACAACAGGTAACTGTATAAGCGTGACTTAAAGGTACCAAGTGTGCGGCAACCCCTGATATCTTGAGGAAGGAGATTCCAGGAGCGGGCAGAGGCTACTGTGAAGGAAGTAGAATAGGAGGAAGTGCTATGAAGAGGAATTGTTAGCAGACTACTATCTTGTGATCTAGTGTCAATATTGTGGTAAGAGGATAACTTCTCAAATCTGGACGCCAGGTAAGTAGGGATGTAGGAATTCAGAAGCTTGAAAAGTAGTGAAAGAGAGTGCAATTTACGTCTGTCAGTAAGACGGAGCCAAGAGAGGTTATTAAAGTGTTCGGAAATATGGTCATAACGGCGGATATTGAAAATGAATCGAACGCAAGCATTATGAACACGCTGCAGTCTCTGCGACAAGTCATAGTTTAGATCATTATATATAATGTCACAATAATCGAAGTGTGGTAACACAAGATTCTGCACAAGGATTTGTTTTAACGAAACTGGGAGACAATTCTTTAAACGTCTAAGATAATGTAAGATGGAGAAAGTCTTTTTACATATGTGTTTCACTTGTGTTTGCCAGGTTAAATTTGCGTCTAGATGTAGTCCAAGATCTATTACTGAAGAAGAATAAGGGATAATTATATTATTTATAGTAATGTTTGGAAGTGTACATATGTCAAAGGTTGTAAGCAGTCTTTGTTGTCCCATTAGAATTACTTGTGACTTGTTAGGATTTAGATTTAGACCGATACTTGAAGACCAGTTACAGATGGATATGAGATCGTCATTCATTTTTGTCAAGCTGTTATAGAGAGAATGAGGAGGTGAATGTAGGTAAATTTGGAGATCATCAGCGTAGAGGTGATAACGGCAATGCTTTAGTACAGTTGGCAAGTCATTTATGTAGATTGAGAAAAGAAGAGGTCCGAGAACACTGCCCTGGGGGACTCCAGCCGGCACGTTGCGCCAAGACGAAGATCTAGAGTTTAATGAAACGTATTGTTGACGACCGTGCAGGTATGAGTCGAACCAGGATACAGCGCTGTCAGACAAGTGTAGGTGCTTGAGCTTTATCATAAGTAAGTCGTGGTCTACTGTGTCAAAAGCTTTGCTGAAGTCAAGTAAGGTTAAAGGAGTCAATTGACGTCTGTCCACGGCTTCACGAATATCTTCAGTAATTTTTAGCAAAGCTGTGGTTGTGCTATGACCATATCTAAAGCCGGATTGATAAGGATCAAGGAGGTGATTTTCTTGGAGATGTTCAGTCATTTGCTTATGTACAATGTGTTCCATGGCTTTAGATAATGTCGGAAGGATGCTAATCGGTCGGTAGTCATTACAGTTAGTTGGTGTACTTATTTTTGGTATAGGCCGAACTCTAGACTGTTTCCATACAGTAGGGAAGATAGAAGTTATAAGAGAAGCATTAAAAATATGAGTCACTGTGGGCAGTATAATGTCAATGATTTTATTTAGCATTAAAATGCTGATGTTATCTGTTCCTTGTGCATTGGATTTAATCCGCTTGAATGCTTTTTTAACGTCTATAGGCGAAATGTCGTTTAAGTAAAATTTATCTCTTCCTATATGGGGGGATGGGGATAAGTCTTTAAAAATGTCTATTTTAGTCTTGTTGTCTGGAGGTGTCATGGGTATTGAGGTAAAATGTTCATTTAAGTCATCTACAGAAATGTCTATAGAGTCAGTTGAGGGATTCAACTGTCTAAGTCCCATTGCACGGAGATTTCGCCAAGTGTCTCGTGCACTTATTTCAGGTTCGATTATACTGTGGGCGTGTCGTAGTTTGGCATTGCGTATAGTTTGTGTAGTTGTGTTTCTAAGTTGTTTGTACAGTTGCCAGTTCTCGTCATTTTTATGTCGTCTGTATGTTCGGTATGCTTTGTCTCGTTTTGACATAAGTTCACGTATTGAGTCATTCATCCAGGGAGCAGGGGGCCGGGAAAATCGTCGGGTTTTTACTGGTGTATCTCTGTCATATAGTTGTAGTATCAGTGTATTAAATGTGTCTACTTTTTCATCAACTGATCTAAGATTCCATATTGTGTACCAAGGTAGTTCTAAAGCGTCTGATTTTAGTTTAGTATCGTCTATGTTTTGTAAATTTCTGTACGTAATCAATTTAGAGCGTATTTTAGGACATTGGAGTGAGTATTCTACGAATACAATGTCATGAGCAGATATGCCGGGAGCAGGAATTTGTCCATATGACAGTACTTTCTGTGGATGTGTAGTCACTATTAAGTCCAGTAGAGTGTCGGTAGTAGTATGATGTGTGGCAGAGAGAGGAATAATTGTCATATTTAAGCTTTGGAACATATTTTTAAGTTGTATGGCTGGTGAGTCAGTCTGAAGAAGATTTGTATTAAAATCGCCTACGACAATAACGTGTTCATAATGAGGTAATGAATCGTTCAGAGCGTTTTCTAGATCCGAAAGGTGCCTTATTTTTGGAGGTTTGTATACAATGCATAAGAGACATTTTTTTAGACTGGCTTGAATTTCTACGAATAAGAACTCGGGGCGAGCGGAATATACAGAAGGGGACTTGTGGACAATTCTTGGATTAAGCTCATTTGATATAAAGGCACAAACTCCTCCACCTCTTTTATCTATTCTGTCATTTCTGAGCAGTGTATATCCGTCTAGGTGAACAAGGGACGAAGGTATGGAAGGGGTCAGCCAGGTTTCCGAAATTAAAATGGCGCTCAGTCCAAGAGATGAAAATATGGTTTCAAACTCATCAAAATGGGACAGAATGCTTTGTGAATTTACGTGAGCGATTTTAAGTGATGATTTATCAATATAAAAGATAGGCTTTATCATCTTGTTTATTAATGGCAAGATAAAAATAGAGTTAGAAAGAAAATAATATTAAACAAAAGAAGGCTGAGATATTATGAAACGGTGTCTAAGAATATATTAAGACTGATTTTGATTAAGGCTAGAGTAATATCAACCTCACTAAGGGAGTGAGAACAGATTCGATTCCCAGACAAGTTAAATTTTCAGGTAAGAACTGTAAGAAAAATGCCAGGTAATCTTAACAACTTGACCTAAAAAAACATTCTCAACCTCTTATATATCAGTAATATGTTATTCATTAAAAAACTATGTAAAGGACAACAAAAGTGCATCCATTTACGTGGAAGAGTTTTATAAATAAGAGAGCATTACAAAGTTTCAGTTCGATTAAATTAGTTTAATCTCTCGTCCATTTAAATAGCCGGATTGTTACTCCTACCCTAGATGAATCATAAGGGATTATTATTTTTTTAACAAATATTTTATATTTCAATTAGAATGTATAAGGAAAGACATTATTTAGGATGTGTTTATTAAGAAAATCGACAGAAATAATTTTTTTTATAGTTATAAAATATTCAAAGCATGGTATTGTTATTAAAAAGTGTAAAACCTTTGATAAAAGCCAAACGAAGTGTGATAGATACCTATATGAAATATTTAAATATTTACTGGATATTTTATGGCCTTTTGAGAAAAATATCCTATATCTAGCAAATTGTTTTGGACGATGAAATTTTAGAACGAATAATTAATTGTATTTTTGTGTTATATAATTTTTACATTTCAAGATGGAGCTGATATAGCAAAGAAAATCACAAATTTCACCAAAACAACAGGGATAATTAATAGTATTATGAAACCATCTTTAGTACAAAGGAACATAAGATTACAGACTTTATAAGGTTCTTGCAAGACCAGTTATTAATGTACGGTAGTTGAAGCATGGTCAATGTGAGAGAAGAGATGAAAGCCGAATAACAGTAAATGTAGATGCGATATATGCGCGTACAGCAGGCTATACAAAGTGGGACCATAAAAGAAATGAGGAAATTATGGTAGAGTTGGATGTAGAACCCATTCTCCATCATAAGTTAAAAAAAACTACCAGAAAAACTGGAAATCCTCACAGAATTCCGAAAGGCATCCTTCATTACTATTCCTAAGGCAAAAGATCGCTGGGAGGTCCAAAAAGCGCTGGATTGAAAATTCCTCTTTGAGACCGTAACAGGCCACACGGCCTAATATTTGCATGGATGATGATGTTGATGATACATATTTTTATTTTATAATGATTGGGTAATCGTGAAATGACACCATTTTTGAGGTTGGTAGCATCGATATGAGTTCTGTCATGACATATCCCGAGCGAATCAACCAGGATAAGACAAATACATTAGCTCGAGAAAAA
This sequence comes from Diploptera punctata, assembly GCA_030220185.1. Lineage (NCBI taxonomy): Eukaryota > Metazoa > Arthropoda > Insecta > Blattodea > Blaberidae > Diploptera > Diploptera punctata. The sequence goes on along the minus strand of JASPKZ010000030.1, from coordinate 732 downwards.
GTGTTTATGATATCATGCTAGGTATGATCCATTGTGAGCGGAATATCAACTCTTTGTAGATTACAATGTTGTTGGCGATGGGGGGTGTATACATTTTTGTAATCAGCGCCTCAAACATATTCATACAAACCAAAATGTTTATGCAATTACGATCCTAAGTTCACGATATAGACTACTCAAAAGAAAATAACATAAATTACATTTATTTAAAAAAAATTAATTACAATGTTCGTGACCAAGTGGTAAATCTCTCTTACATTCTCTCCGGATGACAAAGAATATGACTTCTGATTTGACACGTCGCATATTTCATTGATAGGCTATAATATTTTGTTCCCAAGTTATAGCATTACAAATGACGCGACGCGACAAAAATTGTACCCTGATCACAACAGGAATTGATAATTTCATGCGGCTGTTATTGTAACACAGTTGCTATGAAACTGCACATTTAAAGTTAAATGAGGTTTTTTAGATAACATTTAAAATATTATCTAAATCTGCGCTAATAAAATCAAATCAGGAAGAATGAAAAGATAAAATTCTACAGGCTACGTTAAAACAGATTTATTACAATATGAGATAAAGAAAGTAGAACATACATGTTATTAGTAAACGAACGGAGAATGATATAAATATAGTAGTAAACTAATTAGGCTAATTAAAAATTTTTTGTCACAAATACGTGAGCATAGAGAATGTACGGGCCCTGAGTATACATTGCCTTCAAAA